>OX328012.1:38406755-38959255 GCA_946811545.1 Netelia fuscicornis
TATTCTGGTGATTCATTCCCTATTACGGTTCAGCAATTGAAACATAGATAGATATCAGACCAGGTGGTTGTATGCACAAATTCCAATGTACCGCGACCGTCGTCTTTTTCCATTTTCTCCTTCCCTTCTCATGCACATCTCCAGCAACCACTCCGGTGGATCCACAGTTTTTCTTAGGTGAATTCCGAACCACCGAAAGCACAGAAAAACCGGACCCACTGCGTGTGAGCCACGAACGATACCACTATGCC
The DNA here is from genome assembly GCA_946811545.1 of Netelia fuscicornis. Taxonomy (NCBI): domain Eukaryota; kingdom Metazoa; phylum Arthropoda; class Insecta; order Hymenoptera; family Ichneumonidae; genus Netelia; species Netelia fuscicornis. The sequence continues at coordinate 38,407,007 of OX328012.1, forward strand.
ACTGCCTCTCCATGCAATCAATATATATATATATATATTGCTCTTCGCAAATTCTCACTTCATACTGGAAAACTGTCGTACCTTGTTTACGTCGATGAAGAAACTGTTAAAAACCTATTTTAATACTCGCATAGAAAATAATAAATGTGTGTATATATATATACGCACACACACATATATATATACCTATACATTTATTGTTTTCTATGCGAGTATTAAAATAGCTTTTTAGTAGGGGAGACTGGGTACGGTTGTAACAGGGTACGGTTGTAACAACTCAAATATCTTCGAAAGTATGCACGGTAGATTAAAGATGCAAAGAGCAAAAATACGCGGATTCTAATTCCGGACATGATTCCCAGTGTTACGGCATGCTTCGAGCCCGGAATACGCTTCCATATAGGTCTATTGTGTATCTTCGAGCAAAAGTAACCAATTTTCAAACATTTCATTTCGATATATCTTCTAATTGATATCATTTATCATATTCAATATTTGCATACATAAATCTTGTATTATAGAGATTATAAAACACTAGCTGCCATTTTTGTAAGTTATTTTGTCTCATCACTGTGTATCGTTTTATTGCAAAAAGTGAGGTGGGTACGGTTGTAACGATTTTCATGGGTACGGTTGAAACGCTACAAATATTCACGAAAGACAAAAGACACACGTCTTTCAAGCCTCGACACGCATATAAGACTAGACTTTCCGCAGAACTAACGCACGCAGAGATATCTATTTCATTTATTCGATTAAAAGTAAGTATTTTTGATCAGAACTTTTGTTTAGAAGCGTACAAGCAGTGTCGACCTGGAGAAAAATGAGTGCAATGTCAAGGAGATTGTCGACTGTGGTCTCACGTAGGCCGCACCGATGGTAGTCGCTATTACATATTCAATCATTGTGACGAATATGATTAAATTGTCTTGAAAATTCTAATTTAAATTTTGTATTATTTTTTTATCAAGCGTGATGTCTTTATGTTAAGTTACCTTAATTTGTTTTTACTTTTAATTGTTTAAAGACGTTTATTTCAATGTTTATTTCATTAAAGTTGTTGACTGATTATGTGACCATAAGAATATAACTTAAATAATAATAAAAAGGTCCCATACAAGAGTAAACAAATTGGAAAATACATTAATACGGGTTTTTCATTTAAAAAAAGTGATAAAAAGGGATGCATTGTGTGTGATTTTAATGTGTTACAACTGACCCCCGTCGCTGTTACAACCGCCCCTGGTATGGGTACGGTTGTAACAGTGGCACATGTTTTATAAAACAATTTTTATTTCATATTCTTAAAGGGATGGGCACCTAATCGTGGTCTCTATTTGAAGGCAGATATTCAGCCTTTAATATAAAAAATTTTATTTGCACATTTATACCATAATTGCCAGGTTATGGACGATCAACGCAAAATTGTTACAACCGTACCCAGTCTCCCCTACACACACACATTCATTATTTTCTATGCGTTACTCGATCCTCAAAATGCTTACGTTATGTGCACACGACACTGGCAAATTTTCATCACCCTTCTTCTGACCCCTCTCTGTCTACCTATCTATTGAGAGGATGCCTCGGAACACCGACGTATTGGCTGGTTGTGGAAATTCATCGTGGTCATTTCGAACTATCCGAAACTTGCATCACACATACTTTCATCGTCCTCCGTCCTGTCACACCAGTCTCGTGGAACGAGAAACCCCTCGAGGGCGTCGAACTATCTTAAACTAGCTGTACCCTCGATAGATGCACAAGTGCATACTATACGTGCACGATGTGTATACGAGGGATGGGAAAGGTGGATGTTCGTAAAATTCGAAGAACGAAGCCCTGACACATCCTCAAAGCCATGCAGTGCCGGACGTTGCCACGACTCTTACGGTTCTTATATACGAAGCCTTTCGTTCATTCGTAATGCTATTTCACATCGAATATCGATAACTGTTTGACATTGGTTCGTATTACATTTGTTGAACTCGAGTAAGACCGATTATTTCAATAATCATCGAAACTTCTTTGAAACAATTTGTTCGTTCGATTCGAATCCAAGTATCTCGAAGAAAATATGATGATGAGTAAATTTATATTTATTTTCATTCGTCGCTCGATCGGTTAACAGTGGTAAGGAGCCGTTTGACACTTATTTACAACATCTTGAACGTTCATCACGGCCGTTTATAGTCTAATAGGTGGATTTAGTTTGGCCATTTCCAACCAAAGTCACTTCCGGATACGATCGGATCTACGAGCGTCCGAGACATCCTTTCTTGCCTCAAGACCACGCCGACAATCCCTCGGTCAATCGAACCGATTTAACGAAGATATATATCTCCATCCCAATTGCGCATTTCGTTCTCGTGTTAGGAAATCTCACCATCACCCTCTACCTTCCCATCGAATCGCCACGACCATTCGCCACACCGGCACGAGCTATAATCAAACTGCCTCGAATTTCGGTACTCTCTGCGGTCTCGGTATAAACTCGAACGGCATCGATTCCAATGCGAGCATAGCTGAGAGGCAAACCGGCAGAATTGGCAAAGCTCTAGGCCATCTCAACCGCTCAATGTCCAGCTCTGTACACGACACTAAGATACGTTCCTATCATTGTACGGACGTCATACGAACTATATCTACATATATATATATATATATGATATATCTTCGTATCAACGATATACAGGGTGATCCAGAAAAAGAGTGGATATCGCAAATATATATTGTTAAAAAAATCTATTGTTCGACATAAGGATCTTTTTTTTAAGAAATATCTTTACATAGTAAAAATTAATTTGAGCAATGTATAATTGAATACAAAATAAATATTTATATAAAAAATATCTCGAAAAAGATTAATTTTGTAATTAAAAGAATTAAAATAAAACATTGAAGTTTCATTTACTTATACCTATTGTTTCTTGAGGAATAAAAATGTGGCCATTCAATATCACACTGCCCCTACTTCGCTCACTATAAATAAAGAATAATTATTAATAAGTTCATTTTTGTGTCTAAAGTGATAAAACATAATTATCTTTCAATGTTACGAAAACGAATTTAATTAACGACTATCGATCAAACTTAGCGAACTAACGAGCATCAAAAACTGTTTGAGTATTTACGGTGGATTAAACGAGAATTTTATTTTAGGTCAAACATTTATCGCAAGCTTTGGAGAGAAACGATCGATTTTGCCGCAACCTGTACCTATGTACATCGGGCAAGTGGAGGGATATGCGCGGCTATTCCAAATGCTAGATGGAGGCAAAGCTCTCTCAGACAGCGTGGAGAATCCGCGGATTCGAATCCGAAATGCCGCGGATATATCCGAGGTGGATTAATCCAATTCCATTCTGAAATAGATATAGGAGAAACGATAATAAAACACCGTAGGTACGTTACACGTGCATTGGTGCAACCGAGCAACCTTCGCATAAAATTCTCCTATGTGAAATTTATCTATACATTATTGTAATGATTACTCCTTTTTCATTATCTGACACACATGATCGATTTTCGTTTCGTGATATATTGAAATCAGACAACAACAACCATTTATATAATCATAAAACAGACCACGATAAAGCACACTCATTCGATTAACTCCTAATATTAATTCAACATAAATTATCAATAATTCGTCTGGTAATAACAATTTACGACAACTAATACTAATATAGTATGAATAAACTTATCGTTAACGAGTGATACGAAGTGTTGTGTCGGAAATCGTTCCAGTGCTACGCCGTCCTAATTGGCTTTTCAGGTCGGTTGATTTTTCGTAGACTTCGATGAGACAGTTCTCCTTTTAGTCCATTGAAGTGTTACAAAAATAAGGCCTTACCCTGCATTTATCAAAGTCAGCAATTTTTTGTATGCATAGGGGATGGTATAGGAAGCTTAAGTCCAAGTTTGTGGGGTTGTAATTCTTGAGGAAAACCCGCCATCTTGAAAAAGGGGTAAAGCAGTTTTTGCGTTATAACAATGAAACTATCCAACGCCCAAGAAAATTATTACATTTTTTTTTTTGTAGAAAATGAAATTCTCTACAAATTTGCTCTTTTGATTTTTTGTCGTAAAATCAAAAATATCAAAGTTATTAATAAACAACGACAAAAAATGAAGGAGTAATTTCCTTTAAATCGCTCTAACTTTTATTCTTTTCATTTTACAAAAAAATATGTTCAATGCATTTCGATAGAACGCCTTCTGCCGAATAAATTTCAATATAAATGTGTCAACTTTTGGTTATTTATAAACGGACAAATTTTATTTGTTGCTATTGCAATATTCATAATAATTAGTTATGAACTTTTTTCCGCACTACCTACGAGGAGTTAATAATAATAATTAGTTATGAACTCTTTTCCGCACCACCTACAAGGAGTTCATAACTAACTATTATAAACATTGCAATAGCAACAAATAAAATTTGTCCGCCGCAATTAATGAAATTTGCAAAGAAACGACGTATAATCGTTCATTTTTATGTCTATTTTCGAGTACTCCGACACTTACCTTTGCAGCACTGTAAAATGTTTATAAATAAACAAAAGTTGACACATTTATATTGAAATTTATTCGTCAGAAGGTGTTCTATCGAAATGCATTGAACATATCTTTCTATAAAATGAAAAGAAAAAAAGTTAGAGCGACTTCAAGAAAATTACTCCTTCACTTTTTGTCGTTGTTTGTTAATAACTTTGGTATTTTTGATTTTACGACAAAAGTCAAGCGAGCAAATTTGTAGAGAATTTCATTTCCTCCAAAAAACAACTGAATAATTTTCTTGCGTGGTGGATAATTTCATTGTTATAATGCAAAAACTGCTTTACCCCTTTTTCAAGATGTGCGGGTTTTCCTCAAAGGTTACAACCCCACAAACTTGGACTTAAGCTTACTATACCATCCCCTATGCATAAAAAAAACAATTGCTGACTTTGATAAATGCAGGGTCAATGTAACATTTCAAAGGACTATTTCGCTCTTCAGGCAGGAACCGAGTGATAGATGCCCTTTTTATTCCTTCGTCGGCGACAGTCCTCTCGTCGTATTCCGTTATTTGATTTTAGATGCGACCGTCGTCTATGAATATCTTTATTTGACTGTCTTATAATTTGCGAGTCATCTGGAATTTGTCTCCCAACAGTCGGATGACCGGGTGGGGAACGTTTGATAGCGAGTAGAGGGGGTTTTGATTTGGCCCGTGGGCTGAAGGTGTCTCGCGTAGTCGAGCACCATTACAATATATATTGAAACAGTAGCAGGCTTTTCAATAATATTTGTAGGCTTCGGGACTCGAGAATTAAGTAAAGTTATTGAAAACCACGCATCTCCGTACGTCTCGCGGTATTCCTGTCTCCTGAGTTACTAACATTGACTCATTGTCGGTGTAGCGATACATTCAATATGGTCGTATTTCCGTGTGTTTTTGGCGTGACACCGTGGCAGTGAAATCGCAAGGATTGTTATTGTAGAGGCAGGTAAGTTGTTGTTTTTGTTCCAATCTCTTTCCCTGTTCGGTTGGAATCCCTCCGCAGATTTGTCTTGAAGGAGTACGTGATTCCGTGGATAGTTTTCCATTATCCCCATCTGCTGGGATGGTTGTCACTCCCGTCAGTGTGTAGAATATGGATGATTGTAGCTCGGTGAGTCGGTCGTAACTTCCCTACGAGACCCTCCCATTCGTCGTTTTCGTAACTATGTTAAAAATGTGAACTATGGCTTGGATTCGTTTTCCTTTCCCTAGGGAGCTCAGGATATCTTAGTCCTCTGAATTCCTTCTAATCGGGTTTTTCAGAATATTCCGTATATCCAATCTGTTCTTTGGTTCAGGTTTCGACGAATTTGATTATGATTTCGTGGAATTTCTTCGGTATTTATATTTTCGGTCGTCCTTTCTCATTTGCAATACTCCTCGCCCTCGCACGGGCTCTTTATTTACTAATCCGTTTCGTTCTCTTATTCCAGCTGCCATTGGGAGTCGTCAGCTTGCATCGCACCGTTACAATATAAAAAATCGTCCAACGACAAGGGTAATCATTTTTTTATAAGTTTATATACAATTTATACAATATATACATGTCACGATACAGGTACAATATGGATGGAGAAGAGTTTTTTAAATTCAACCCATTTGCCGAATCTTGATTTTTTTCGGTCTCTCCTTATCACAGAAATATTCATCGCTGAAAATATTTTCTCTTGAGGGAATCCTGAATACGAAGCCTGCGTGTAAGGGAATTTAGCTCTCGATGCTTTACATTCTCCATCATCGTGTACTGAACACGATCTCATTCCGCGGCCCATATCGTACTAAACATTCCGAGGGAGGTGGGTTCATATTCTCTGGCGTATACCAGCGCTATTATGAAATGTATCGGGGAAATATACGTCGTATATATATGTATTTACATATCCGAATGAAATACGATATACCTTACGTGTACATTGACTACCTGCTGAGCTTGCGTCGAAAAGCTTTACCGTTGGAGAAAACGCACTTGTTACGGTTACGCGGACGATAACGCGCTAGTAAAAAAAAGGCACGAAGCTAGAAAGGAACGTAAATAAAAATAGAGTGGGAAACAACGGCGGGAGACAAAAAAACGAGAATATATCTTTTCTGCCCGAACAAAATCTAAGTGGATTCGGACCAACTTTTTCGACGCCCCTGTGAGAAATAACTGCCGGCTGTATTTTACGTGTACAATGAAAAGTTAATTTATGGAATTCGACACAACGTTTACGTCGCGGGGCATTATTTATTGTTATTAGTTGCAAATAAAACAAAGCTGTTCGTACACAAGTTTAGGAATTCTAATTTTTTTTATTAAATTTAACGTTTGTAGTAACTATGGAAATAATTTATTTACGACTTTTTAATACTTTTATTCGCTTCTAGACTGATTGGTAATTATTAATTAGTAGCTTCTACCCGAGACTTTGTTCGCGTAGAAAAATATCCCCAATTTTTCCCATTTTTACACCAAGTTTATTTAGATTTTACAGTTATTTAATGTTTACGTCGGAAACAAATAGCAGCAGTAATAAATTGATTGAAAAAATAATATGTATATGAAATGTAATATCCAAGAAATCGATTCTAATATTTAATTATAATGTAAACTATTCATTAATATTTTTCAATTATGAACATTCTGTGCACACAAAACTTAATTTAGTTCAAGTGACACTCGCGTGATCGAAAGCATAGTGATTTCTGATTTTCCAACGAACGCCATCTATCGAGTTCAATATTAAACTTTAATCTATTCCCATCCACGAAATTTAATTGTAATTTTACCATGTCTTCCTAACCAAATGTCCAATTTCAAAAATTTTAAAATCAAATATCATATGCATAAAAATCTCGTCATGATGAAAGGATTTATTTTGATAAACAGTAATATCATGGTGTAAATAAATGTACCAAAAGTTCACCCTAGATTTTTATTATTTTTTAAATCATAAAATCAGTTGTCGTGCCTAATCTATTATAATTATAAACAGAATATCTCGAACTTTTTTCTAGACATTGTTAAGATATTCATTCCCTTAAGGGAGCTTTCCAGTGTGAAATTTTCAAAAAATCGATTTTTTTTTTTTTTGCATTATCGAATAGTATACACTCTTTTCGAAGAAGCAGAAGGGATATTGTATGGACCTGGCATCGCTGATTGACCGTAAGTAAACGATTTACCTAAAATTTCCTCACTTGAAACTTTGAACGCGTTTTTCTCGAAACAGCATTTTTCAAAACGGTGTCCAACTTGGAGGGCAGAGTTTTAAAGCTATCGAGTTGAATTTTTTACACAATATTATAACGTCATTGTTTATCGTGCTATGGAAGCTTTTTTTTTGACATCTTCCTATTTTTTTGTAAAAAAAACTGCCAAAAAAAAATGCTAAAATCGATACTTTTTGTTCAAACCGCCGCCATTTTTGCAAAAAAAAAAAAAGCCTCCATAGCACGAAAGCCAATTATATACCGATCAATAATCTTTTTGTGTTTTTTGTTTCAGATCAAAATTGTGACCCCCAACGTGGACACCACATCCAAGTGCATTTTCTGCAACAATTGTTTCATCATTTTTATAGATATTAATTAATAAATAAATCGATCTTTAAAAAATTGTTTTGTATTCTTCAATACCCAATTAATATACAAAAAAAACCAGACCGATTAGATTATATTTCTTTAAAAAAAAAAAATCGCGAAAAACAGCGATTTTTCGGGCTGTCACACTGGAAAGCTCCCTTAATACGTCCTTTGTTTCAATCTACAATAATTTACGCAGCACACGCCAGAAAAAAATTACTTTCGTTAATTTTTGTTACCTTTGCTCATAAAAAATTAATTATCTTACGGGTCCTCATTTTTCTTTTCAATAAAATATAGCACATGTCCTATTTCAGGACATGATCCAGCTGTGTACCAAATTTCGTTGAAATTCGTTCACCAGTTATAGCGTAATTGAGCAACAAACTGAATAATTGAGTTTGTAATATTACTAAGATCTTCTATGTTATTATTCACGTCGATTATGAAAAAAAAAAAACGAATTGCATGCGGTAAAATGATACTGCGCACAACTTTCTCTATACTGTGAATCACTATATATGTACGTACATTTGGGTATGGAGCGATCATCGCGAACGCGATGGTGCCAAGCGTACCTACTCGAGCAGGAGCAAGCTGCGGACAATCTGCTCATATTCTATGTATGCACAAACCTATATAGGTATTATACATTACGTATACGTATCGATGTATAAGTCGTTTCACCATTGAACATCCGCCGAGATATAAGACACCAAATTATTTAGTACAATCTGACATTCTCACATTGAATTTTACATTATGTCAATCAATAACTTGAAAACGTTAAAGCCTTCGAGGATTTTTCGAAAAATTCGAGAAACATCTATTTTTATACATTGGAAAATTAACGTTAGATAATCAATATGCTTAGTCTTATTATTTAGCACAGTTCATTACAAACAGACATTCAAATTCCATTTTTCTCAACGAAAAAAAAATTGAATGTTGAACAAATTTGCATGTTTTCGGTTGGTTTTTACGTGACAAAAGTTCAACTGAATGTGTTTTTTTAAAGATGCTGATCGATATAATAAGTATAGCGGGCTATTTTTGAAAAACCGTTAATTTTATTATCTATGAAAACAGTTGAGTTTTCCTAAATAGGAGGTTTTCGAAAATCTACAAATAAGGACCTTCTTTCCAAATGATCTATTTATACCATAAAAATGTGAAAGTGCAGACAAATAAGGAAATTTGTGGCTGATAGATCGATGGTTAATGGGGGAAATGAGCCCTTTATATATTTATATGGACGTATACGTACCGAGAGGAGTGGAGCCTCTCCAATTAGGTGTCAGTCTGCGCTGGGGCTTATATCAATCGAGTTCAATCGTTCGCAGAGGGAATCGATATCTCCGGTATGCCGGACGGCTCTCACCCGTCACGGAGTAACGGGAGAAGTACCTATGCTATATGCGAGCGAAAGACGTGTGCACGAATGAAAATTATGTCGTAAACGAATATAACTTACAAGGAAACGCGACCGCTAAATTACACAGTTCATGTAACGATGATGGAAATATTCGATAGATCGTCAAACTCGATTGTTATAATTTCCAATAATACCTTAAATACCCACGACAGAGTCGGGCTAATTGTATATAAGGGCAACTCAGCAATGAAGGGCTGCAGCTAGTTTACTCGTCTCGCGTACCCTTTTCCGGTAGCCAAACGAACAACAAATTAATCGAATGCTCCCGATAAATGAAGAATGCGATGACAATTTTATAGCTCGTGACAATATAATTATATTAATTATTATTGCCAATAGAAATTTAGGTTAAAGGATAAAAATATAAATATTTTTTATGAAATAGGAATAAATTTCATTTTTTCTGTTCCCGTAGATAACTGAAGCCTTTTCTATGATCCTGTTCGTTCAAAAACCCTTCGAAAACATCGATGACTGATTATGCGATAATTTTTACTGCTGTGCACTATCGAGAGATACCTACACAGTGGTGGGACACAGTAGTTTAACAGTTTAGAGATTATAGATTTAGATTTGGGTTCGGAAAACAAATAACATACCTTCCTTTTTAAGGAAGTTTATCTGGTACCGAGTAACTCAAAAGAAAGATTTGTGTGACTAGCGGAGTTTGTTTAGTATGTCTGACAATGCCGCGATCACATAACCCGTACAGCTGTTTGTCACTCGTCTTGTCGCAGGTTTAATTAAGGTAGTCCTATCGTTACAGAGTTTCCACTAGAATTCAGTTAAAATTTGGAGAAACGTTCTTTGATGTCATATGTACATATGTGTAAAATTTCAGGGGCATTTGTCGACTCAAAAATCACGATATTTATTCTTGAAAGACGTCATTTTTCGCAATCTCCCATAAAAGCCTGTGTTAACGGGGGAGCTCTAGTTGAAATTTTCAAAAATCGATTTTTTTCATTTTCTAAAAGTACAATATCTTACGAGTATTTTCCGACTAATTGCATTTAAATCGGCCCATTATTCGCTGAAATACATAACTTTGAAGGAAGCCGTGTTAGAGCCATACAAAGTAAGTAGGTAAAATTTTAAAATCGTATTTCTCGAATCCATGTTTTCGAAGTCGGTGATCACTATAACTCGAGAACGCCTTTGCCGATCGGGTTGAAATTTATATCACTTCTTCTATATATAGTTGTCCTCCGGATGAATGAAGGTTTTTTTTTTGGACAATTATTTTTCTTTTTATAGACAAAAATGTAAGTGAATTTTTGGTCAAACCAACATTTTTGACTTTCAACGTCCGCCATTTTGTGAAAAATCGAAATTTTTCAAAACGCTTCGTTCAACCGGAGCATTATATCATTAACTAAAGATCCCCCCCCCCCCCAGGTTTTGTTGGTTTCAGTTAATCCGTTGCAGCGCGGAAGTGATCGCCGCAAAATCTGTTTTTTTTTTGCAGCGTCTTTGGCCGTTGATATATAATGGCTTATTTTTAAATATATTTCTTTCAAAAAATTATAATGTTTATGCTAAATATATATCTTTTATAGGGAAGAACTTTTGTTATCGATTATTTTACCGTTTGGCAAAAAAAAAAAAAATTGGAAAAAAGGCCTTTTTTATCTTTCCAACTAGACCTCACTCCTTAAATATTGGAGCATTGTACAATGAGTATCTCAATTATTTGGTCGATGAAGCCTGTTGAAATGTCGCAGACATTTTTATATGACATCAAAGAAGCTTCGATTAGTTTTTATAACAAATCTTATGGAAAACAAATTCGTGGTTCTGTTTATTATATAACAAATAAACTTTACGTAGGATCAATTTGAATTTTGAGTATTTTGTTCTTTAGTCGATTTGCAACAACTTTTCTTAATGAACTTAAACGCTCGGCCCAGTGGAATGTGAGAAAAAACGTGAATACAATTTTAATTCCTCACCCAATGATACGACTACCTTAAGGTGGTCGGGGGGCAGCAACAACGTTATAGAAAAGTAGTTCCATTGGATGCTTTACTGCAACCGAGCACTTTTTTGAAAAGCTTGCTAAAAAAATGCATTTTAGTTGCACATAATTGTACATTTGATCGCTCAAGACTTTTATCAATTATTAAAAAAACTTTTCTCGCACAACATTTCCAAGAAGTAATATTTGGTTTCTCAGATTAGTTTCTCAGAAGGCCATGGTCAGAGTGCTGTCAAGTTTAACCTCGCAGAAATGAGCATTAATCGAGACAAATTAATTTATTACGAATCTCATGAGTACTCAATCGACTTTACGAAACTCTATAAATGTTCCTTAGATATTTTTTTATTAATTCTGCAATTTTCGTCAAAAATTGTTTGTCAATGATTGTGAATTTAATGTTTATAGACGAAAAAACCACTGAGACCCATAAAGACACGTGTTAATTTAGAAAATATATTTTTATTTATTTCTCATGAATAAGCTATCCTCGAGTCGTGAAATTTTAAGAGTCAACTTTGTAGATACTAATAACTATGTTCTGATTTTTTCATCAATATTTGTTTATTAATTCGTTGACCAAATAAATCTCCTTAAAGTAGAAAGGACTTTTTACTTTAAGGACACTCAAAGGGCACGATGGATACAGCCCAATTACAAGAAATAATGCAATTGACCCCACTCTCGTATATACTCGTATACACACTCGCACACCCATACACATACACACATGCACGCGTATACAATACACCAACGCTTAAACAGAGCGATTACACTGGTGTCGTAAATATATTATAGACGAATGCAGCAGAGGCCCAGAGGTAATTACTCATTGAATTAATCGTCGGTGAATCAGTATTCATTGATTCCACCATGATAATTCTACGATGCGGGTCCTGTTTAATTTCTCTTCGTGATTCTTATTTAAGAAGAAATTGAATTATTGCAATAGATTGAACACATCATAAAAGCTATATCGATTCATGTTTTATAAATATTTTACTGCTTATACTACATGCATGTGGATATATTTTTACGCACATGGAGATTTTTTAATTTCGGTCAAAGCTTAGGAAAAGTTCGAGGCATTTCTTTTTCAAAAATTATATTTTTGAAAATGCACTGAATTAAGCTCACGGATATTTCAATTAATTGGAGATGTAATTACAACAAATGAGACTTGGAAGATAAGGGCAACGCCACCAGGATTAAACAAGAAAAGCCTGAATTTTTTATTTGCACGAATGTTTTTATTAACAAAATTTCGAATAATAATAATATGAACGAAGGATTCAAGTTGAGTGACGAGAGGTAAATAGGAGCAATGAACAAAACGAGATTTTATTCTCTCGTCGAATGTCATGTTCTTTACTTCGAAACGTTTTTTTTTTCAATGGATTTTTTTTTTAATTTTTTTCAAGCAATATTCTTTTTTCTCGAGATTCACCGGTCACCGGAGATAAAGGTGGAATAGGGGTAAATCCATGGACGTACATGTGGCACGCGGTAACTTCTAGGACGGATGCTGTCGAACCATCAGATTTCTTGACGATTCGTAGAGCGAGCAACGGAACTGGAAATTACATATTCTTATTCAATATTAAAGATTAAGTAAACGCGCCATTTGCGATTTAAAGTTGTAAGATGCTTCAGAAAAAAATGCTCTCTTCTCGTGACTTCTCTTAACTTGATTTGAAGAATTTACAATTTATAAGGAGTCGAGAAAGTGCTAATTTTCACTAGCAATAATAAGAAAAATAAATGAGATAATAGTTACGGCTTCTATATAAAGTTCGAATTGATTAATATCATTATCAATTAATAAGAAATCATATTAATACGATGATAAGATAAAGATATATCGAATAATTTATTAATATTTTTAATTAATTTCTAAATGAACTGTAATCATTTTTGTTTGTTTTTTCGTAAAATTGAATAAAAGGCCGAGCTTAACGGGTTCATTATTCGAACGTCTGGCCATCGTCGTACGTGCTCACGAGTAGACGAGCAAACGAGCGATAAATTATCGGTTGGGTTAGTACACGATCGATGGTTCGCCGATTGCCGGAAATTGTTGCGAGCCTCTCGTGAGACAAAAGAGGAATCGAAAGAGCTCTCGGAAAACGTGCAAAATTGCGAGTGAATCACGTTCGTCGAAGATATGGACTCGGGCAGTACGATAGAGTGCCATTGGCGTGTTTTCTGAACGAAATGAACGAGTGTGAGAGAAAAACGTCCAGGAGGAAAGATGATCACGATCGAGAGTCTGTGGTTTGACGATGGAGAGTGAGAGAGAAAGGGAGATCTCGGGAATACTGTGGACACGCTTCAATTAACCAATTAGCTACGGTGTATCGCCCGCTACGACCGCATCACGATGCCCAACCAATTGACCCGAACTCTCCTATCGTTGATTGGCCTGAATTACAGTTTTAAATATATCTCGCTCTCTTCCACTCCATCTCCCATACTTTTCTCTCTTTTTGTCGTTGAAGTTTTCTTCTCTAAATGAATTCAGGTCTTTTGTAATACCAATGTTATTACGTCATCGAAACGTATTTCGTTCACTCCAAGCGAATACAAATTTTGTCTTTTAAAGGGAGCGAGAAAAATTCCTATAAAAAGATTGTCTATTTTCTTAATTTTACCCTTGCTTTACGTTCCGAAAAAGTGGGCCGTAAAGCAAAAAGCATTAATAAAGAATAAAGAATCGATTATTTTTATACAAACTCACATAAATTCAATTTGATGTGTTTCAGGTTTTTTTATAAAATACTATAGTTTTTAGCTCATGAAGCATTTTACTCGTTTTATGTTTTATAAAAGAACTTACAGATTTTCGGTTTCTTTTTTTAATTAAATCAATATCAATCTCCAAACGCAATGAACGTTTCCGTGGCATCGCTTTCCTAAAAAAGGGACGGTAATACATTTTTCAAAGAATTAATCAATTAATAAAAAATGTAACGTAAATACAGTCTTTCTAACACATACTTATCAAATAGGTTTGCAATTCACTAATTAATACGCATAGACACAAAACCCAACCAGAAAGCAAAGAAGAATAAACGAGTCTCACACTAGTAGTAAAATGATGACAACGTTGCGCGCCAAACGTTCTTCTTATTTTCGATTTTATGAAATAGTACCGGGGACCCGGCATGCGTTGCAATACCGTTTTGGTGTCTTAATTCATTTGACACACAATATTTTTTGTTTTTCTCTCCATATGTGAAGCATGAACTTTCCAAATATAATCTATACTATACACATTTGTAGCGATTGTCCCCGTGCTTCGTTGATGGACATTGCAAATGCGAGTCGAACTAGAAACTACAAACGTTTGAAATCGAATGGCATATATTTTTGTATCATTGGGTTACGTGACAACAGTACATCGTCTTTTCCTTCAAATTTTCTATTTTCAATTGTAGTTTCGCTGGTATTGTTCATCATATCTTTCCCTGGAAGCCCAATACCGTTGCAAAGTCGTGGTGGATTGATGTTTCGTAAAAGTATGATAGGCACGTCCATTTTCAATGTTACAACGTGCGGCGGTATGCCTGGCAAATGAAACGAATTCAGAAATTCAGTTGGATAATTGACAACTTGTTCTTGATTAATAAAAGCAGCACTCGACTTGTACGTTTTAACTTTTCATGATATTCTCTTTTGACTCGTGAAACTTATATAATTGAAATTGGTGTTTTTGCTGCTAATATAGCACGTTCCCTTAACCACTTATGTTTTTTGCAGTTATGTACAATATTTTCAAAAACTTTGTGAATCAATTCGTTTGTTGTTGTTGCTGTTATTTTACGAAAGTTTGTACCTCGTCGTACATACTCTAATGGTTTTCAGGCTTTCCTCTCGTTGCTCGTCCGTTTCTGAAACTCGTAATATATGTTTACTTTTTGATTGAGTTGTAGATCTTTCAATCGCTTCCCGATTTAGAGTCACGATTAATTTGACATTCGCTGTCAAATGAATTATGCAACTAATATATAATATCAAGTCGATCGAGTCGGTAAACAAATGAGTGTCTTTTATTTCGCTTGTCATTTTGGTAGCATACTTCGACAGTTGTCAAATAATCTCTATATATAGATATACATAAATGTTAATTTCCTTGTGCCACGTACGCGTTTATTTTGGCAAATAAAATTATTCTACTAACGCAGAAGCCTTCTCGGGAGTGCGGGCTACAATTCACCAAATTTTCATCGCCATCAGATGAATAGTATAGGAGTTTACTTGTGACAAACAAACAAACAAACATTCTTCCATTTTTATATATGAGAATAGCAGTGTCGCCTAAATGAAGAGGCTGAAACTAAACAGAAGGTCGCTAACAGTACAACATATTTTTCAAAATATTGTAGGCCGCAAATCCATAAATGTGCCATAATTGAAAAAGTCCGTTATACCGAAATTCCGTATAAAGAGCGATTGTATATGAATGTGTATAAATGTCCAAAATACATATTATCTTTTTTAAGAAAGAACTCCGGTAAACAAATTTGCAATCTCTGTCTAATATGGTCTGAAACATATACATATATATGAGGCATTTCGCATGAAGTCATCCAGCCTAAACCTTAAAAAATTGTTATGAACTTATTAATTTTATTAAAAATAAAAAATATATTCTCAAAGTACGCAGAAAATGCTTTAAAAATGACTCCTGACTTTTTAAAATCGCTATATTTCTCGGGAAGATAAAAACCTGGGAATGTTGCCACGACACGGCCAACTTGGTACGAATTTGAACCCCTATTGCTAGGCAACTATTTGAGCTAGAGCCTTAAAATTTTTGCTGAAGCTTCACTATCAATAAGACTATCGACCATAAAAATTTCAAGACGATTACAAAACTTTCATGTTTTAGGCTGGATGACTTCATGCGAAATGCCTCATATATACTATATATTGTGACGAGGCGTTGCACTCCTCGCAATCGCGTTAGGATGAAATATTTAGAAAACTATTAGAGCGAGATGGAATAGGCAGAGTCGCGTCGTCTCGCACCCGTGGTGAGATGAAATCATACTATAGAGCGTACACTGTCCAGCAAGACTTCGTTAGTTTCAGGGACGAGGTCGAAAAAAGTAAGCATTGCCGGACGAACGCGATAGACGACGCCCGGTGAGAGTGAGCGAGAGGGATGGCTGTGCCGGCGATCGAGAGTCAATCGTCGCTAGGACCCCCCCACCCGATAGGGCGAAGACGAAGCTCACGCGACAGTGCGAATTCGACCGCCGAAGAGAATAGATTGAGAAAGTAGAAATAAGAAGAGTGAGAGAGAGAGAGAGAGAGAGAGAGAGAGAGAGAGAGAGAGAGAGAGAGAGTAGGGAGTGAGAGTGTAGCATCGAGAATAGCGAGGGAGACGACGCGACGAGAGAACCGCTGTGCGACAACGACGTGGAATCTCGGTGATTAGAAAAGGTAGGTGCACGTGGTGCAATACTTTCGTCGTCGATGCGAATCTTACGCATCGTCGTACGCGTGGCGGTAGAGCGTGTCCGTCTCGTACCTCATCGTATTACCGATTCGTGACTGTGCCCTCCGGCGTCTCCGGAGGACAGCGGTATCTCTCTCAGAGCCGTAGAACGAGTATTGTTAGTTTGACGCGCGAATAATTCTGTTCACCGTTGCTAGGCTATACTCGGCCGTAATTGTGTGTGAAAGATAAAGATAGTTGTAACAGAGAATTGGTAATGTTGTTGGTGCCCGAGTGCAGGCTATAATTAATAAAGCTGTCAATTATTATATTGCTGAACAATACTCACACGAGATTACGTTTATTTTGTCATTGTTTGATTTGTTATTGATGCTTGCTCTTCGAATTCCAATATCCCTGAATGCTAGCTGTGCGAGAGAAGAACGATAAGTTGAGAAAGGATCCCTTGGTGTTTCGGGGATGATACGAACACCTGGCGCCTAACCGGTGAATTGAAAGTGAGGAATAGTAAAGAAATATTTGGCCGAAGAAATTTGGACGTCATTAGTGATTTTGTACTGGCAGCTCTTCTCGTCTTTGATGAAATTTTGATGAGAAAAAGCTCGTCACAATATAAACGTTGTACGTTAATTAAATTCGATCGAGAAATAATCTAACTGGTGTACTGCATATCGTGAGATGGAAACGAGTGTCAGCTTCTCACGAATATATTTGCTTGAGAAAAATGAATGAGAATTCGCAAAGCCTCTGGCGTGTGGCTAAATCGATAGACACAGTAATACATGTGCGATAATATGTAATATTGATCTAGATTTAACGTTGAAGGTCGTAACAAAAATTATATGTATGTATATACTGGTGCAACCGGTGTAATCTAGCCAGTGGAAACGAATCCGCTACCAGAATTGGCTCGGCGGCGTAATCGGATCCTAGAACGTCGTCTTAGATCGTATGCACAATATATATGCGTATAATGTATGGGGCGTTCCGATTTAAGTCGACAGGTTTGTGAAAGTCATCACTCTCTGCTATTTTATTCTCAATTTTTCACATAATTCTTACAACCAGAAAAAGCATACAGGGTTTTTGTTTAATTAATTAATTTTGTTGGTTCGATTATATTCGGGCAATAGTTGCTCGCTTTCAACTGCACGTGGCGAGGGATTAAGCGTAATTCGAGAATTTGAGAACGTGGAAACTATTTTGTGTTAAATATGAAAAAATATAACTATATCCTCGGTTTGACCAGTAATCGATTACTTTAAGCAAACAAAAATTTTTTTATTCGAAAGTATTAGAGTTATATAACGTTTAACGTAATGTAGAATATTATCAGAAAATATTGAAAAATTTTCTTTCGATGATAAATATTTGTCAACCGTACTAACGTACGAAAGACTTTTAGCACGAATGTCACAAAACTTGAAGCGAGTGCTGACGCTCTACAAAGTTTGCCTTGAAACTTATCGTATTAAGTACAGGCTTTCGCAAATTTTCAAACAATTTTTAATTATACACGACCTTTACGATTGTTAGTTTATTATTACTTTTTTATTTTATTTTACCGAGCCTGGAGGAAAAAACGACCAAATATTGCACGGTTTTTAGGGATGTAACGACTATATAAAAAATTTCCAACCAAATTTCAGAAGTTGAGAGTCGCACGTCTGTCCATATGGACTGGAATGTCTCATGCACATAAAGCCATCTGCACAGTACGCGGTACGATCTTAGCTCGAACGAATGTGGAACATGTGCTTGTACAGCGAACTAAAATATCATCTCATGTGACATATCAATATGAAATCCCACACACATATTATTCTCGCGACTGGCAAGGACGACTTCTTCCTGTTTCCCATATGTATCAGCTTTACCGTAACGAACGTTTAAATAAATTGTTTATTCCCACATAAGTGCATGGACAAAACTTGAATGAAACCTACGAGTGTTCAAAAACGATAATACAAATTTCTCCTAATTGTAATCGATCTTCGTAATTCGAAGCTAGAATAATTATATCTTTAATTAGTCAAGACCGAGCGATTTGTCCCACTAAATTATTTAATATCAAAGTAAAATATGAGTTTGTTATTTATTGAGGCACGTTTCGTCTTCGGAATAACGAAATGAAATAAGTTACCTCAACACCGAACTAGAAACGATCTTAACGAATTATGTTTAAACAAAATTGCTCACAATTTGCTCATCACTGCCCCACCTTTTTATTTGTATTTTACTAACATTTTTTTTCAATTAAAAATAATCATTAAATTTCCGATGTGTTAGCCCTGAGAAAACTACAGTAGCGTCGACAGTTTTGAAACGTGAAATTAGGAATCGCCGAGCGGAAACTAGGAACTTTATACCTCCTTCTACCATTGTTACTTTTGATATCAACTTTGTGCAATAATTGATAAAATTACTAACGCCACAAATCAAACATTATCAAAAGTATTGCTAATATTAATCGCAATTGAAATAGAACTTCTTTTCTTTCTCGCGTGTTTCTTTTTGCATCATCAAAACTCTCTCGAGAATCCGATGTGATAAAATCAATTTTTGTGAGAAATAAAAAATATAAACACGTAAGAATCTCTTAATATGTGGTAATATTGCAAAAGTGAAAAGAACATTTACAACGCTAACTTCGCGCTTATCTCAGCGTTTACTAGTTTCATAATGAGCAAATTGTGAGCAATTTTTTGAGATATAATTCATTAAAATTGTTTCTGGTTCTAAGGTAACTTATCTAATGAAATGTCCTGTTGGCTCTGACTCATTCGTAATGACTTTTGTCAGTGTAGCGTGTCCGTGCGTGTGCGTATAAGCACACATGATCGATTAAAACAACAAGCTCCAGAGAAAGGGTCGGACAGGAAAAAAAGGAACGCGAACCAAACTACACGGAGCGTGTGTCGACTCGTCGTACACGGACTACTCTATCTATATGTACATGGTATGTATTCATACATGTATCCATAATGCGCAGTATGGCGAGAACCGATCGTCGGGTGCGTGTCGAGCGTGTGTAACGCGCTCGAAAAACCGGAAGTGGAGGGTCGCGCGGGAAGGTTTTTTTTACTATTTTTTATTTTTTTATTTTTTCATGGCAACGGTACGAGAACCGAGTGCACGTCAGTTACAGATGCGACCCGAGGGCTTAATCACGGTAAACTCGTAGAGATCGTGGGTTGGCTCTAATCGCGAGGTAAAATAATGAATAAAAAGAACCTTCTCCGATTTTCATGGAATTCTATCAAATTGCAACAAGATTATCACGATTGAAAGAAGGCTCGATGGGAAAAGATGATAAAAAAAAGGCGGTTTGACAGTCGATATGAGAGAAATAATAAATGACTGGTGGATTTTACGGTACCAGGGAACTCGTATACAAGAAATAAGATATTAAATGGTTTTGCCATAGCGAAATTATTTCAGTGATTTATTTACAATAAACGTGATACAAGGTTGTAGTCCGTAGACAAGTCTGTATACGGATTGACTAAAATTAACCGTCAGAAGGTAGGTATAAGAATAACTAACTTCTATGTATCTGCTTTGGCTCAAATAACATTTTGTGATACCCGATGGTGGGAGAATTCCAAGGGTCATTCTCGTGAAAGGTAGCTTTTAATTTGGTGATATAGTGATAAGGGCTAGGGGTCTAGATTCGGCGATAAGTGGACCAAGTGTTTGTTTATTATTAAGGGGAGGACCAAGAGTCCATTTAGTGATAAATGATTCAGCTACTTGTTAAATTATAATAATAAGAATGGTGCATTGCTCTGATGTTAGCTTAGGCGTTACTATTCTCTTCAGATATAAAATGTGAAAGCATGTATCAAGTTTATCTTAACAAATGTTTTCCAAAAAAAGGCGATAAATCCAATTTTCCAGTATCAGAAAACTGTGAATAATAAATTATAATGTCGATATTTATAATTATAGTCGAGAATTCGAATTGTATTATAAATATTAGTCAAACGAATCATCCACGAAACGAATTTGTTGTAAATTTCAATTTACCAAAAAAACCAACTTGCATAATAATCGTTATAGAATTAAACGTTTTGAGATAGAACGTCACAAGTTCAACGCAACGTACAAAATATGGGGAGACTCTTACTGGTACACCGATATACATAGTTCACAATGGCAAACGTCTAGGGTGTTCTCGATTATTCAGGCAAGTTACACGAAGCGGGAACTTCGATGAAAGTGAAGCGTGAAAAAAAGTAAGGGACTGAAAGAGCATAAAAGAAAAGGAAAACCGCGTCAAAGGAATAGCATGGGCAGTGTAGCGAGTGGGCCATACACCATACAGAGGCGTCGCTCTCTGTATATTTCATAACGGTGTTACATCGCTTTTTTTCACACGTATATATATATATGTTTATTTCGATGTGTGGTGTGTGGAGGTGTACAACGCAGAAAGAGTGTTCTTTGCGGCTTCGAGTGCTCGCCAACCATCGACTTTATACTTGACGTGTTTTACGCCCGATAAAAGGCACTAAATGTCGCGATCCAAGTTCCCCTCGTCTTTATCACCGTCTCGACTCCCCACTTTTATCTTTCTCTCCTGCTTTTCATCGGTAATTTTCTTTTGCCATTTACGGCATGGCGATAAACTTAATTATCAATTATATGGCTAATAAAGATATAAAAAAATCATTGATTCGAATCGTCATTGGCAAAGTTTGGTATTCTCTTTGGAATTTATACAATCTATTCGGTAAATTTACCCTCGAGCTACGTGACATCATAATGTACCGAGAAAATGTTGTATTTAGCATCTCTCGATTCTTGTCATTTTCTTGAGATAAAATTCCCATCTTAAAGTGTTCTCGGGGAACATCTTTTTTTTTAGTACTGCGGTCTACTTCCTACTTTTCTTCAAATCCACTCTTCACCCCCACCTTCTCGACACTGTTCTTTCATTCCCTCTTCTTTTACGAGTGGGTACTCTTTTCAAGCACGGAAATCACGACGAACGTCTCAATTTATCGGTATTTGCCCTTAGCGAATGACTGGAACCAAGTGTATATAACGATTTTCAAGTTAGTGGCGGAGCAATAGAAAGTTTCAATCAGGGTGCTCCCTATAGTGTGGCGCGTAAATTTTCCTGGCCGACCAATCTCGTTCGGTTCGATAGATCTGACGAATTATATAGAAACGATCCCATCAATCGATTTTAGTGGAAGCTATTTCGATTTTACGACTACGCTTAATGTATATATATATACATATATACGGATCTGTGTGTATGTATATATATTTATACAGATGTCACTCGATTATTGAAACGATACCGGTATTGGATCGACTCATAATTACTTCTTCTCATTTCTTTTCACTCGGATTTTCCTTTCTCGTAACAATTTTTCATCGTTTCGTTTCATCTCCATTACTCCTCTATAGACTTGGCTATAGGCAGGAAAAAGGCTTTGGTAATAAATCCTTCGTAAAGGAAATTTACAAATGAAAGTATATAAACGTTGGCGGAAGATAAATACACCTCACACAAGGAGAGTCCCTTCAGGAACCTCGGAAAAATTTACCCAGCTTCGAAACAATAATTTGTCGTTGACTTTGTCGGAATTACTTACAGGGTCCAGCTTTTTTGTGATTAACCCTTTTAGTAACACTTTCGAAAATTTTTAATCACGATAAATATACTGTTCGCATTGCGAGAGAACTCTATCTCAAATCAAATGTATAAAACATTACAAAGGGTCTAATTTCATTTCGTAATATGTTGCTTTTTGAATTTTGTTAATATCATTCTTAGTTTGGTTTTTATGAGCTTTTTCACAAACTGTAGCAAATTCGTCAAGTTCTCTCGGTATTCTTCGTATAGAGACGATACTTTCTCTTGGCGCTAAAAGCACTAAATTTATCGGCCAAGCTCGTTCAAGCTTATTTCATGAGGACCTGGAGTCGCCCTCACATTAATATTAAGCACTTGCGCAACATCTGATAACGCGTTGCGTATAACTTATCCTTAAAAATGCCTCATCCAAGGGTGATAAGTTTCAAGGTAACCTGATTAAGGTAAACATTTCAGTTGGAAAAACTCCAGGCTTCACCTTTCCTAATTAATCTTGAAATGGCTTGTATCGGCTATGTTACAAGACAGGTCTGGGATCCGGGCCACCATGTCCCGTTAGGCCATTCCCGGCCTGTACCATGGAAAGGCCCTTTACATTTGACCTGCGCTAGACAGACCCATCCGAAATCAACTATAAAGCGAGAATCTTCGGTCACATATTTACCCAAGGTTTTAGTGTGCTTGACGTAGGCGAGACTGGGTGCGTTTGTAACAATTTTGCGATTATATTAGCAAGATTACTGCATAACCTTGCAATTATGGTATAAATGTGCAAAGAAAACTTTGTACAAGGCTGGATATCTACCTTCAAATAGAAACCATGATTAGGTGTCTATCGCTTTAAGAATAAGAAATAAAAATGTTTTATAAAACATGTGCCACTACCACAACCGTACCCATACCAGGGGCTTGTAACAGCGCTGGGTGTCAGGTGTAACACATCAAAATAACACATAATGCATCCCGTTTCATCGCTTTTTGAAAATGAAAAATCCGCATTATAGTACTTTCCAGTTATTTTACTCTTGTATGACATATTTTATCATTATTTAATTTATATTTTTGTTGTCACATATAATCATAGATCTCTGCGTGAGTCAGTTCTGTGGAAAGTCTAGTCTTATATGCATGTCGAGGCTTGGAAAACGTGTGTTTCTTGTCTTTCATAAATATTTTTAGTATTTCAACCCCACCTATGAAAATCTTCACAACACCCCCCCCCCCCCCCCCCCGCCCTAGTTTTTTTGGAATAAAACGACACACAGTAATAAGACAAAATAACTTACAAAAATAGGAGCTAGTATTTTATAATCTCTATAGTACAAGTTTCATGTATGCAAATACTGAATGTGATAGATGATATCAATCAGGAGCTATATCGAAATGAAATGATTGAAAAATTGGTTACTTCTGGTCGAAGAAACACAATAGACCTATACGGAAGCGTATTTCGGGCTCAGAGCATGACGCAACGTTGGGAATCACGTCCGGAACTGGAAACCACGTATGTTTGCTCTTTGCATCTTTATTCTACCATGGATAGTTTCGAAGATATTTGAGTTGTTAAAACCGTACGGTGGTACAACCGTACCCAGTCTCCTCCACAATTCGAATATATGGAAAATATAAAAAATAAAAATTTTCTCCGAAATCAAGCTTGAATGTTGTTCAGGTTGTTAGGGCAGACATAAATCTAATGATTTCCTCGTAAAGGAAATTGATGTTGCGTGTGACTAAAAGTCTCACCAAAGAGTAGTGGCAAAATCCAATTTACTAAATAATCGACATCGTTTGAACTCGACTATTCGAAGCTGGGCTATTCAACCTCTACGTACCTATTCTTTAATAAGTTATGTACAGTAATAATAGTTTGAATTTTTATGAAGACAAAACTAGCTCCTGAAAAAGCAACAATCTTTAATTCCCACTTTCATTTTAATGCGAATAAGTATAGAATTTGCCGGTTGTTTCACCCTCAGACAAAAAAATGTAGTAGATAAAGACAAGCACCATACATTAATTTCTGAATGCTGAGTCATTGTAGATTTGCAAAAATAAAACAAAATAAAAAAAATCCGAAAAACTTGATCGATTTTTGCTAAACTTAACCCCAGATATAGATAAGGCAGGTTATCTTTTTTCGGGGTTAATATAGATTATTTTCTGGTACTATATTTGTGTATGGAACAATTATCCCGACTGTCCGAAACTTTCTAAAGGCGAAGTCCCAACAGACTTCTTTGAAAAAAATTTAATTCTTCACACAATCCGAACGAGTTACCGCACCAAAATTAGACCAACAGGAAGTCAGGAGTTCTACCAGCCTGCGAAACTTCCCATCGGTTGGATAAATCGCTCGAAAGTTACATGCGATGGAATTTTTTTCGGTGTATGACGTAGATGCGTGCAGGAAAAAGAGTCAAAGTAATGTTAAAACTATTCTGTTGTAACTTGCATCTCGTTACGAAAACTAATACCCAGTTTTATAGAGGACAGTGTCGAACCACCAACTAACATGTGCTGTTGCACCAGCGAAAAAAAAATATGTACAAACACGACCACGTCACTCGACGGAAGGTCAAAATAAATAACTGGATCGTGCGAATATTACAATTGTACATTTTGTTGATACAACGAAACATTTGGTGGCGTAACAAAATCGATGAAGTGGCAACACTGCTTCCTTCAGTCTCGAGCCTCTTGTTCATCGATCGTCCGTGATCTTTCATTCGAATGAACACACGTACCAAGAGACAATTTTTTAATTCAAATTCTTTCCTGAAATTCCAATATTATTCAACAAAGCCAAATTCCTGTCGTCAGAATTTGAAACTTCATTTCTTTTTTAATGCACAAGCGCGCAGGCGAACTCTTTTTTCCAAGTTCAACAAATTTAACAACGTCAAAATTATTCCAACCTTGAAAAAAATACAATTTTCTTTCATTTCGTGAAAACGATAAATTCTCCATGAGAAAATAAAGAGCCTTATTAACGCTTTTATGCGCAGATTTCCGCGATATTATAAGATCACACTCGTGTAGCGAAACGAGAAGAGAAGAGTTTGGTCCGAACAAGGGAACCGGCAACGCATTACAGTGTCTCGTGTGCTCGAGAACCGAGACCTCGAGCTACGACCAACCGCTCGCTACGTTGCCGTTCTCCACGCTACGTTATAACCGTCGGGCTGTCGGAGAGAGAGATACACCGACGAAACGGCTACGATCACGGAGGAAGCGAGACGATGAGATTCCGCGAACGAACGCACGGAGTGAAGACTCAACGTGCGAGCGAACGCCAGTAGCTTCGTCGTGTATCGTAAATTCCAGAAAGAGTTTCAAAATCGTCCGCGATTCTGGAATACTCTTTGACAGTTACGTGCGCGCACGTGTTTCTCGCTTTGGGAATAACGACGCCGAATAATATTTCCTCCCTCCTTACTGGTCTTTCGTTTGGAACACACTCGTCGCCGTAACTTCTCCTTACTTTAATACTCGTCATTTTGTTCTTTCATAAAGAAATATTAACAGCTGCAAACAAAAAAAAGAAGACTTCGTTTCGAAAAAAATGTCTGATCGTTATGGGTATCGTTAATTTGGAAACACACCTGAGATAGATTGCTGTCCTCGCGTATTTTGGCGTCGACAGTGATGGCATCGACGCCGGCCAGTAGAGCGACGAGGATCAAGCCGATCGTGAATACCGGAAGCATGACGAATCTCTTCCCAGTCATTTTCGTTCTCCGATCTTTTCCTTATTACTCACTATCGATTGTTTCAAAACTAAAAAAAGAAATAAAACGAACAAAACGATATATCTCGACACAAGAAACACACAAATTCCACAAGTGTACAAACGAAAAAATATCGTTTGCTTCGCAGTCAACGAAGTTCACGTCACTCGCGGAAAAATATTGCCGAAATTATGATGACCCAAATTAATTGTAACTTACGTACGATTATAATTTTAAATTATTTTTTTCGAATTGACGGAAAGATTCTCCGCGAAGGAAACGTGCCGCAACGTTGTCTCACCACGAAAATGACGACTAGACGGCGCGAAGTCAGACGAGCGACTGCCGCGCTACTCTTCTCGACACTCGACGCTCGCTTCTTCTCTCTCCCTCTCTCTTTCTATCTCTCTCTCTCTCTCTCTCTCTCTCTCTCTCTCTCTCTCTCTCTCTCTCTCTGACTCGCTCACTCTGCAACCCGATCGTAGCGGCCTCTCCTCGCGCGTTACAACTTTTCGTTTCTGCCGGCTGTGTGCGCGGCAAACGCTCTTTTATTCCTAGAGAATGCCTTATGTGCACTAGCTCACTTGTGCACGACACACCAGTTCCTGTCTTGAGCGTTACACTTGTACCAAAAGCTGGTAGTATTTTAATAAAATAACGAATCTCACGGCAGAGAAAACACGATAGTCCAGGCCACTATTCGCGAATCGTTCTTGATTCGTTTTGTTTACCGGTACGTATGGGAAAGCTTCATCCTTGCACGGTTGCCAGATACATCAGTGCTACTAACGTCTTTTATATTTTTAGCATTTTTCTCTTGGCGTCGATATTTCAAATCTCGCATCCACACAAAATATTCTTTATCTTCTTCAATATTCTTGGATTTTACAAATAATTCAGACAAGCACGGTAGGTCTATCGTTTTTGTTTATACAGTTAGGTTAAGTATGCCTATGTATATTTAAGTATAGATTAGAAATATTTATCAACAACGTTGGAACTTGGTACGAAAAAATGGCGGAGCAATCGTTACTCGTAAACGATTATTATAAATTGTACTTGAGAAGGTCAAAGACGAATTATGGAGCGTGACTATGTGTGAGCGAGGCGGTGGATAATACCAAACTGCAGCCTCTCCATTTCACTCTGCGCGTCTACCCCCACCAAACTACCCATGGCTCGCGCCTTCTACCCCCTCCCACGCCCCCCTTCGCCGCATCGCTCTGACATCACACGCTTCTAGCTCGTTTTCTATCTGTCTTTCTCCACCTCTAGCCCACACACTCCGACCTTTCGTTCCATTCGATTCTTTGCCACTGGCGAGAACTCACGCCCTTGCCGGACAGTTTTCGAAGCACGCGTTACCTCACTAGATACTTCAATCTCGCAGCATTTTATCGTTTCTTCTTCAAGGTATGTTCGGTATAGTTAAA
This sequence comes from Netelia fuscicornis, assembly GCA_946811545.1. Lineage (NCBI taxonomy): Eukaryota > Metazoa > Arthropoda > Insecta > Hymenoptera > Ichneumonidae > Netelia > Netelia fuscicornis. Next base: position 38,434,772 of record OX328012.1, read on the forward strand.
TTAATTTAATTGAATTTCATACCAATACTCATTACAAATTTTTGTATATAAATTTTCAAAGGTCGTGCGAAGGTTATTTGGATGAGCAGTCGTATTTGGATCGCTCTTGGCATTTCATTTTGCTCTAGAATACACATATGAGACGCCGGCTGTCAGAGAAATTGTCAGCAATCAGCCATTGTAAATATGGTGTACTGATAATCAGTCTGTAAGGAGTACCCGATACCGGGCCATGTTTTATATTATTGCTGACAACATCGAATTGGGTTTTTGAAAAAAAAAGTGTTCACCTAAATGGAAAGTTCTTACATAAGTTTTATCATAAAACTATTATTGTATTGCCGAAGCTTCTTCAATGCGAAGTCACCTCGTATTTTCGTTTAAATTTTAGGATTAAGTGATGAGGATTAGATTGTGATGTAATCTTTTTGAAAATGAATACTCAAAATAATTGAGCCGTCGAATTGTGATATTTTATTGGCTCGTATGGGACAAGCCGTGAGGCATAAAAACCCATAGTATGCGACGATGTTATTTGCACATATTATTGATATACATATCGCCTTAATATCGAATATTTGCCCGTTTGTTCGCGCCATTGCCGCCTTGCGTATATGATTTGATTGTTTGTTATTAACGTAAATCCTTATCAGAGGATCTTGAGCTGTCGCTGTCCTCTCGATTAAGGGTTTATGGTCAAGGATCAGAGGATCTCAAGCTGATGCTGCCACTCGATCCCTGCCAAGAATTGTGATTTTCGTCAACCTCGTATGGTTGGATGTGTATCGGCCATAGGCCTTAACGTGCGTGTGTGCACTGCTTTCGTCAACCTCGCTTAGTTGGATGTATATCGGCCCTTAGGCCCCACCGTGCTTGCGTATTCCCGAACCACGCTGTTCGAAGGACGCGTTAGAACTGGTATATGCGCACGCGCCTGCTCACCCGTCACTGCAAGACGTGGCATCGATGCTGACGTAAGTGGTCAGGACGCGGCGTTTGAAACATGGCAATGGCGCGATATTCGAGCGATGATTAGTCACCAAACAATTATTATTTTTTAATTTTTCGTTGCAATTAAAAAGTTATGTCGAATTGAAAAGAAATTATTTATTCTAGGATCCGATGACGCACCGACGGTTCTCGAAAAAACCCGGGAGCGTATGACGTCACAATGTTAACTTTTCTTCATTAGCAGCGTGAGGTAATAGTAATATTTAATTTTTCAAGAATTCATTCTAATTATTATCGTCAGTGCTTGATAGACAATGTCCAACCTAAAAAGTTATCGTGGATGTTTTGTACCATTTTGTACAAATACTACAAAAACTTCACACGAGGAAATGGTTTTAAATATGCCACTAGAGGTTAAACGTAGAAGGAAATGGTTCGAAGCAGCTCGACGCATTAATCCTAAAACAACGTCAAATTTTTGTTGTTGCGAGGATCATTTCGATGTAAGTATTGCAATATATATGATTATTAAATTTACTTTGATTATTAAAGTTGATGTTGTTTTAGGATTAGTGCGTCGCACCTTTGTCACACATGATTCAAGGAAATTTGTTATCAATAATAGTTTTGTTGCACTGAGTTTTATTTATTTTCACATGCACCGGTCAACCGTGCTGCCGTCAAAATATTTTAACTTACATTAGTGACGTCACAAATATGGCAGCCCATTATGGCGCGTTCATAGTCACGTGACTCTTTTTTTTTAATTTTATCAACATTAAATTATTTAGGGTAGAGCGGGGATAGTTGAGCAAGCGGGTAAGTTGGGCAACCGTAATATCTCGAAAGCTAAGCATCGCACGCTGGTGCATCAAATGGACGAAAGAGAGGGATGGGGGAGGGAAATACAACAAATCGTTGCCGGTAGCCACGCGGCGCGCAAGACGATGACACGGAATATTTTATTATTATTGCACACAAAGGTAAAAAAATACGTGATTGAGTATTTTTCTTCTAGCATTGTGTGAAAAACCAGGGCAACAACTAGACGAGTACTAGTATGTAGTGGCTATCAATCTGCAATAATTATTTTAACGCACGTGGTACGGATTTCATTATAAACTAACATTTGTTAAAAAATCTGAGAAGGGGCTAGTTGAGCACTTTTCAATGGGGCTAGTTGAACGATGGTCAACTGTCCTCATCGGCTGGCACGGATCACATAGCGGAAGTGAATACATCACGCTATCGCCGGTAGCCGCGCGACTACTTGTTTATTTAAGAAAAAACATTTCACAGTTTGTTGCAGTTAATATTCATGATTCAAAATATAGCTAATTAATCCGTAGCTATTGGTTTATTGCTGCATTGTATCAAATGGTCTTGCATGCGTCTGATTTGTTGATGGAATTCTTACCTTGCTCAACTTACATCATACCCTTGCTCAACTTACCCCACCTATGGGGCAGGTTGAGCAGCTCTACACTTTCTCACATTTATGATAATATCTCCTAAACCAGACTTGAATTGGATAATGTTTCTGAAGGCCTTTCGAGCTGCAGAATTTTCGGATCTAACGGTGCAAGAATCAAGGAAATCGGATGCATTTTTTAAGAGTTATGATCGATTAAGCCAGAAACTGCTCAACTATCCCCGCTCTATCCTATAATTAATTGTAAACAATTTTTTTTAAGATTTTCACATCGATTAGTAATATTACTTAAAATAAAGTTTTTAAATACAGCAAAAAATTTATAATTTTTTTTTTTCAAAAACCCAATAGCTAATCGTAACGGTGCACCAATCCAACTAACAATTGGTTGTTCAAGCGTAGATAATGATTGGGGAATATTCAACTTTCGACTGTTTTTTTCCGATAGTGCAATAGCCAAGAGTGAACCGAATTTTTTCCAATAATTGTCTATTTTTCAATAATTTTTGTTTAACATAGTAAGGGAAGGGTTCATAGTGCAAATCGACAGTTTGAGAAATAACGGTCATGCGGTTGTGCGGGAAGGAACAACCAATGCAAATAACAAACACTTATTTTTTGGTCCTAAGAATCCCGAATTTAGTGGAAGATGGAATTTCTCGATAGAAATATTCAATATTGATTCAGAATTGATTGAATATTAATTGACAAATTCGTGGAACACAACGACTTTAGAAGATTTCCAGGGAAGATCGGACGTTGGTTATCAGAAGCTTATATATGATCGTAACGACGAGAAGATCGAGCAATTATTCCTAATTAGCCGAGCAAGCTCCTTTTTGGTATTTTTACAATGTTCTCGTTGTCTGTATCTTTTTACACCTACTACTACTACGATACTTTTATATCATTCGAATAGTCTAATATAAGATGGGAAATGAATATGAGAATCAAAATCTGCATTATCGTCGATTCTGCCAAAAATACAAAATATGTGAAATTGTTTGTACACTCCAACCTCCAAATAAGAAACTAAAAGCCCCCAAGGGAAAGAGTTTTTCTTATATATCACATACCCCTACCAGGCACGCGCTCCGCGCTTACTACCTCGGTCTGTCTATCTCTCTCACTCTTTTCCGCATGCAATCGCACGAAATTCTCGAACTCGGAGTTCGAGCCAGACTGAGGGAAGCGCCCGAGTGAGAAACTGAGGAAAGTTTCTTATTTGGAGGTCGGACTATACTACTGTATTCTATTCGGATTTCAGACGGACTATCGAATATTGTATTCCGGACAGTAAACATCAATTTATTGTTGAACCGATTTCGATCAATTGGATTGGACTCTTTCAATACACTGGTCCAATGTTAGTCAACATTGTTCATTGTATTGGCCCACTAGTGTTCGTTATAACGACCCGGATTATTAGCATTAGTATTGGTGTCACGTTATTACCCAGCTCTCCGACCAATATCTGACCGGATACTATTGGCAATACAGTGCCATTAGTACTTCGTTCGCACCTAAGGCATGCACTCCCGGATGGATTTTAATACCAGTATTGAGTTTCAGAGTTTGGGCGTTTAATACCGGAATCCCGGTACTAATACCGACTTTTTAAAACGCGGATCGCTGGGTGGCGGTTCAATAAATTGCTTATCAAATAAACAACAGCAGGAAGGGTATATGAGTACACAGTAAACAACAAAAAACGATTGAGGCAAGGAGAATAAAATACAGCAAAATAATTATAAGCTTTAATCACATCAATTCTAATTTTAAACAATCAACATTGATAAAAGGTAACATTTAGGTAAATAATATTGTATTTTCCTGTTAATATTTGTATTAATAGTGTGAAGTGTTAATCAGTGCTTTTAGCATTGCTAAAGAATACAATAATTATAATTACTTGATTAAAAATTTGTAAAATCTTCATGTTTCGACTTTATATAGAAATATCTACAATAAATACTTGAGATCAGTCACTCTAGACAATCAAATTCCCAACAATATGAAATTTGTTGTTATCTGCATCATTCTCAATTGCAGTGTATAGTACGCGGAAAATAAATGCAATTTACAACAATATTTATTTTCACAGGTTCTACGCCCCTTAAAAATTGAACTTGCCATGGGTAAAAAATACCTGTCGCCTATTTCTGTCCTCAATACTGCTTCATTGCTGGCAACATTTCGTTGGAAGTAGTAATTCTCGGCCAATAGTTGGCCATTCTATGGTTAACAACGGTTGGCCAATGATTGGAGTTTGACACTGGGCTTTCCGTGGCATGTAACGGAGCACTGCTGTTATTTGAAACCACGGAGACCTAATAATGTGTAACGACTGCGCCAATACGCAGTATCCACAATTACTCAATTATTGCTTAGTCGATTATGAAGTCTGTTCGTGGTTTGCAATGATTGACTAACAATTGGCCAATCAATATTTGACATCACCGAGGAATATCCAGTTGCCGATGCTTTTTCCAAAAGTGAACCTTAAACGAGCCAATAATATTTTTCCATAAATTTCTATTGATTAATAATCTTAATTTAGGGCAGTAAAAGGAAAACATCTGTATGTACGGAGTTGCAGTTTTAAGCATGGCTTTTCGTAGCCTGATGCTAATTGTCGAGGGGTTGATCACTCGAGAAATCAGTGACCCATTTCATCTGCAATCAGGCTAGGAATCACTAATTTCACGCTGGAAATCGCAGGAAATCGCTGAAGTCGAATGATTATTCCCGATTTCCTCGTGATCTCTCCAAATGTATAGGGGAATCATTGGGAATCAAAGAAATCGTTTGATTTCGGGAATCGATGGGCATCACTCATTCCCTCTTCACGCGAGCAAGAATTTATCAAAGATTTCCTATCGACAGTCCAGAAATCACTAATTTCTGAAATTTGGGAATCATTGAAAATCGTTGGAATCAGCAGAAATTATGTGAATTCGTAGCGTTACCTTATTGATTCCGAAATCACGGAAACCGCAGTGAGAATCGCAAGGAATCGATACCTCTTGGCAATCGTTGTACCACCGAATCTGCGAGTGACCAATCCCTCGCTATTTGTAAGGAAAAAGAATAGCGAGTTCATTTTAATATCCGCCATCGCGGCATGGGTACATACATCGAAGGATTAGCTGGGGGTGTCTGCCAAAAAACGACCAGGTGAAACCGAGCGGATTATTTTTTGATTCAATAGCTGTCACATCTCTAACTACCGCAAATTATCAACTATTAACCCCCCGAGATAAAAAAAAATAACGTGGTATAATAAAAATTGTGCAATGGTAGGCAGTAATATCGAATAAATAATAAGAATTTGAATTGATCCATAGTTCTTTAGCTGCGAACTCTGTCCTAGAACTCTTTCGCTCGTCAGGTTGACGAAAACCCAATCATTGGCCTAATCTGTAATTTTCATCGACATATATCAAGGTCGAATCCTGTAACCATATATTATTATCCGCAAACATATATATACCTACCTACGTCGAAAACTTTAGCTCGAGAGTAAACTGTCTCTGGATCTGCAGAGTCCATGGTGAGTCCTCTTCCCCGCACGACCTAGCCAGCCACATGCATGAATCGAAAGAGAGGTTGATGTGGATAGGAGGGGGCTCGGGGTAGGTTTCTAACGAGAGTATCGTTGCCAACGACAAAGTCTAATGGGAATTACGGGAAACGACGTTAGTTTCTCGAGTTGTTGGATCCTCTTCGACCTCGCGTTTGCCTCGTCCCCCATAGGATGCGGTAACGCTTTTCTGTTGTGCGCTACGTATTCCTGACTACACGTATACATAGTAAAATTATGTGTGTATGGACGCGTTTGCATGTCGTGAGATCCGCGATACATATACCGAAACTAAACAATCTGCCGCCGGAAATATTTCCTTGCACAGTAGTGTGTCTCGCGTTGTCTCTTCGATACAGAAGGAGCCTTGGCCGGCCGATCCTCACGCTCCAGAGACTCACTTCCGGTGCGACCAATGTGTGTTTATAAAACGAGCAAAACGGGCGGGGAGGGGGTGGAGTAAATCCACAGAAACTTTGCGGATTGTCGCTCGTCGCCTGACACACCTTCGTAATTCCCAACGACCGAGTTAAATATATACCTGTGTATACTATATCCAATCTGCAAGTGGCGTGGCGCATATTACACACCAGTACGCCAGAGTGCCCGTCGGTACTCGCCGGTTGAATGTTGCTTTCGCGGGCATACAAACAGTGTTGTTCTATTCTCTGACAAAGTTTGCATGTTCCTTTTTGATACAGGTAATTATTGCAATTCGTATATGTTCCAATTGGACCTTTAAAGTTGTTTACATGATTTGTGATATCCGTGGCTAAAATTTGTCGATTTTGACTATGGTTGTTCGATCTCTGATCACGTGGCAATATCGTGGCGTCCCCGCCATGCTTTCGATTGTTTTTTTCTTTGTTTGCGTACTTAGGAATTGTTTCTTTATGAAATCGTGAAATATATTACGATGGTGAACTCTGTTTCGTTACGATCTTCAAAATTATGATGTTTATGCTGACCTGAAGAAGTTAGTAATTTTTGGACAAATGAACTATATGTCTCTTCTGACGATCTACGAAGTCTCCGGCGTTTTGCAAAGAAATATGAAGAGACGCCGAAGCGACGGGAAATAACCGGACGGAGAGGTTTTATAAGTCTCATTAATTTCGAAATTTATTACGAAGCGTCTGTGGAACTATGCTGGACGACAATTAAGCATTCCCCTCTCCCTTTTACTCTTGCGATCTATTTTTATTTTCTTTCTCGCAATTTTGTTGTAGAGACCATGAAGATGGATGCTCAGTGAAACGTATAAAATTGAACAGTAATTATCATCTATACGAGCGAAAACGTAAAAAAACGAAAATATAGATATAATATTTTACCCTTATATATATATATATATACAGGGTGAATCGAATAAAGTGTCGCACAGCGAATTCTGAGGTAGATGAGGACATTACAAACAAAAGTTGCCAATATACATTAGGGATATTGTCAATAGTTTACGAAATATAAATATTTAAAGTTGGTCCAATCAGAGCGCGCCGAGAAGCGTTGAAGCCGCCCACCTCCACGATAGCCGTGGATATAGCATAGATTAGGGCGTTACATTTGGATTTGCAAAATTCAGAGCAGTCAATTTTATTGATTGTATTATTACGCAGTCATTTTTTGCTCGCGGTCATTGGTTGCTCTGAATTTTGCCCAGCGTGCCAATAAGCATTGAAGCTGCACACCTCCACCCCCACACTAGCCGTAGATATAGCAGAGATTAGGGTGTTACATTTGGGTTTGCAAAATTCAAAGCAGTCAATTAGATTGCATGTATTTTCCCATAGTCATTTTTTTTCTCGGGCATTGGCATTTTTTTCTCGGGCATTTCAAGTTCAACTACCTCTTTTTAAGTACAAAACAATATATATTTTTGCACATTTTACATACAAACATAAGAAACTTTTGTTGGAAACATTTTTTCAGGGGGTTTAACATGGGACACCCGGGGTAACTATAGATTTAATGACAAAATGGCGGGAATCGATCATTCCGTAAATAAGTTCTCTGGCAATGTTTCTTGATATATCACACATTCCTTTATTTATTAGGAGCCAAAACATGGAGACCGTAGAAATCTGAGTGGCTACTTTTTTCTGAGATCGAATAAGGTGCTTTCCCTCAAGCGCCCGCACCTCCCACACTCCACACCTCATTGTCAGTGCCGCATTGTACACAGCTTTCCCGCAGTCCACGTCCCTGTCAAACCGATAACGCTCGTTTGCCCTCGCGTTTTACGGTAGAACAATAGCAACAGCAGACAAGGTGGCTGGGGTTGGACTTGAGGCCAACATTGCACCTAAGTTGAGCTAACATTCGACCAACGTTGGGCCAATTCCAGTTCCAACGTTGAAGGCAAAACCTGAACGTTTTCTCCAACAATCTTTAAAGTGTCTGATACATTGAATTCGGAAGCTGCGCGACTACCTTTTTATCATAAAATGAGTTGCTTCCGCTTTCGCGCCGGTACCTTCCGCACTGTGGTGCTTAAGCGCCCGTAGCTTCCCATCCTTCATTCAGCTTCGCTCTCAAACCAATGCCTCTTACTTCCTCTCGAGTTTTACTATACGACTAAAAAACATGTTACCATAGAGCCGTTACCTTCACACACATACTAATGTACCACATAGATACTAAAATCTTGGGGAGAATACTTGCTCCGTACAGGATAGTCGCAGCGGCGTCATAATCCATTCTATAAAAGTTGAGTTATAGACGAACAACCGGATCAACAGACGTTGTTTTATATATGTATCGGAGATGGACTGCTCTCCATTCTTAATTATTTGTCGAGTAATGCCTCAACGTCATAACAAATATATTGTTAAGCATTAAAACATGTTAATCCGAAAGTCAGATTTGGCATCATTCTTCCATTTAAATTCTATTATTTTTGGAGCAGTTATTTGCTCTTCAAGTTCAAACTAGACTCGTAAAAACCGACGTGTATCGTAGAATTGCTAGAAAATAGGAAAAAAGATGGAGGTAATAAACGACGTTCATAAAAAAGTCAAACCTCTTTTTTTTCATTTTCTGTTCTTTTCCACGCATATACAGACCTATATTAATGTACTTTTTTCATTGTCGTTATTTTTGCCTGCATGGTTTTTAATGTATCATCAGGGCCGACCGCAAAAACCGCAAGAGCTGAGAAACTCGGCTGACCATAATCACCTGTGGCCTTCGTAATTTTTTAATTACCCCGAAGGCAACGAAGCTTCATATATACAGGGTGTTCGCCAGCTATCTCTACACAGAAAATACCACAGGTATTCAGCGTCGGTACGAGCAAACGCTTTTTATTTAATCGTCCTACGATGAAAATTGGCCGAGATATTAATTTGTAAAGTGTGAAAGATTGAGCTACGAGTCAACAATGCCATCGAGTTTCCTGAGGGTCGAGTGGTACAGAAATTATATTTTTCTCCTCAACTTATTAGTTTATAAATAATCATTTTCTCAAAATGTAAAACATTGTGCCAAAAAAGAAAAGTTCCGAGCGGGACTCGAACTGCCAACCCTGGTATTTTTCAATAGGGCGGTCGATGACACAGTTGACTAAGTGTTCAAATTTTCAAACCATGCGTATTAATTAATTGACGAATTCTTATCATAAGTCTATTAAAAAAAAAATCATTTGTATTGGCGTCAACTACATAGCTAATTTCTGTGTCCAAGTAGCAAGCGGTCACCCTGTATATACTTTAAGAGGGCACACGTTGCTTCTGTGTCTTTATCCATCTCTGTTGTTTTTTCCTCACCAAACCTCTATTCCTCTCCGTCCCTTCTTCGTATCTACCTCGTGCACTAGTTACGTACACATATATTTTTTTTTTTTTCATTCACGATTCCCCTACTTCGTGCGCAAGTTCATTCGCGAGCTGTGAAAGCGGAAAGAACGGCAAGAGACGGAAAGATAGTGATATTGCGCGAGAGGGAAGGGGACAGAGATAGAAAGCTTTTATCGTCGGCCTAGCAGCTCGGATCGTTAAATACATCTCATATTCTTTCTCTCTCTTTCCCCATTCCCTTCCCACCCCTGCCATCTAGCTCTCACTCTCACATTCATTTTTTTCGCGCCGGCAATAGCACGGTGAGCTTTTGTACCAGCTGTATCAACCGAGGCAGCCACTTGATAAAACCTCGCTGACACACTCGAAGCTTTTACTCTTTCGGAGTATTTTATACGAGTGGCGAAAAAAATTGAAAAAAAGAATGGAATAATTGGATACCGTGTTTTCGACGTATGCGGGATGATATCCTGTTTTCTCGTTCTCTGTTCCCTGCTCTGTCCGAAGTCGCAGCTATTGTTTCGTCGGTTACTGCGATTACATTGATACGTAAATTTTCACGAATACCTTCATGCTGGTCCAAATTTTAGCAACTGTGCGAGTGACCGGATTACAAGTTATTAAAATTACCCAGATTCATTTATTTTATACACTCGCTAGTCCAGTGTGTGATCAACCTTAAAGTTTCTATAAGATAAATATTGCATCGTACGATAGATATAAGTAGTTAGTTATCACTTGCAAACTAATCAACATCAATTGAATAATATCTTAAGGATGGACAGGTCAACTTCGAAATCAATTTATTTCTTCATATTTGCATTTTGGTTCAAAATATACGTATTGAACAGAAATACATGTATATTATTGGTGCAAAGTCGATGCAGCAATTTCTCTCGTATACTCAATCTTCTCCCCGATTTCATTAGTAAGTTGGCCACAGTTAGAAAACTGCTATAGCTATAAGAATTTCTTACACGAGCGTTCACCTCTGGAGTGCAAGATACTCGTATGTTCCTTTTTAAGACATTTGTATGAAGATGTTATATAACTCAGAAATGAAGAGATACCGAAGTAAAATAATTTAATTGAATTATGTGAATCGTTACTTATTAATTAGTCCAATTAAATTATCGGAAAATTGGCAATTGTTATTTTCATCGCACGCCCTGATAAATTAAAGATTGAAGTATAAACACGAAGTTTGGACATTGTATCGTGGTAACGTCATATAAGTACATGTTAGATTTGGCCAAAAGAAAAACGAAGCATTCCAAAAGTTTCTATCTACACTGGATCTATGCGTATAACTTTGCACAAACTTCCTTTACACACGTTGTCGAAAAATTTATTTGCATACATGCATCGTATGTCTTATCTAGCTGATATGGAGTATAATATATATATGTATATATACATCCATATGTACAGCTAGTATTGCTATTTATTTAGTATACGTATGTGTACATAGCATGGTATAAAAGCGAGAATCCGTGCAAGGAGAGCGTTGCGCAGTAAATCCCAGAACATTAATATTAATGCGTCTTCGGCATGTTCCTCTAGTTTAGGAGCTTTCCTAACTTGCTATCTCTATTCCTCTTCTCCAATGTGAGGGTAGAAACGCCAGCCGTTTTCCCGTATGGGCTACATTATATACAGGGTGAATCACATAAAGTGTCGCACAGCGAATCCTGAGGTAGATGAGGCCATTAGAAACAAAAGTTGCAAATATACATTCGGGATATTGTCAATAGTTTACGAGATATAACTATTTAAAGTTGGTCCAATCAGAGCGCGTCAAGAAGTGTTGAAGCCGCCCACCCCCCACCCTAGCCGTAGATATAACATAGATTAGGGCGTTACATTTGGATTTGCAAAATTCAGAGCAGTCAATTTTATTGATTGTGTTATTACGCAATCATTTTTTTTCTCGGGCATTGGCTGCTCTGAATTTTGCCTAATACACTAGGCGGGGAGTGGGTGACTTCAACGCTTCTCGCCGCGCTCTGATTGAACCAACTTTAAATATTTATATCTCGTAAACTATTGACAATATCCCTAATATATATTTGCAACTTTTGTTTGTAATGTCCTCATCTACCTCAGAATTCGCTGTGCGACATTTTATGTGATTCACCCTGTATATGTGTATATTCAGACTTGTGCAAAAGTATTAGGCATTCTATAATTCAGTTACCGCGAAAATAAACGAAAATAACATTACATGTTTGTTCAACATAGTTGTATTTCAATGTTTTAATCAATAACTGGCGGGGACATCTTTGGATTTGATTACAACGGCGAATCTTTTAGATTGAAACATATCCCAAGTATAACATTCTGCGTCTCTTGTGGTAGGTACTTGTGACACTAGACAGCTGATAAATTCATTTGTTTTCACTCATTTACACATAATTATTTTTATTCAAAATCGTACTATGGAGGCACAGTGTTTTTTTAGGTGTGTTCAAAACATTGGCTGCTTGAGTATCATGGAAATGGGTATACTGGTTTCGCAAGGAGTTAACTGAGCCCCAAGGACCCAACAAAATAACTAATTATCTCCTAAACCATTCGAGGTTCAAATATATCTTCTCATTCTAACATCGCATTTCTAACTTCCTTTCTTTTTATATTGTTTACCTGACGTGACGTACCTGCGTGTGTATAATGAAAGTGCAACACTTCCTTTATTGCAAATTTTATTTCTTTACAATTTAACGTTCTCCATTAAAATATGAATATTATTTCTTCAAATATTTCAAGCGGCAATCTCAATCTTTCAGGGTTGATCAAATTTATTTTACCCGTATAAACCATCTGTGATTGGTGACGGATTTTAGTATTAAAGTAGATAGATAGTAACTTGGTGCATAGCTCTCAGACATATACATCCCCAGCCTCAATTCCACCATCAACCACTCCGTTGGACCTACAGTTTTTCTTAGATGGGTTCCATATCACCGGGAGCACAGAAAAAGCACATAGAAAAATTCCATTGATGCCGGTATGAATCGAACCCTGGCCCACTGCTTCTCCGTATTAAAGTATATATAGATATAAATTTTATCAGTGGAACGTTAAAGCGTTTGATATTAATATAATTTGATATCAACCAAATTAGCCACGTAATATTAAGTTGGTCCGTGACATTTCTCATATCATGCCTCAAGTGGATATTAGTGTCAGAACTTACAACCCTATAGGTCCATTGCTAATTGCGTTGTAGACCGAACAAGTTATTTTATTCCGTTCTTATTTAAGGGTATTCAAGAGTATCTTTTTAGATATTATAAGATCACGCGATATTCATTAGTTCAAAATATCTCATGACTGTTCAACGAGATTGAGGCAAGGATTGAGGCCTGGCGGCGCAAGGAGCCCAATTGAATAACTTCATTTCGTTTTCATGCACCTACTCGTACATTATTGTGAGCGCTGACTTATAACAATGTACATTGCTTTGCTCAAATGTCACTTGACAGACATTTGTATCATCGAAAATTAAGGAATTAACAAATTTATCTTTGTTCAATCGTTTGAAATTGTTTTATAACATAATTAAAACATTTAATAGGTAATTAATAATTATTTTTTTATCGATGTTCCGCATTACTCGGACTCTACTTAAACTTATTGTTAGATGCCTGCTGCAGTCTGCTTCAATATTCTCCTAATACGAAAGTGCAATTTTTATGGAAAAATTTAGAATTTATGAATCCTATTGAAAAGAAAAATTCCTATTGAAGAAAAGTTGTAATTGTGCTATTATAGTCATGGCAAGTCATTGAATTATTTTTAAACAATTCCTTGAAAAGTTTTGTGCCAGAAACTCCACAACTCTCTGGATCACTCCTCTTCGTGGAGTTATGCGTTTGAAACACGCGAGACAATTTTGCACTTACTCCAGCACTGTCATCGAAGACCCCATATATTTTCCAAACACAGGTGAATAAAAAAGAATTATACGCTTCTGGTGAAGGTGGAGGGAATAGCCTACGAGGTTAGGGGCGATAGCGAGTTTATTTTTTGCAAAAATATACAGACCGTCGATCTCGCGGCTCGAAAGTTTCACCCGCGGTGTGTACGATGATGTTTATCTGATAAACTCGTGCTATGCTGCTCGTGGTATATTTTCCACGCGGCATCGCGACGTTTAGTGTCGTTATCGTTGCAGGAACAAACTATTGTAATACCTACGCGGTTATAGATCGATGATTTCAGCTTGATATATTTGTTATACACGTGATATAAAAAAATTGAAAAGGTTATTTAAAAAAATAATACAGCTTAATATATACAGCAACAAATGAAAAAAAAACTTTTAATAACGGTTCCACGTGGCTTAATTAAATATTTACAATTTTTATAACAATGATTACAGTTGACTAAATATGTCAATAGTAATAATATAAATATATTGCCACATCATATTGTAGTTCCTGTTGACTGTGACCATTACGTATTCGAATTATAGAAGCATAACTGATCCACTTTCGAAGATGAAACGATCGGAACGTCTAGAGGATCGTGCGATCCCCGATGGCGTCACGTTGCATCGACAAAACTATGCCTTGGGGCGAATTTCACCGTCGACAATGCGTTGTCGCACATTTATTCGAGGGTATATTATATGTATATGTAAATATCACGTACATCCTCGTATATATAGGATTTGGGAACGGAACGTGTTATCACAATTGGGATGCGCGAAACTAGAGAGATGGGATACCGGCTGTGTAAGGAATGTTTGCTTTAGTTTAGGCAGCAGTCGAAGCGCCTTATATACGCCCTCTGGCTTCACGAGAACTCCTCCTAACCTCCATTTTCTCGAGAGAGAGAATGTTCTCACTCCTCGAATTCGTCGAATACCGTACCCTAGACCGAGAGTTACTCTCACGTTGCATACACTTTACCCGATTACCCAATCTAATCCAGAAGTGAGATAATTCCGCGGCTTCAAACTCTGAATGTTACACTAATGACTAATGACTATGCATATTACTTGACGATCGAAGCGTTAGCCAAAGTTCTTCTCGCGTACACGCGGTCACGTTTTCGTGTCGTTTCGTGACAAGCAAAAAAGTATAGGGAAGGCAAATGGTAATCGTAATTGTTACGTTCGGAAAATAGACAAGGCATGTCATGTACGTCTAGGGAAGTGGAAGGCGAAGGGACAAAAAGCATTACAAGATAATTTAATCGTAAAATAGAGCGAAATGTGTAAATATTGTAAACAGGGAGAAACGAGAGTTGGACAGATAAGATTGATTTTAAAAAATCGTGAGAAGATTCGAGATTTTTAGATATTTAAGCATTGCCAAATTATATAAACAAATGAAAGAGAAGGAAAAAGAGCTGTAAAGTTTGAATGTTGAAGAAAAATATAATTAACCACAATAATAATATATTGATAATTATCACTATTATTAAATCAATTGTAAGAATTTCTACGACATGAATATATTCCTTGATTTTGTTAGGTAAATATTTGGTCTGGACCAAACTCGGAGACGAACTGACTCTTCTCACAGCGCTTCACCAAACTAAACGTATACACGTACGTATATTATTTTTTTTCATTTTTCTCTTTTCCAAATTATAACATTATTACCTTAGCAGCGAATAATTATCCTCGTCATTAATCAGGACAGACGAAACATTATCTTATAACAATTGTGTCATCCGGGAGATATCGATGTTCGAAAATGGCGGTCTGTTTGTAACAACTTTTCTCAAATAAAATTTATGTCTAATTGTAAGAAAGGAGAGTGATCCATTCATTACACTGCTACGTTCATTCTGCTCCTCCCCTGTTGCTAATAATATATAGTACCGAGTATCGAGTAATAATTCATGCATAAATTGTTCATAATCGAAATTTTTTGTTGCCGCCTTGGGAGAAAGAAAGATATTGCTTTTCGCATAATTTTCGACATTATTTACGGTCATGTAGCTGCCATAAATGAAAAGTGTAAGATTCTCGACACGTCGATATATCAGGGGGTGAGAGAAAATCCGAAAGCTCGGTTCTCGACTAATAGCTCGAAAGAACTTTTGACTCGAGACGTTGGAAAACTTCGCTCTCGCATTCCCTCGATGATGATACACCGTTTTCCTCTCCGCGTGAAGGTCCCAAGCCCGCGGGATACGTTGACGTCTTGTTTCCTACGTGCTCGCGGAGATGGGAAAGTGAACCGATCGTGGCTTTGTTTATCGTCTTACGCAAGCTTCTTTGCCTCAGGCATAATTCTGTGTCATAATTAATACCCGTGTAAATCGCACAATAGCTCACTGTGAATAAAAATAAAAAATCTTTTGACAACTTATAAAACCTACATTATGCCCTTCATTTTTCAAAGATGTCTTTTCACCCACTTCAAAACAATATAGGAAGTGAAACTCCTTGTTAAGTTTCTTATCCTCGCATAAGAACCTTTTTCTATAATTAACATTAACACATTAGAACTTCGAAAATGAAGATTTGTTTTATATTTTTGACAATTTTTCGTATAATATAGGCAATTTATCCCTTTAGGCTGCTTGATTAACATGAATTCGCTCGCCCCTCGCGTATGCAATAATGAGAATCTTCGATGAATGACTGTAAGACTCCTTAACATTTTTTCATCATTCGTTGCTCACTTACATTTACCAGGTTTTTCACGATTTTTAACATTACCAGTTTCCACTACCAACATTCCTTTATGTCCTTGTCGTTGTTCCTGGATAGCGCTAAACGTAGGGGAAACGTAAGATTTCGATATGATTTTTACTATCACAAGATTGCATGTCTGAACGTAAATTTTTGTTGCGTTCTTTGCAAATCCGAGGTCAAAAAAAGCAATTGCTGTTTCAAAAATGCTACTTGACCTTCAAAAACAAAACCTTCAAGGTCAAGATCAAGGTCAAATTCGAGATCACAAAAAACAGAACTTTATGAACCATAAAACGCGCACAAATTGTACCAAATCTCGATTGATTCAAACGTGTTTGTTTTACGCATAACCCGTGTAAGAAATTAGTAGGGCAGCCATAACAAAATTCAGGGCCCATGAGGGTTTGAATATGGATTCCCTACTAGGGATTTCCACAACCCAAACCGACTAGGTCCCGATAGGAAAATAACAGGGTTGGATTCTTTATGTAAAAAAGGTCGTAGCGAGGTAAATGATAAAGGGCCCAAACGGGATTCATCAGGGCAGTAGTTATTTCAGAGCATACAATATTTGCAAAGTTATTTTTAAAAAATTCTAGTTTTTCGACTTATTTTCCATAGATGTGATATATACATATAAAGTTTAAGGTATCGGTTAAACACTAGATTAGATCACTTAAAATAAACATACATGTGAAATTTTACTGCAAATAATGTGTATTCTATAAATATTTAGAATGTTTGTGGGTGACGATATTTCGAAACCATGGCGCCACTGTTCTTTTGGGGTATACCGACTTAATCCTAATACGAAGCCTATGGTGAGCGTAGATTTTATGACCAATATGAATATACATATATAGATATAGTAGTAGTAGTACCGGTCACGACCGACAGGTGGCGCATGGCCATCCCGCTTCTCACAAACGAACCATGCACCCGCTGGCATTATAAATGCGTAAACTGTGCATAAAAGTATCGAGTTTCCCGTGGAACGTGCTGCAAAGTATTAGCTCACACTCCAATAATTGTGCTATACAATTGTTGGGTCGTACAATTACATGCACTTTTTCATATACATATATATTATTTTCTCAGCCTATCCTGCTGCTTTTAATTTGTTTCCTTGAAGTCGCGGGTAGAAGCTAGTATTTAATATAATGCTTTCAGCAATTCATTATTCTTACATGATTTGATCGGGATCCTTGCTCGAATCCAGCTGTATCCTTGCCAAAATTTCTGCACGGGATAGGGCAGTAATAGGGCTGCTTCATGGCTTCGATTTTGTTTTGGCAGGGTTCTGTTGAGGCACCCAGCCGGGCCCTGATTCATAAGCCCTATTAGGCCTTCATCGACAAAGTGCGATCGGCCTCTAAGGGACCTGCTCGGGTGCCATGTTAGGGCCCTTCTAGAGTGAGGGAAAAATAATCGGGGCCTAGTCTAAGCCCTGGTTGAATTCTTTCACGGGAAACTTTCTTCTCCCTTCTACAATTTCCTCGAAATTACTCCGCTCAGAAAAGTTCATGAAAAAGCTCGTCCAACTATTATATAGAGAAAATCTTGGCCTCTTACGCGGGCTTATACTAAATGGTTGACAAATATTATTTTCTCATTCGACGTCTTTTTCCGCCCCATTTCTTTTCTCACATTCGTCCCTCCAACTTTACTTTCTCCTGCTCCGGCTCTTCAATATTCTCTCTTACACAATCGTTTATCCTTCGTTTGTTTCGCATCGTTGTTTTTACCGTTCAAAATATTTTTGTTTTTAATTGTTAAATTTACGCGCTGCCATAGAAACTTTCACCTATGCCGGGATAATTTTCATCATAAACGAATTATTATTATTACTATTATTATTACATAATATCTAAAATTATACTTCTTTGTCTTTTTTTCAGTTTTTTAAAATTAATTTTTCTCCAGCACTCACTTTCTTCTCTCCCCCCTCCTCCCCCTCTCTCTCTCTCTCTCTCTCTCTCTCTCTCTCTCTCTCTCTCTATATATATAATCTCATGTATATCTAAGTGGTTACAGAAATACGGTAAGAGGGACGAGTTCGTAATACAAAAAAATGCCCGCGTGTGTTATTACGAAAGGTCCAAGAGAAATGGGCGACGAAGGAGGGTGGTTGCGGA
Organism: Netelia fuscicornis; assembly: GCA_946811545.1. Lineage (NCBI taxonomy): Eukaryota > Metazoa > Arthropoda > Insecta > Hymenoptera > Ichneumonidae > Netelia > Netelia fuscicornis. Next base: position 38,453,325 of record OX328012.1, read on the forward strand.
ATGTACCATATAACGTTTCAGCACATGTAAGCCCGTTCAAATACCGTTTTGTTTGCCTCCCGCACCCTCGGGATTGTCGACGAGGGGATGAAAACACGGCGTAGCCATAAGGACCGATGAAACCTTCTCGAACTTTTCGCAACCTCACTCTACCCCATCGTTCTTTAATCCCGATGCATCGATCCTTTTTCTCGTCTCGCGAACATCGTTTATAAATACCATTTTTTTCCTTAGTCATCGCAATATTCAAAACGAATTTATGAAATAGATATGTAAACTCGTGTATTACGAGAAAAATGACATTCGTTCACTCATTGTTTCAGATACTTTTATTTGTACCGTGTATTTCGCGATCATTGCAAAAAATTTCAATTGCGACAGGAATAAACCGCTGTTCAACCCATCGTCCATCCTTTTAAATTTTCCAACGACTGTATCTTATTGCAACTGCAGCTATTCAAGATCTTTACTCGTAGTCTGTAAATCTCGAAATCTCGTCCATTGATTGGGACTTTCCCGGGAAATTGATTTTACTGGATTTTTCATCGAGCTGCTTTCACTCACGGGCGGATTTCCGCGCAAGCCCAACGGTATCGCGATATCACTAGCTGATCGTAATGGTATCGGTATGATCCAGTGAGTGACTGATAGAGTGAGAGAGGACAAACGAGAGAGAACCGGAGGGTTTGTATCACGAAAGAAACTCATTTTCGGTTCGCCACGAGTCTGATCCTCTGGAGCGCGATCAAAGCGAATACCAGAGCATCGAGATCTTTTGACACGCCCCCTCAACGAGTAGTTCAGCCGTCTCTTTCTACTTTTTACCATTCCCTTTTTGGCCCTTTTGGTTTGCGCTCCTCTTGCTTAGTCCTGTGCCTCGTTCCATCTCATTCATCGTTTTTCCTTCTCTTTTCTCCCATCCTTGTCCTCTTCTCCCTCCCGGCCTCGTCATCCACTTCCAGACTCAGGGGTGTAGTTCTCTCACTTTGCAACATTTACCTGCAGATCCAATTGGCAATGCACGCTACTTCCCTCTGGCCGTTTGATAAAAAAGATACACAAAATTTGGACAGGGATGAATAAAAATTAGTACCTCGGTTTTATCAATTCGAACAGTTGCATTTATAAAAAAGCTTTGATCCGTTCCCGTGTAGAAATTTTTTGCGGGCTATCTACGGGGCCCAATTAATTTTCCCGATTTTTATCCGGGGCCCGGTTTGGATTCCTTCAGGGTCCCGTATAGGATTGTCCCGTTTTTGAGATCGGGCCCTGTAATGGACATATTTTCGGGGCCATACTAGGATTCCCTGATTACACCGAGATTGTCCAATATCGTCCCTATAAAAATCCCGCAATTAGCCCTGTTAGGTCCCTCCTTTCACCCTAGCACTGCCTTCTATGCCCCCTGTAATTCCCTGCAATACGCAAACACTCATATTTTGAAAAAAGATATGTATTTTTCTTACACATTACAGTAATTTTATAACTGACGACTAAAAAATCTATAATCAAAACTGTAAAATTTTAACTATTTTATATGCCAACAATATAAACTATATTAATGTTATAATATCAATCTTTGGTGGTTGTAGTAATAATCTTATGATTATTGTTTTATGGTCAGCCTACGTTCACCACGCTTGCCGTCCCAATCTTTTGCGTCACTTAAACATTTTGACAGCGCAGTGTAATATAATGTTTCGGTAACATTTTCTGTACCATGGTGGACGCACCTCACGAGTTCTGAAATTAATAAAATGTATGATTAACTGATAAAATCTGAAGCCTAAAAAATAATACAGCACTAGAATCAAATACAAACCAAATACGTCTGCATAGAATTCTGAGCCTTTTAGTATAATTTTAGTAACTTCTTTTTTTGATGCCCGGACGGCCGTACATTTCATTACTAATTCTCGCTCAAAAAATTTTTTTAATATTGTATTTATTGTTTTTTTCATTGTTGATTCGGTCACACAGTGGAGAGCTGCTTTCTATAAAAAAAATCATGAGTATTCACTGAATATATAATATTATGATATATCATAACTGATGTTACTTCTCGACATAACAATCTTACGAAATCTTTGTGGAATTCCGAATCTTCTCTCAATCGTAAATCAAACTTCGCAAATTCTGCGACTGTGGCGAGTTTAGCGAATTCATATTTTTTGTTGAAAATGTTCGGTGTTAGAACATCGTCAATTTTATTTTTTATTAAACGTTCTATAGTGCTTCTTAAATCTTGTACCTCAGACTTCAAAATTTGTATTTCCACCAATGCTTTTTTGATTGTAAGGTAGGACATTTTTGCGATATCATCTGAAAATACAAGTAAAATATTAAAATTACTAAATGAAAGATGTGATCACCTTAAATTGCAAGTACTAGAAATCGTTTTGGGTGTAGTTAGTTTACATACTTTTGGTGAGATCTAAATCAACTTCTTCATTCGCACGTTGGTTATCTTTTTTTCCAGCCTGTTCTATCGGGCTTGGAATTGATGGCCGTGATGTTATCTGTGTTGTCTTCTTTAGCGAAGAAGGTTCCGTTAGGTTTGATTGCCTAAGTTTTTTAGATTTTTGCGATCCGAAGTTTTTATAATTGATTGAATGCGATTTAATCGCCTTATTGTGTTTAATGTTTTTGCATTTATTTTTTTGAGGCTTACGCTTTTGAATCATTAAATCGTCCGAATCGCTGATATCATGTGCTGTAAATTTGGATAATGCAAAGAAAATAAGTGAACATAGTACATTGTGTAGCACGAAGGTAAAGAGAAGGGTTATATAAAATATTATTACATGTACACAATTGTGTTTGCCATGGAAGGGACTTTTAACGTTAAACGCGATATTTTTCATGCGAGTCGTGAACAGTGCATTAACTTAAAACATCACGCTCAGCATTCAAAATTCTGCTTTCCCGCTATGGTACACAATTTTCTATTATCGAAGTGATTGTAATAAAGGAATAGCATAGAACGTTACCATTTTGATGATCTTCTGAATCTGTCTCTGTATCGGATGATGACTGAACTTCCTTGAGTAATTTTACAACATCCTTCTTCGTATTTAGTCCTTTATAAAATTGCATGATTTCTGCAGCTTTGGCTTCATCATCATTCTCAGTGTCGGTCGTAAAGGCGAATTTTTTTTTCCTTAGTTGCTTGACTCTTATTTCGGCTTCAGCATGACTCACTATTATATAAAAAATATGACTATATGAACATGATAAATATTTCCACAGAATCATGTTAAGAAACAAATTATGTCTATAAATGAATAAAAAAATAACGTTTCATACTTGCACGCCCAATACAATCGACTTGGAATTGTGACCAAGATAGCGGGGCAGGAGACTGTTTTTCAATCAACGTTCGAATTAATAGCTTGTCTTCCTCTTGATAGGGTCCATCCATGTATCGTGCCATCATACATCCTAGATTTTTATCAAACTCAATCCACGAACTGGGAACAAATTCGATCGATCGACTACCATCGGCAGTCACGTCATTGATAAAGTGAATTATTTGATATGGGTATGCTTCTATCACTGAAAAAATTGCACAAATATTACAATCTAGTAATGCATTTCGAAAACGATTAAAATTTGTCACATGAAAATAAAAAAGTGAGGTTACGAACTACGGGAATTATACGCCTCGTCATCGGCTTCATTCATTATTGTATTTTTGTATAATTTAATAAATTAAGAGTAGCTTTGAAAGGTACTTACTGTTGATCTAGACGTAAACGTTTACAAAGTGAACTACAATCCGAAATCCGATGTAATGATACTTGAACACCGGCAAACACAACACAATAGTAGCGACGTTGCACTGACAATAGCCCAAGCATGCGGCGACCTGTCGGCGGCGCCGAAACGGGGGGAGAGGCTGTGGCATCGTAACAAAGAAGCATCGGTGACGCGTTGCATGCACACTTTCCCGAAAACCGAATACTCTTTCGCGGGCAATGTACGGAGGCAAGTCGTTGAACGGGGCAGCAGAATCGTTCCGTAGATAATGTAGATATCGCAGTGTAGTTAACGTAGATTATGTCAATTATTCCATAACCTCTCAAAAGTCTTTATTTGATTGTTGCGAATAAAAAATAAAAATGGAAGACGATAAGAGAAAGAGCGAACGTCTCCGCAAACGTAAAATTAGATCATTTTTAAAAGAAGTCGATGCCGATATACAGGAGGTTCTACGAGAGCGAAAAAAGATACCTAAAACCCACGCATTATTGTAAGTAGTATTCACCTTTATAAAAAAAAAGTCACATCTTATTAATAGAATTTAATGAATTACTTATACTAGAAATGATCAAGAACGTGCTAACAACGACAGTGAAGAACATTTCGTTCATTCATATGAGAAAAGTCAAGAAGTAGAACAACCCACAGACATAAATATTAATGATACTGCAGAATCATCGACTGTATCGAAGCCACACGTTATACAACGACTTCGTCAATGGGCTATTGTATCGAATATAAACCACAGAAATTTGAGCAGTTTATTGGTTATACTCAAAGATACGTTACTGCCGGACCTGCCTACTACAGCCAAGTCGTTTTTGGAGACAGCAAAAGCATCTTATGATATTGAAGAGATGGATGATGCTTTAAGCTCTGAACCTGGACAATTTGTATATTTTGGCGTAGCACAGGGACTAGAGAAATGTCTAGCTGATTTTCACGAAGGTGATATTTCGCTGGTCATTAACATAGACGGCCTTCCATTATCCAAATCGGGATGGAACAAATTCTGGCCAATTTTATGTAAAGTTTTTTATAAGCCAGATATATATAAACCTTTCGTAGTTGCTATTTATCACGGGGCCAGTAAGCCAAAGAATATCAATGAATACTTTGCACGATTTATTGATGAAATTAATGAGCTGCAACAGGTCGGCTACATAAAAAATGGAAACACATTTAATGTTTGCGTGAAAGCTGTCGTCGCAGACACTCCAGCTCGAGCTTTCTGCAAAGGAACGAAAGGCCATGGAGGCTACAGCGCATGTGAGAGGTGTACAATTCATGGCATAGGAATTAAAAAAATTACCCAGAAATTTACTTCCCGAGGACAAGTAAAAGTACACTCGACTAAAATTGTATATCCTGGAATAGGTTACATAAAACGAACTAACGAATCGTTTAGAGGTAGATTTGATCCTGACCATCATACTGGCATTTCACCATTAGAGAATATATTACCAGAAATAGATATTATTGCGCTATTTCCATTAGATTTTATGCATTTGGCTTGCGGTGGAGTTACAAAAAGACTCCTTGAACTCATAACATCTGGTCCATTGAGAGTAAGGTTAGGTGCCAGAAGCAGGCGAGAACTGTCACGTAGAATGATCTTCTTAAGAACCCAAACACCAGAAGAATTTCAGAGGAAACCGCAGTCAATTCATTACCTTGCGAAATGGAAAGCCACCGAATTTAGATTTTTCTTATTATATTGCGGTCCGATCGTCTTACGAAAGTTATTACCGTCTAAATTATATAAGCATTTTTTATTATTGTGTACTAGCTTCAGAATTCTGTGTAGCGAACAGTTCGTTATATTATACAAAGATAAAGCTAGAAAGTATTTGGAAACCTTTGTATCGACGTTACCACTATTGTACGGAGACGAATCACAAGTTATAAATATGCACAATCTTCAACATATTGTCGATGATGTAGAAAATCTTGGCTGCGACTTGAGCAAAATCAATTGCTTCCCTTTTGAAAGCTTTCTAGGGACAATGAAAAAATATTTAAGATCATTCAATCGTCCATTAGAGCAATATTGTCGCCGACAGCATGAAAGGGATCTCATTTCACTTAATCCAACAGAAGCCCCCGTTCAATTTAAAATCATTAGCCGTTCTGTCAAAGAAGGAAAAATATTTGTAAAATCAATTATATTCAATTCCTTTTTTTTTATTACAACAAGTACGCCAAACAATGTTGTACTCCTAAGTGACGGTTATATAATAGAGATAAAACAAATATATGGTGATAGTGAATCTCAAGAATCTCTCTACATAGAAGGAAAAGTTTCGAAAAAAAAGGTTAACATGTATAGTTATCCACGTAAATCGTCCAGTATTGGAGTATGGACAATTCCAGAACAAACTTTAAAAGATGCAGTTTATTCATTGACTAGCATCGAGCAAAAATTAGTATTATTACGGATGTCCTTAGAGCCAAATGGAACACTTAATACTTACGCCCTAAGTTTGCTTCATGTATAAGTGATAATTTAAATAAAAGTTTGTATATTTTTATCTATAATTATATTTCCTTCGTTGAATGAATTTGAAAGAATTCTTTTCTTTCGGATTCATTTTAAATGATGAGTGGATTATTAAATGAGCAACATATTTACATATAAGGCTGTTAACGAACCAGTTATCTATTACTATTCAATCATGCCGCCTATTATTATTTGAACGATTATTGATATTTCTAATGAGTATATCTTAGTACATCAGATTGGGCTTTTCACCGGAAATCCTGATGAAACCATGATTTATTTTATTAAGGAAATCGCGAATAAACCAAACTGGGCCCACATTAGTCTGCCCGATCAAGACCGTTTCTGCGGCCCTGTTAACCCCTGATCGGGACCTGCATTGGTACACCCATCAAGTCCCTGTTAATTCGTATTATGGAAACGCATGAGAGCCTGTTGAGGACCTTTAATGGCAGTATTCAGGAAATCCCTGTTAGGGATTCCATTTCGAAGCCTAAATGGGACCCGTAGATATCTTGGATATCCCCGACTATTTTCCACACGGGATTGTTCAGAAATTTGAGAAGGGCATGTTTACCACACCTTTCTCACTTTAAAATTAATTTTTAATTATAAATAATAGATATTCACATCGCAATATAAATTTCACACTCTTATCGAATTCCAAGTTGTCCAGTGCATCCGTGCCACCTCTTTCTACTGTTTACCATTCCGTTTTTGGTCCTTTTGGATTGCGCTCTTCTTGCTTACAATTAGTCCTGTGCCTCGTTCCATCTAGTTCATCGCTTTTCCCCTTTTTCTCCCATCATTGCCCCCCCCCCCCCTGCTGGCCTCGTCACCCACTTCCAAATTCAGGGGTGAAATCCTTCCACTTTGCAACATTTACCTGTAAATCTAATTGGCAATGCGGACTACCTCTCTCCAACCGTTTGATACAAAGGATACGCGAAATTTAGACAGAGATGACCAAACATTAGGACCTCGATCTTGTCAATTCGAAGGGTTGCATCTATGAAAAAGAATTTCATTCATCATTCAACAATTTGGGAAGGTCATGTGTACCACACCTTTCTTACTTTAAATTTATTTTTCAATTAAAAATAATAGATCTTCCCGTCGCAAGGCAAATTTTACACTCTTATCGAATTCCAAGTCGCCCAGTTCATCCGGGGAAAGGATATTGCGACATCGGTCTACCTTTAGGCCGGCCATCGTGGCTCTACGTCGTATAGCGCGAGTACATGGAAAACACGTCAGCGTTCCGCACGAGCCAGAGGTGTTGGTACGAAAACCGGAAAGCCAGGAGGGATTTAGCCTTTGCCTGGCAAAGTCGTGGTGCGATCGATGCCCGCGACCCCCGGCAATGAGAGGGCGCGCAAGACTCGAGTAAAAGCGAGAAAGAGAGAGGCGAAAAAAGGAGGAAAAAATAACGTTGAAAGGAAAAAAGTAGACGCTCGAGAGCGATAGAGACGAATAGTACGGATATGGGAGTTGGTGAAAACGCCGACCGGGCGCAAAGAGGTGAGAGGTTGGTAGCCCAGGATAATGACTACGAACGTAAAGCGGGGGATGGATGAAGGTACGGCGACACCGGGGCGGATGAACAGCTTTTCAAGAAGTATCCGAAGAGCCGGACTTGTACATAGCTCGTGTGAATCTTATCGCTCCGGAGCGTGCCCTCCCCCACTGTGTTATGTTGACGTCGCGTCGTTCAACCCCCGGAGAAACTTAAATTCATATCGCTCGAGAGGATCGATTTTCCGCTCGTTTATTTTCCGTTCCTCTCCCATTCTCTATGTACTCAACGCCAGGCGAATGAAAAATCTTTTCGCAACATCTACGTCGGATTTTTCCCGTTATTTACCAAGTTTAATGACGCACAAGGTGTCGCATGTGGATCATGTTTTCCTTTTCTTCGAACGGATGGAACAAACATCGTATAAAAATTGAAATAAACCATAAGCCACTACACAAATCGGAACAACGGCTTTTGTTTTCATCCCATTTTATAGAGCACTTTATATTAACTTCAATGATGGATTCGAGTCGATCTATGAATAAGATTAATCGTTTAGTGACATTTAGAAAAATTCAACGAGTTACATTCGAAACTCGTAGGCATCGTGTATTACGTTCAATGATCGTGTATCGGATGTACCAATATTTTCGGTAAACGGAAGAGGAGAGGGTCGGAAGGATCAGGAACTTCCTACATGTATTAACAACCACCCATCGGACTAGCGACCGGAGTTCAAACATACGCGATATATACGCACACATCAGTCTATATGCAAAGGCTTCGTGCGGTAGGTACGTAGCCGCGCGTGTGTATGATGTATGTGTTCTTCGCGAGGTGGCCTCGCATTGTCCATGATGTATTTCTGGTAGGGCAGTGAGAGAGGAGGTAGTGGAATTGCGGTCGCATCAATATTAGCTCTACAAACCTCGCTTCTGCTGTGGAGATGGGAAAGTCCATCGTTTGTACATTAACCTGGCCAAAATGTTTATTTATTTATTGTACGTCCTTCTCCCTCAACCCTTTCTCTCTCACTCTCTCTCACGCCCTCTAGCCATCATCACCCTCCACATCCCTTTCTCCCACTCTCGTCTTCTCTTCATCGCATCCGTGTATTATATCTAAAAGTAAACACCTAAAGTATACAAGAGAATTCAGCTTTAGAATATTATACTACGAAAATTTCACTATCAATATAATACAGGTTTTTCCAGAATCACTGTATCTACCTTATATTCTTATTTATATTAGAAATGGCCTGGAGTGATGTTACTTTAACGGATAATTAAGTAAGGTAGTGACATTTAGGACAAAGGTAAGTGTAATAGACAATGTAACGTTTATTATGAAAATAAAGAAATGGAACATTGAACCAGCTTGACAAGGAATTCGTGTAGTTAGAATTGTAAGCTGAGGCTGCCGCTCCAACGACTTAATGGTTTTTCATCCGCTCTTTTCAAACCTTTGTTTAGGCCCCTTCATCAAACGTCAACTGCTTTCTTCTTCCAAACTTGTTGTCAGTCCAACTCTTTGTTTCTTTGGAACGCTCGTTCATTGGTATATGCTCGTTTTCACATACACTTATCGGTTGTTCTCCTGCACTTTGCACGGTCTCACACGTGGTCTTTACTTGATTTGCTACAATTCTGTGAAGTGTAAATTCCTAAAAATAATGTGTATGTGCTGTTTTGTGTTGCGATATTTCTGGTCATTAGGAGTCATTATCGACCGCGCCAGCTCCTAAGGAGATTGGATTACTCTGTTTTCAGATTTCTACGTGATACCATTCTGCAAACGCCCGAGGTTCAAAATCCAACCACAGGAGGCTAAGTTATTATTTACCCTGACATGTTAATTTATTAACGAGTCAGAAAGCACCGTGTCGAGCATACAAAGGAGCCAGCTAAGGATTTAGAGGAACGAACTAAATGGAGCGCTTAAATATATAATTATATTTAACGCAAAGAACCGGAGTTCAAATTTTTACTATTACTCTCACACTCTTAGTTCGAGTTTGTTTCTTTTACAGCGGTCCATCCGCCATCTTCCGCAAAATGCCAGTGCGCTCTCCAGGTCAAACCCGATGTCCTCGAGGACCCTCCTCAACCCGTTTTCAATTTTAAGATCGAAAATTAGGAAATTACGGAATCCGCTTTAGATTCCAACTCTGCCTGACGAGTGTTTCCAAGCCGCCGTCGATCCAAATGTTGTCTGGAGTTGACCAAACCGCTATTAGACTCGAAAACGAGCACGTTTTCATTTAAAGAAATCCCACTTCAATTTTGTATCATTTCTATTGTTGTCAACGGGAATTCCCTATCAAATATAGAATTTACATGTACCTGCATACAAATATGTACATTCATTTTTGAAAAGTAAAGAGGGATTCGATTATATATAACAATATCAGCTATTAACGTATGAAATGTTATAAGAAATGAAATAATAATAATAATAATAAGTCATAGAAAATACACGTTCTTACAGCATCATTTGAAAAAATCTCATGGGTGAGTACGTAAAATTTGTGTGATTTTCAAACTTTCAAAATAAGCTTATGACATGATTATCGTGTCAGCAGTACCAGAATCCAATAGATGGCTACGATTCTCGCGGACGGTTTCGCGACATATTTGTATATAACCGAGGAAATTGGTTTATGAGAGAGTCACCAGTTGGCAATAATGACAGCAATAATTTAAGTTAAGGGGGGGTTGGATTTTTGTTCTGTGACTTGCGTTTATTTGATTTGATTGAAAACTTTTATAGTCGAGATTACAATTCGTGAATATAAAATCGGCGTTAACCTAAAATCTTGCATTAGCGTAATGTAAAATTTTAGTGGTTGTGCGTATACGTAACCAAGTTTTTGGAAAGCAGCTCGTGCACATACTGAAGTACGATTTATTAATATTTTTGTAATGTTCTAGAATTATTATTAAACATCAAGTAGTTATTCAAGGTGCGTGATGCATTATTGCAGTCACGGCTAACATACGGACGAGACATGCATTTATTCAACGTTTCCTAGGAATCTTGAGCGGGAAGAAAGCATTTGCTACACGTATATGACTTACGTAAAATTACGATTAAATATGTACTAGTGGGTAGGTATTATAGGATGTAAGACATGTTTTCCAGTTTTTTATTTTCCAGGCGTCGTATTTAAAGTAAGTACAAATACAATATGTAGGCAATATATAAATGGTGTAAAAAATGGGCATTTTTTATTCTAAATATCCTTTTTTATTGCGTTAGTGTGGAACTTTTCATATAATGGTGTGTACCAATCAATAATAAAATTCACCACTGTATGTGGAAATACGAGTAGATACTTTCTCAATATAATGTTCTTATTTTATTCTTCATATATACATATACCTAGGTTGAATTTCATAAGGTGTAACAGGATTTATTCTAAGGTAGATGGCATCATTACAAACAAAAGTTTCAAACAATCGGAGCGTGCCGAGAATCGTTGAAGTCGCCCACTCCCCGCCCTAACAGTCAATGCCCGAAAAATAAAAAGGACTGCGTAATAATATAATAAATAAAATTGACTGCTTTGAACTTTGCAGCCCCAAATGTAACGCCCTACACTGTGCAATCTCTACGGCTAGGGCGGGAGTGGGCGGCTCTAATGCAACCCGGTGCACACGGATTGGACCAACTTTACAAATTTATATCTCGTAAACTATTAAAAATATCCCTAATGTATATTTGCAACTTTTATTTGTAATGAGCTCATCTATCTTAGAATAAAGTCTGTTACACCTTATGAAATTCACCCTGTATATACCTCCCACCCGCCCAATTTCAAATATCTCCCAGCGCCACTAGTGCAAGCACAAAATTTGTTTTACAATTTTTATTACTAAGGTTGACAGTGAAAACCTAATTTACAAGACCTCAACCAATGAGCGTGGTGACAAATAACGTGAATCCTTTTAGAATTGAGGGTTACCCTCCTAGAATTCTTGTGTAATGCTCTTGAAAGAGCTCTAGTCGTGTGGGAAATCTTTACTCAATTCCTCACACATGCACAAATATGAATGTTATTTTACACCTCTTACATACTATATTGAACACAATATGGTAGGGAAATCGAAGACCTAATCTGTAAATAATTCCCCAATGGTGAATGGCGCACCCACAGTAGCCTCAAAGAAGCGCTCCTGAGGGTTTGAAGAGATCGCGTGAAGGCGACTGCCCGATAGGTTGAGGAGGTTCCATTAAATCCACTGCACTCTTCGTTCGATCTAGACGTAAAACAGCTTCCATTTTGGAACATCAACGAAGGATCCTAATGTACCATCTATTATACATAACCAAAGTCGACCTCAATCCTCACCATGTCGCTCGATTCTTACTTACCCTCGAGGCTTACGAAAATTTCGGCACTACCCAAAATCCATTTTCACCCCATACCCGATAGAACTAATCGCCCAGTTTTTGGGAGGTTAATTCACTGGGAATTACCCAGGAATTAACTGAGTAGCTGATCCGTGGTTCGGCCTTGGGAAAAGGACAATAGTTAGGTTGGAACACGTCGCGTTAAGGCCTATTCTCGTACCACGATCCAACTCCGGGACTCAACGAGTATTAGTGCGCAATTCGTACACATGCGAGCAATTCGAGAATCTAACATTCCACTATTCTACATAGTATATATGTACATATGTTACATAGGATAAATACCATGCCAGAAGCTGTATTTCTGTCTATCGGACTGTCTAATGGATTATTAGCGAATATTAGCCAACGTGGCTTTGTCGTAATGGACCAAACCGTCTGCCCGAGGATTTTGCAACTAAATGGATTTGACTTGTTCACATGACAGCCAGTGGAAGCTCCATTCTTTTTTGTCACATCTATTTTCCCATCGTCTTGATCACAAAAGCCTTTTCCATTTTCACATTAATATTTATCTCTCTAATGCCGGAGGATTTAAATGCAGAGGGTCACGTAGGACGTTGACCTTCTATTCGCATTAATTTCAAGCGGATTGATACTCTTTAAATTCATCGAATAAAAGTAAAATTACCGGAAGTTTGTAAAATAAAAATATGTGTCCCAAGATTAATATAAAATTGATCATTGTCCATTTTTTTTACGTCCGCGAAATATTTGCAATTCTTTTTTGCATTTTGGCTTGTGCGAAACATTTGCAATTCTTTCTTTATCATTAATGGTATATCTTATATTTACTTATTTATGATGGTTTTTGGTCATTGTATTGTGTTAAAATATAATTTCTAACGTGCTTTTCACTGAAGTCGAAATCCATTCTGAAAGGCTTTCGTCATAGTTTGGCGAATTTGTGCTCGGTAAAAAAAAAGAATAACTGCAAGGTAAAGTCCGTCGTCACAGGAGAAAAAAGGACTTCAAAGCGAAGGCAAAAAATAACTCCTGAACTAATCCTCTTTTTCGGGGGCGCTCTGGTCACTACCGTTGAAACACTTTTCAGACACCCTCTCTCACTCTCTCCGGAGGGTAAAAGCCACCGGAGGGCAAGGGCATCGCTGTAGCATCGTCAGAGTCATGCGGTGAACGAGAGGAAAATATGTCGTCTACCATCTCCCTGAGGATGAAGGAAAAAAATTATTTACTTTTCCTACAATGTCTCTAAGCTTTTAAACTATTCTCAGTTCGATTATGATAGAATTACCATTCGTTGAAAACCAAAAAGCGACAGAAATTATATTTCATAAATTAAATTCGAATTTAATTCAAACGTTTCGATAAAAGTTCACAATTCTAAAAAAAACTGTTATTCGTACTTAAGTGAGAATGGAGCAGAAAGAGAACGATCCTCACTCGAACAGAATTAACGTCAAATTAGCGAAATTTACTGACGAAGAAAATTTGCGATCCAGACAAAAGGTCGAACAAAAAAAAACGGTGAAAATCGTTAATGAGAAAGGACGTTAGACGACGACACAGACACCAATGAACCGTGTGTCACACTGTACATATTTATGAAACACTGTCGCCCGTTCGGTAACGTAATAACGTAGTCGTCGCCCTGTCTCCGCTTCTCTTTAAACTTCATTCTCCATTTTCATTTTATCTTTTATTCCGCATAGCCGGCCGTATGAAACACAACCATCTCGTGAACTTTCATCAAGAATCGTAATTATTTTAGCGTCAATAACGTTTGCGAAAGATTTTTTCATTTTATTATTCCGAACAAAAAATGTTTCTTAAATTTAAAAACAACTCGACAAATTTCGTACAATTATTGTACCTCGAACAATATTCCATTTATTTTTGAATTCTTTATAACATTAATTGATCGAGAAATAAATCATTTTTATAAATTTTTGGACTTTTAATTTTCGTTACCCCAGTATACGTTTCAAAATCCGTGGCATTGGCACGGATTTCGAGCGAGGTGAGACATGTATATATCTGGTTTCATCATCCCGAGGCCGTCGGAGAACTGGGAAGGCAGCTAAAGCATCCGACGTAGATACCTTGTTCTGTATATAACGTACATATATACGCCCAAAACATATATATGTATATTTAGTTGCAGGTATACGTATAACGCATAGCTAGATAACCGTGGGCGTTATAGCACAAAATCGTGCAACTGCAGCGCTTGGTATCGAGGAATCGAACCGGCGATGCTCTCGAGACGAGCGTCGGGCGCTAACGATAGCCAAGGGACGTGATTCGAATTCGGGAGATTCGCAGCTCCCTCCCAAAGCTTTATCCACTCTTTCTACCTCACTGTCTCGCTCTCGTTCTCTCTCTCTCTCTCTCTCCCTCTCTCCCCTCTCTTTCTCTCTCGCTCGCTCTCTCACACACTCTCGTTCCTCCTCCGCTCTGTCTCGATCCCACGCTCCTCTCATTTCATATTCCAGCATCTCTGTGTCTCCCGATGGCCGATGCAAGCGCGAGAAAGTGAGAGATATCGGGACGGTCCCTCAGACCGATAGCAAACTCCGCTAATATCGAATACGATTGTGACTAAAATCTCCGATACAGCATATCGAATATCAAGAGCATCGGGACGAATCGTGAAAATTAATAGAGCACGACTTTCTTGCGATAATTGCACCCGTAGCATTCGCAAAACGAAACGAAGAATAAATGTGCGATTTGGAAGAGATTTCTCATCAACTATGTGATTACTTTTCTCGATGGATGCGATGAGAAAATATTTTTTTTTTGCGAATGGAAAATCAAGAATAATGAAGAAACGACAACATTTATTTCTACAGGTAAAGAAACATTCTCATAATTTGAAATACGTTGTAATGATTTTTATTCTAACATTTATGCCAAATAAATATTATGATGAATTCTATTTTCATTATTTATGTATTTTAGTAATTCAGAAGTTAGGGATTTTATCGACATTATCGACAAAATCATTTATTGGGCCGAACAATATAAATGAGCAACAGTAATTACAAACTAAAGAAGAACGATTGTCGTATAGAAATACGAGTTTACAGAATGATAAAAATTAAATCGATAATTAAATAAATTTGTATTTAACATTTCATGGGGACAATAAAAGAAAATATATGGAATTAATTAACAAAGAACAAGACAATTTATATTTGGGTATTCCTTCGATACATTATCTATAAAATATGTTTGAAGGCAGTATCATTAAAATTTCAATATTTCATATATTCTGTACATTCTGTAAAATTTTATATACAGTACCGTCGGAAAGTTTCCGGACAAAAGTTGAAAACAGTGCCGGAACGTTTTTTTATGCCATTTGGCCGGTAGTTGATCTAGGCCAATGTAACCAGCGCCATTTTAAAGAGCAGGAATTTCCCTTCATTTCAGCTTTAAAAAAAATTACGATTTTTTTTACAATTGGCACACAGTTTTGAAAACGATAATTTTTGGTCGTTTTTTTGTTTTTTTGCAAGTGGACCCCGTTTACAGTAACATTTTTTTAACGAATTTCTTTTACAATGCTCATAAAGGAGGAGGTCTAAGCTTCAAGTTCACTTTTTAGAAAATTGTCTACGTTTTTTTTTTTTTCAAAGATATGTCGTTTTTTGAGAAAAAATAGACAATTTGAAAATCGCTCCATAGGACGAAAACGATGAGGTTTACAACAAAACCTCAAGATGGCAAAAAGTTGTATTTCTTCTTGCTGAGTTCAGGAGAATTTTTTCAGATTTTTTTCCGAAATTTTTTTTCCACCTATTTCCGGTCAGTTCGATTGATCTGAATACCATGAAAATAATAGAATTAAATTTTTTACTTACATCGAAGAAACTCCGTCGCCGAAGAAACCTCCGAAGAGACCAAAGTTTAATATGTAAGTAAAAAAATTTATTCTATTATTTTCAGAGTATTCAGATCAATCGAGCTGACCGGAAATAGGTAACAAAAAAAAATTCGAAAAGAAAATCTGAAAAAATTCTCCTGAACTCAGTAAGAAGTAATACAACTTTTTGCCATCTTGAGGCTTTGTTGTAAACCTCATCGTTTTCGTACTATGGAGCGATTTTCAAATTGTCTATTTTTTCTCAAAAAACGACATATCTTTGAAAAAAAAAAATCGTAGACAATTTTCTAAAAAATGAACTTGAAGCTTAGACTTCCCCCTTTAAGAGCATTGTGAAAGAAATTCGTTAAAAAAATTTACTGTAAACGGGGTCCACTTGCAAAAGAACAAAAAAAACGACCAAAAATTGTCGTTTTCAAAACTGTGTGCAATTGTAAAAAAAATCGTAATTTTTTTTTTAAAAAGGCAAAATGAAGGGAAAACCCTGCTCTTTAAAATGGCGTAGGTTAAATTGGCCTAGGCCAACTATTGGCGAAATTGCATAAAAAAACGTACCGGCACTGTTTTCAACTTTTGTCCGGAAACTTTCCGCCGGTAGTGTATGTAATATGAAATCGTTGAAGCTCTAAATCATTGAATAGAAATTATTCGTTGATGAACTATTTAAAAAAAATTCACCTTCACCATGTATTGTAAAAATGCTGTTAATATATCACAGAGATTGACGCAGTTTTATCATTGCCAGTGGTAATAAACAGAATTGGTCAGCCACAGCGAGCCAAGCAGCCGTTTCAGTAGATGCAGCCAGGCATTGGTCAGACAAGAGGAATAATCTCTTCCATAAACAAACTTCGATACATAAAATAGATCTGTCTAATAAAAAGAATGACAAATTTAATATTAAAAAAACAATTAATTTCAAATGTCGCAAATAAAATGAGAATAAGGTGACGAACATGTGGAGTGACTGAATAGGTTGATCAAGACAGAGCGGAAATTGACTTATAAACAGATTTAACACAAGAGAGGAACAACAAATATTGTTATATGATGGTTTGAAAAGATATAATATGCCAATGGAAATAAAAGAAGAGCGGATACTACTCAGGTTCAGGAGAGTGCTAGTGCAATATATTTAAGGAGGTTCGACTCATTCGGAAACCGCTATCTGATCTTTTTTACTCCAAATTAAGATTTCTTCAATGTTATTCAATATTTTTCGACGATTTTTTATTTAGTTTTGTTCAGAAAGACTTCGATGATAATTCTATGTAGGGTTTTAGAAGATATTCGAAACAGACAAATTTTAGGACTAATTGGAAGTCGAAAAACATCCATTTTTATTGTGCGTGTATATTAAAGTATTATAAACAATGCATCGAGCCATTTTTTCGATATGTCGTTTCAGAATTTTTTGGCATCGTTTTGAACTTTTGTTAAAATTTTTTACCGCGTTTTTTACCTTCAAGTATGTTTTTTTCGGGTCCGACTCGTTTTTCCAAAAAAAAAAAAACGCTCTACACATCCTTCGTTTGGATGTACTTGTTACGTCAAAAACATGAATATGCCAATACGATGAGTAGATTTCGAGAAAGGGTACATTGCAAGTAAAAACAACATAACTTTTCAGGAGACACGATTTTCTGAAAAAGTTTGAATTTCTAATGAATTCAAGCGCTAACTTGCAAAAATTATTTAACGTATTTGCACTGCTCACAATTTCATGAAATTTGAACCACGAATCAAGAAACACATGTTGTTGTTGTTGTTGTTGTATAATTTGCCGAGCACTCAGTCTCTCGACCATTGTGCTCGAGGTTGTGCTTCCTTAAGAAAGGACGTCGAGTAGTTATGCCTCTTTCGCGAAGCGTAGAAGCCCTTCCACCCCGACATCCTCTAGGCTGAGTGTCTCGAAGGCAGGGGCTCCGAGGAAGTTCCGGCGAACGTCCTCTAGCACCCTGCACTCCTTGATCATATGGAGTGGACTTTCCTCCTGCTCCTTGCACCTCCAACAGAGTGAGTCTTCGGTTAGACCCAGGCGTTTGAGGCGCTTGCCAGAGTGCCAGTGTCCCGTGACCAGGCCCACCACCGCCCTTAACTGGCGTCTGTCTAGGTCTACCAGCGTGGTGCCTAGACGTACTGAGGGTCCCTGAAAAAGAGCCCTCGAGTGCCCCAGTCCTTCTGTCTGGCGCCAGAGGTCCGCGAAGCGTGCCTCTGTCCCCCGTTCTGACAGGGTCCGAATGTGGTCCATGGAAAGGGGTACGGGGCGGATTTGGCCCGGGTCAGTGACCGCGACCCCGGCCCTGGCCAACAAATCCGCCTCCTGGTTGCCCTGGATGCCTGCGTGAGCTGGCACCCATAGCACTTTGACTCTGTTGTTGCAGGCGACCTGCTCCAACAGATCATAGCGGTCGAGTACCAGACGACAGGTCACCACCACTCGGTGGAGGGACCTGATAGCCGCCCGGCTATAGCTGCATTTATAAATGTGTTTGCTTTTGAGCCGCTTGCCTAGGATGATCCTTGCACAGGCCCAAATAGCATACACCTCCGCTTGAAGGATCGAGGCCGTCTTCGCCAGTGCCAAGGTTACCCTCGTCCTGGATCCGGCGCTCCAGAAATCCTACCCCAACTCCTGTCTCCGTTTTGGACCCGTCCGTGTACCAGGCGCCCCCCTCCCCCCGGAGACAGGAGGTCTTTTTGATTCTCCATCCATTCCTGCCTACTGGGAAAGAGAACCTGGAAGTTGTGGCAGAACTGGTAGGTCCGTGCACAACAATTTCCGTTTAGTGCATGGACCTCGTCGAGGTCCCTGTCACGTTGCAGGAGGGATGTGTGGCCCGTTCCTATTCTCCGCCACTTTCCACTGTAATGGAGGCGTAACGCTGCATTCCTGGCGTTAGCCTCCGCTTTTATGTGTGTGTGGGGGGGGGGGGGGCACCACATGCAGTAGGGCCCCCATGGCCAGGGTCGGGGTCATCCTCATCGCCCCCGTTATCCCTAGCCCTATTAAGCAATAAACGCCGTCGAGCTTCTTCCTGTTCGTGGCCCACTTAAGTGCGGGCCACCATACCAGAGAAGCATATGTTAATTGGGGTACCAGGATGGCTGTGTATATCCACTTGGCCATTCCCGGCTTTAGTCCCCATGTCTGTCCAAACATCCGCCTGCAAGCCCAGAAAGTGGCAGTTGCTTTCGAAGCCTACCTGGCGATGTGGCTTTTCCATTTGAGCTTACAGTCCAGGGTGACGCCAAGGTAGCGTACTTCCGAGGAGTATGTAAGCTCTGTTCCAAAAATAGAAGGTGGCCTCGGTTTGAAGCCTCTCTTCCGTGTGAAGATCACCATCTCCGTCTTTCGCGGGTTTACCCTGAGCGACTTTGCGGTGCACCATTCTTGCATGAAATTGAGGGCACGTTGCATGCGCCACGTCATTTCTGCCGGGTGTGTGCCTTTGACCTTGATCATCACGTCATCGGCATACCCTACCACTTTCACCCCGAGCCTCGCGAGCGCCTCCAGGAGCCCATCCACAACCATTATCCACAGGAGGATAGATGTAACTCCCCCCTGTGGGCAACCCCGTTTTACATGTGCTCTCATTGTCGACCTCCTGACCCCTGCGGTGATTAATCTTGTTCGTAGCATGCAGTAAATCCATTCGATGATAGATTCCTCCACCCCGAACTCTTCTGCTGCCACACAGATAGCGTCGAAGGATGTGTTATCAAACGCCCCTTCAACGTCGAGAAATACACACAAAGCTGACTCCTTCCGTTGGAGGGCTCTTTCAATATCAGTGACGACATTGTGGAGCGCCGTCTCAACCGATCTGCTAGCCTGGTATGCGTGCTGTGAGGTATGCACCGGTCTGTTAATCAGTGCTCCCTCCCTTATATACCTATCAACCAATCTTTCCAGCGTTTCCAGGAGGAAAGATGTTAGACTGATGGGCCTAAATGACTTGGCTAGGTCATAGGTGCTCTTATCCGGTTTTGGAATGAAGACCACCCTGACCTCCCGCCAGGTTTTTGGCACGTAGCGTAGTGCCAGACAGGACCGAAAGATGCGGTTTAGGTGTCTTACGAGATCCACTCCACCCTCCTGAAGGAGAACAGGAAAGATCCCGCCGACCCCTGGACTCTTGTACCGGTCGAAAGTCCCTATCGCCCACTCTATCCTGTCCATCGAGACAACTTTAACCGCTGTCTTCCAATCACCCGGTTTAGTGATTGTGAGCGCCTCCTCACGAGGCTGTCCCTGGTCCGCTAGCTCCGAGCCCGGGAAGTGCACCTCGAAAAGATACGCTAGTACTTCCTCGTATTTCTCCGTGACCCTTCCATTTGGAAGGGTGTTTCCCTCGAGTTTACTAGGTGATCCTGTGGAGAACACTCTGCGGAATCTGGCCACTAGTGGTAGTGCCTTAACCTCCGTGCAGAAGCCCCGCCAGGCCTCGTCCTTGGACTTCTTGATGAGCCTTTTATAGGCCTTCTGAGCCTCCTTGTAGGTTTCCCAGTCGATGTCCGTTGATGTCCGTAAGGCTTTATTTAGTAGCCTGCGCGAGCGGGAGCAGAGCTGGTTCAACTCTCCGCTCCACCAAGCCACTTTGTTGCGCATTTTCCTCTCTCTCAGCGGATAGGCGGTCTCAAAGGACCGGACCAGAGCGTTCTGCAGCTTCCCCGCTTCCTGCTCGATCCCGTCCCTCGTCCCCGCGCGGCCCCCAGCTCCCCAAGCCTGCTTTCCAGCTCTGCCTTGAAGGCGGGTCAGTCCGCCATCCTGGGGTTCCTCTAGATTTCCACCGGGGTCGGACAGTCGTCGTTAGCCAAGCAGACGGTAATATTGCGATGATCCGAGAGGGTGTCTTCCTCACTTACCCTCCAATCTGACACCACTCGGCTCACTCCGGGTGAGCCCAGGAGTCAGATCTATTACCTCCTGTCTGCGCGAGGTAACAAAAGTAGGCTTGGTTCCTTTGTTAAGGATTACAAGATTGGTTGAGCACAGGTACTCCAGTAAAGCAGTACCCCTCTCATTTATGTTGGAGCTGCCCCGTATGGTGTGGTGCGAGTTAGCGTCACACCCCACCAATATGTTCGCTCCCTTGCTTCTGAAGTAGTCCACCAGCTCCCTAAGTTCCCTCGTGGGAGGAGGATCCTCAGAGTCGCATGGGAGGTATGCCGATGCTATTACTAGCTCGGTTTGCACACCGCCCACACCTAGCCTGATAGAAGCTGCTGCCAGGTCCCTTGTGCAGAACTTACTCAATTTGAGGGCACCATGTTTCTTATTGATGAAAACACATGCCCTCAGGCCAGGTTCTGCCTCCGTATAGATCAGTGATCCCAATGTAGGACTTAATCCTTTAACAAGCCCTCTGTGTATCCAGGGTTCGTGTATTAGGACCAAGTCTGTTTGCAGCCTTGCTAGGTCCCTGCTCAGGAGAGCAGTGGCCGCTTTGCAGTGCTGCAGATTTATTTGCGAAACCGTAGTGCAGCCCGCAGTTCTTGAAACTGCAGGCGGGTCCCTGTTCGCGTGTTGTGGAGGGAAGTGGTGGTGGGAAGGACTAGGATTTGGGATGGGATAGAGGTTGGGGATAGGAGAGTGGTCCTATTGAGCCATTGCTCACTGGGCCTCCTCTCCCAAAAGCGGCATCAAAGCGCCTTCCTCCTCCGTCTCGCTGGGTAGCGACGATTGGCCCAGGGGAGTCACAGTCAGGGTCTTTTGGACACCTGCTCAGACCCCCTCCAGACCCTCCCACGCCGCCGCAAGCGCTGCAGAGAGCGTGCCCCTCGACGCTCTGGCACCTCGGCCTTTCGGATGGCCCCACGCCTCGGGGATCCTGGGGGCTTAACTCTCCCGATCCCAGACGTGGGTCCTCTTTCCTTGAGCCAGTGCTCCCTCCGGTGACCGACAGCGCTGGGCACATTCGCCTTCGCAGGTGTCACACTCCCCGCTCCGTCGGTCTCTCGCAAATCCCCCTCCGTCGGCACCAGGATCGGGAGCCGTAGGACGATTTTAGTCGCCCCCGGCTCCCACGCCGGCGCCGCCGGGGGTGGTGGTTCGTTGTCCGCCGTACTAGGCGTCTGCCGGGTCGCGGGCGATTTCGCCTTGGATTTCCCGTTGGCCTGTGCCCCTTTTCGGGGGGCCTTGGCTTCCCGGGAATGCCCAGCCGATGCTCCCGCAACCATCTCCGCCGATTTGGCCGTAGCCGTCGCGCTGGGGCCCTCGCCCCCCCGCCGCCACAGCCTTCGGGTGAACCACACGAAAGTGGGCCCTCCCCAGGCCATAATACGGCGAGAAATTACAGGTCTCCAGTGTTTTCAGCGAGGCCTTGTCAACCGCCAGAACCAGGTGTACGCTGTTGCGTACGGCTTTCCTGTCCCGCACCTTCCAGATGCAGGTCGTCAGGCCCTGGTTCTGCCGACTCACTCTATTGAGGACCGTCTGCGACGAGTCCTCCCATATGTTGGGGAACACGGCTGTCACCTTTGTCAGCCTGGGCAACGCCTCCCTCTCTAGAGCGAGAAGGGAAGCGCTGTCCCATGGCTTCAGGCTAGGGACCCCGCTCCTCACCCTGATTTAGCCCCGTCGTCAGCACAGGTCACCCACAGAGCTCCCCGGTCGAGACGGCAGCCCTCGAAGCGTGGTATGGCCTGTCCCGTTGGGACAGCATGCAATGCCCCGAGTCGCGCCTTCACCACCAGTTCGCTCCCCTCCTGATCGAGGACAGCTTCAGGGTAATCGGATGGCACAATGGCCACCCTCCTACCCGCCAGCCCCGCATCCCCGTACCCGGTCGGGCGTGGTGAGACTCTGGCCTTCTTCGGGTTTTTGTGTACCTCGGGAGGGGTTGAGTCCGACGGACTGGGTCTTTTTGAGACCTGACCCTCGTTCCCGCTCCTCTCCTTCAAGGCGTTAATCTCAGGATAATCCCCGGATAAGTCGCCGTCGTTTGGCTTCGGAGTTGAGCCCTGCGCCGCCATAATGGCTGTACGGGCTCTTCTCCTAGCCGCCACGCAGCGATTCCTCCTGGCCTTCTTCTTTGCAAGGGGGTCCGTGTGACCAGCTTGCGCTGATCCTTCTTCTCCCCTCGCTGTCTCTGCGATGGGCTGGACTTGGCTCTCCACCCGGGCCACCGAGGCCGTAGCCTCTGCGTCCCTGGGGATTGCCTCCTCCATTTTCATCGCCACGATTGACGAATAGGCCTCTATAGGAGCCACATCGCCGGTTGGTGTTGGGTTGATTTTAACAAATTCGACCATTCAATTCCCACGAGTAAACAGGAAGAAGAAGGATCCGCCACCGCAGAGCCTGCTTGCAGTGGTAAGGCATTTGTTAGAGATGGAGGGCGCCCGGTATCCAAACGGCATCGTACGCGACACATTTAATCCGTGTGCCATTACAAGCCCCATCGGCACGATAGCTTCCACCTTAGGACTCGGGGAGGCGGTCCGCGGCGGGGCCTTAGTTTTCCTGGGTCGGCTTTTACCCCGATCGGATCCAGTATAGCCTCCGCAGGCTAGAGCGCGACGGGAGCTCCCGTCTGGGTTTCCGGTCGCCTCATGACGCCCCGGTCCCCCAGACCGCAGAGGCCCCTGAGCCCTGGTCCCTCCTATCCGCCACCTGGAGACGCGCTCGGCTGACACTCAACCCAGTTGCCGCTCTCCTTTACGGAGATTGGCAACATCCGAGAAGAAAAACATGTACTTTCAGAAAAAAAAATTTTTAATGCATTTTTGAACACTGGAATATGTCGAACCTTCTCAAAATAGTGAGGGAGAGCCGGTAGAATAGTAAGGTAAATAATAATAGAAGAAAAGCTGTATAGATTAAGAAATAGAAGTTATAGTGCAAATTTGTAATATGAAATGTAACTACCGAAGCTAATAAATACCAATCAAACTTCTCTCTCTTTCTCAACTAGCTAAGGGTGCATACACGCAAAGGGCGCGTCGTGGCCACACAGTTTAATTCACTAGTCAGATAAAGCCTACTATCTCGACGATGTGATGGTTACCCCCGTCGCCATACTGTCGTGGCACGTACGCACACCTTCGCACGAGTCCCTTTCTTTTATTCAACCCTCTAACATATACACACGCATACACGCACATGCATCGTCTGCCCAGTTTCGAGCTGCACGAAAGGTTAGTAATGTATTTATACCGTGGGCGTACACGCGATAGAGTCGAGCATATTATGCGGATGCACTACATAGCACTATATTATATACATAGGAAAGTATGATACTTAAGGATCCGACGAGGCAAGTTAACGGGACATTTTTTTTAAAGGTGGTGGACAGTGTAGACCTTTAATTTTAAGGGACGGAAAATGATCAAATATGGTTCATATTGTGCAAGACTGTGAGTTATACATTTAATTTGGTAAATTCTAAGTAAAGACACCATGTTTTTATATGACTCTTTAAAGAAAGCTTGCATCGCTGCTGTTAAAATATCCGAGTCATATTGTTCTCCTTTCGTCTCTTTCACTCTTGTCTTATCTCTGTAAGATTCCTCCTCATCCTCGGTAAGGCTGTAGCTAGAGTTGGCTTCCTTTCTTTGAAAATTCTCCATTCTTCCTTTGCTGCCCCGACATGTTCTTGGATTCGCAAATTCGCCACCGCACACATCTTTTGGATCGGATCTCTCTTCAATTTCCAATGACTCGTCAGTAAATCTAGAATCATATTTTTTGTTTCGGGCAGAATAACTTTTAACATGTTTTTCAGATTCGTATGAACCATCTCTTTTAGTTCTGTGTCTTTTAGTCCTGTGAAACTGCATCTTGCTTGCCGTGGCAGTGCTCAGGATTTCGCAATCTTTGCACTTTTGACAACTGCGACTTCTCTCGTACGAAGTAGAATGGGAGTTCATTGTTTTCCTCATACCGTCGTGATAATCTGTGTCAGACTCGGAATCATCGTAATCATGCGTGCTCAAATTTCTTCGAACCTTACTGGTATGCTGAACTTTTCGCAAATTCTCAGCGATGTTTTGACTATCGACTTTTCGATTATCGTAGCTAATATCGCGCTACCTGTTCCTAGAACGAACAGAATTTATTGGAGAGCATTGCAAAGGGCTTCCACGATTGGTCGCATCTTCCATCACAGGGCCGTGCTTATCTGGAGTACGAGATAATTTTTTCACCGAGTTCGAACGATCGTTCTTATCCAAGCCGTCTGTGTCTGTCGATTGATACGATACAACGTACTTCATACAGTCCAACATTACAGCCATTTTATTTATGTAGTCGATGGAACAATTTTTATTTGCCAAATTATCGATTATAATATTTAATTTGTCCTCTTGAATAATATCCTTCAAGGAAGTTTCATCGGTTATTTCACTCGTCACAAGACTTACATTGCACATCTCGTGTGATGTTTCACTCTTGTCTTTCGCACTGACTTTGACAGATTCTTTGTGGTGTGGGTTTTTAGACGAACTTTGAGATACATTTTTCAAAGGTTTTAGTGACTTCTCAATCGGAATTTCATGTATATCTGTTTGGGGATGATCAGAATTGGTGTGATCTATATGATTTCCGCCATCTGTTGGCGATAAAGTGTTCTTACACGGAGTTTCCAAGGTTTCCAAGGTTTCCAGGTTTTTGTACGTTTTCGAGGAAATCGTGACTTCTTGTATTTATCGAGCTTCTGACAATAGGAAATGTCCGTAACGTCACTTTTGAGGTCATCATCCCTATTTGTTACAGGTGTCGGCCATCGAAAACTCAATTTATGACCATCACTGGCATTGTTACGCCATAATTGAACAACATTGTTCCAGTCATCCGGAAAACCATTGTAAAATTGTCCACTAACGTAATCAGGTAGTTCTGTAAAAGCAATATAGAAGAAAACCATGGTTTCTCTTAAATATTTTCAACATTGATACCTCGTGCTAATTTGTATCAACGGAATTAAAAAATTTATAACTCTGTATTATAAAAAAATATTTATAACTCTACATTTTCTTATTCTGCTCAAATTCTTACCTTGACGTTCATCAACAAGGTTGCCGACGAGGTCATAAATACACTTGTATATGGATTGCACACTTGTGCATGTGAGTCTCTTTAGGACTGGCTTACTTCTCACAAGTTTGCCACATTTCAAGGTTCCTTTTATGATAAGCTGTCCTTGGTCATTGAGCAAAACTCTCCATTTGTCGAATATTCTCTCCTGCCTTTCGGTTGACCGGGAATTACCTTTAACCTTCCCACAAGGACTTTGAGAGATACTATCGCTCATCGAATGATTTCCTATTGATAAACCACTAGAGGTAGTACTTATCAAACCAGTGGTTTTCGAAGAATTGACTGTGCTGTTTGTAGGTATAGGTGGAGAAAATCCACTATCATTTTTGTCCTGACTGGTTTCAATATTGACCGAAGGATGACAGTTATTCTCGCTTTTGAACTGTTTCAACTGACCAAAATCAACACCAGGAGTACTTGATGGTGGCATCATAGCGCTATCATTGTCATGGTCCTTCCCAATCCTCCAATCAGAGTCGACTATGATATGTTGAACTGTAGCTACGTTCAAATTGCACATAGGCAGAAAAGTGTTGTTTGTTCGAAGTTTAAGCGAGAAAAAAGGGTGTCATCGAGCATTAGTTTCAATTTCAAATTTCTTGCCTCAAAGATCGCAATCGAAAAGCTAAGTAATATTAAAGATCACATAATCATATAAAATAATATAAGATAATCAAATATCTGCGATTAAATATCGCCGATATTTGCATTTTTATTTTATACCGTTTTAACGTTTTTAACGTTTACAATGTAAAAGATTAAAAATAAATGAAATGCAAACTCCACTATATACTTCGAATGCATGTACTTCAATTTAAACTTCCCGCTGAATTTAGTACGAAAATCCCATTTTCAGTACGTTTTGGCGCTACTGTCTAGGACGTAACTGAATTTCCTTCTGGCAACACTGGCCTGAAGGCGCCGGAAGTGAGTAGCGGCAACCGACCAATCACAAAGCTTCCCGCCAACGAGAGGGCGACCGCCCCCCACACACACACACACACATACTCTCCGCTCACACGTATGTACATGTTGCGACGCAACATGGCGGACGTACGAGAGCTAAGTTTTGAAGCTATATGTTAACGACATTTTTGAATACGTTATGGCTAAAATTATATGGCTAAAATTAAATCGTTCAAGGCGACGTCAAATGCTCATGGATTTATAAGAAATTGCCGTAGTTTTCTGTCACAATTTTCTTTCAAGAAGCTCGATATTATAAGCAGAGAAAAGTAAGTTTTATGAAGTGTGAAATTGATGACCATTCATCATAAGAACGTAGTCATTTTTAGGTTCACAATCGAAATGACGAGTATCAATAAATTGTGTGAGCCAACAAAAAAGTTATTTTTTCATCGGCAAAGATAATATATGCATACATTAACCCTTGGAATGCACACTTCGGCTTCCGATCTATAACTGCATATAGGGTCATATTGACCGCTGGCGTTTTTCAAACCGTTGTATCTGGATAAATATGCATTTTTTCAATTTCTTTGTAGAGACATTTTTTGCAATACATGATCCATATTTTATGGGCCGAAACTAAAAATTAAATGCCAAAATATTCGTCCGAAGTGGGGCGTGAGTTGAAAAATGCATGCTTGCACGAAAAAAATTATAATTTTTTTATTTTTGCAAATAAAAAAAAATCCTTCGGGGCTTTTCAAGTGGAGGGTATGTAGATACGAAAAAAAATATAATGTTGATCAACTTTCCAAAAAGTATATTTTTCAGGATGTTTGAAAATGGGCCTTTTCGAAGTAGTGAAAAATGGTAAAAAATGACTCCTACGACAGATTGACCATAAAAAAACGCATATTAAATATATTGTTTAGCTTGTATTATATGCTATTCTAATTTACTACATCAATACATAAATACGCTCTGTGCGTGTTGCACATTGCTCTCATACACTTCGGGCACCGCAGTTTTGTTTTATGATCATCACGATGGTTGCACAAACCGCATCTCACACATTTTGGAAATTCTGGTCGTTCGTCCAAATCTTGCACGGACTCTTTTTCTGCATTTAAAATTGTGTAATGCGATATCAGATCTCTGATCTCTCTTGAAAGTAAAACATTGAAGAATTCTTCAATGTAGTTGCAATTTGTTGCTTCATTTTTTGGTCTCGGAATGTTAGATGTCAACCTCGAAAAGCGATCTAAACAATAAAAATAAAAAATTAATAAAGAATAAGACCGTAAAATTTTTGGAGTAATAAATTGTACAGAAATGTGGTTAGCTCCACGTTATGAGTTTGTTGCTCATTCGATACCTATCTTAAATCTAAAATTTATGGTATTGGAGCAAAATAAAATACATCTATTAGCTTTTACTATTTTAACACACTTACTTTTGATAATTTCACTCAAAATTTCACGAAAAACAAAATTCACTTTACACCGCACTTCTGTACACTTGGGGTCAGAATGACCCTACATCCTCGCTTGTCGGCTGGTATACTTAAAGTGACACGATTTAAGGGAAGGGCGATAACGTCTACCTATAAAGTAAGAATGAGGGGAACATGTGACGTCGAAATTTCGGGGAACACCCTCCCCCCCTTTGAGATACAATCGACGAAAGAAAACGCGCCGGGTTATATTGACCCAAATGCAGTTTAACGGTTAATCACCCATGGAGTAACCGCATTACTTACATTAATTGATGTAGAAAATTAAATTTTCCTATGAAATAAATTGTACAACTCATATTATTATTTATATATATTGGTGATACATTTTTGGCTCCAAGATTCAGGCTACATTCAAAGACTTACAAGCTGATCAGCGTTACAAAAAGTTGAAACGTACGTTGAAAATGGTCTTGCTGAAAGACGCTGAAGGATAAAACATCGCTCATGACAATACCAATAAGTGGCCAAGTGTTTCAACCATTAACAGGGCTAATTTTGACGCTAGTTGCACCACAATATCAAATCAGTCGTGCACAACCAGCACTGAAATTGTTTTCTCCAGTGCAAACATGAGAAATATCATGTTTAACAAGAGGCAATTCGACAGACAGAACAAAATTCCTTTTGCTACATCCAGCAAGAGATAGTTTCCTGTTCGGAAGGGCCATGACAATGATAGCGCTATGATGCCACCATCAAGTACTCCTGGCGTTGATTTTGGTCAGTTGAAAAAGTTCAAAAGCGAGAATAATTGTCATCGTTCGGTCAATATTGAAACCAGTCAGAACAAAAATGATAGTGGATTTTCTCCGCGTGTACCTACAAACAGCACAATCAATTCTTCGAAAACCACTGGTTTGATAAGTACTACCTCTAGTGGTTTATCAATAGGAAATCATTCGATGAGCGATAGTATCTCTCAAAGTCCTTATGGGAAGGTTAAAAGTAATACCCGGTCAACCGAAAGGCAGGAGAGAATATTCGACAAATGGAGAGTTTTGCTCAATGGCCAAGGACGGCTTACCATAAAAGGACCCTTGGAATGTGGCAAACTTGTGAGAAGTAAGCCAGTCCTAAAGAGACTCACATGCACAAGTGTGCAATCCATATACAATTGTATTTATGACCTCGTCGGCAACCTTGTTGATGAACGTCAAGGTAAGAATTTGAGTAGAATAAGAAAATGTAGAGTTATAAATATTTTTTTATAATACAGAGTTATAAATTTTTTAATTCCGTTGATACAAATTAGCACGAGGTATCAATGTTGAAAATATTTAAGAGAAACCATGGTTTTCTTCTATATTGTTTTTACAGAACTACCTGATTACGTTAGTGGAAAATTTTACAATGGTTTTCCGGATGACTGGGACAATGTTCTTCAACTATGGCGTAACTATGCCAGTGATGGTCATAAATTGAGTTTTCGATGGCCGACACCTGTAACAGATAGGGATGATAACCTCAAAAGTGACGTTACAGACATTTCGTATTGTCAGAAGCTCAATAAATACAAGAAGTCACGATTTCCTCGAAAACGTACAAAAACCTGGAAACCTTGGAAACCTTGGAAACTCCGTGTAAGAACACTTTATCGCCAACAGATAACGGAAATCATATAGATCACACCAATTCTGATCATCCCCAAACAGATATACATGAAATTCCGATTGAGAAGTCACTAAAACCTTTGAAAAATGTATCTCAAAGTTCGTCTAAAAACCCACACCACAAAGAATCTCTCAAAGTCAGTGCGAAAGGCAAGAGTGAAACATCACACGAGATGTGCAATGTAAGTCTTGTGACGAGTGAAATAACCGATGAAACTTCCTTGAAGGATATTATTCAAGAGGACAAATTAAATATTATAATCGATAATTTGGCAAATAAAAATTGTTCCATCGACTACATAAATAAAATGGCTGTAATGTTAGACTGTATGAAGTACGTTGTATCGTATCAATCGACAGACACAGACGGCTTGGATAAGAACGATCGTTCGAACTCGGTGAAAAAATTATCTCGTACTCCAGATAAGCACGGCCCTGTGATGGAAGATGCGACCAATCGTGGAAGCCCTTTGCAATGCTCTCCAATAAATTCTGTTCGTTCTAGGAACAGGTCGCGCGATATTAGCTACGATAATCGAAAAGTCGATAGTCAAAACATCGCTGAGAATTTGCGAAAAGTTCAGCATACCAGTAAGGTTCGAAGAAATTTGAGCACGCATGATTACGATGATTCCGAGTCTGACTCAGATTATCACGACGGTATGAGGAAAACAATGAACTCCCATTCTACTTCGTACGAGAGAAGTCGCAGTTGTCAAAAGTGCAAAGATTGCAAAATCCTGAGCACTGCCACGGCAAGCAAGATGCAGTTTCACAGGACTAAAAGACACAGAACTAAAAGAGATGGTTCATACGAATCTGAAAAACATGTTAAAAGTTATTCTGCCCGAAACAAAAAATATGATTCTAGATTTACTGACGAGTCATTGGAAATTGAAGAGAGATCCGATCCAAAAGATGTGTGCGGTGGCGAATTTGCGAATCCAAGAACATGTCGAGGCAACAAAGAAAGAATGGAGAATTTTCGAAGAAAGGAAGGCAACTCTAGCTAAAGCATTACCGAGGATGAGGAGGAATCTTACAGAGAATAATACAAAAGTGAAAGAGACGAAAGGAGAACAACCTGGGTAGAAATTCTGTAGGGTTTGTCGTATGTGGTATCAGACCCTGATCAGGGAATGTTACGGCCATCCTTATTGCGGCAAATCTGTGTGGCCCGGACACGGCTCTGCAAAGGCGTTCGCAAATACCGCACTACTCATGAATGCCTCATAGCATCCATCAGAAGCTTGCCATAACACGGCTGTATTAACGCTCGCCTTACACCACCCTACCAGAATTTCGTAACGGAGCAGCGCACTCGCTCTCCCCACTCCGGCGCGACACGACAGTATCGCGAGGACCCTCTAGTTCACCCGTTGCCACACAGATGGACGCCGGCGTTCTCAGTTCTCACAAATGGAAGGGCGCGAGAGTAAAGATAAGTATGCGAAGAAAGTTTTGTTCATAAGTAAAAAACGACCCATGATGAACAATAATATGAATGATAATCGTAATTTGTTAAATTTACAGTTTTCTATAGAAATATCTTATTATTTCTTAATAGATATTGGAATTTTGTTTACCGTTGGATATAATCGTTTTTGCAGCTTTTTAACTCGTACGTTCCATGCTCATACACTTTACTAAATCGATTGAGAACATTGTATATTTTAATTTTCACGGAATGTCATTACATCGTATCACCGCTATAATGACTTGTTGAACATATCTTTTGACGAGTGTTTTATAGATTGTGTACTGATTTAGGTTATGTTACCCCGGGTAGAAATTGTAGTAGGACACTGTTATGGCACTCGTAAGGCAACCATTAGCGCCGTCATGAGGCAGCCTGATCAGGATCGTATTAGACGAGGTTTTGCCGATTCTAACGGGGCCCTAAGGGGCTGCCTTACGAGGGCCGTAACAGGGGAGTCAGGCACCCTGAGAGCGCCCGGAGCGGGCCCTTACTACAATTTCTACCCGGGAAGTCCTCGACTTGAAAATAAAATTATATTAGACACTACCAAAAATGATTGCTCCTCTAAACAATGGTTAAAAATAGTCGTCAATTAAATAAAGAATGTTAATGACTTTTTCGCCGGTTATATCATTTATAAATTAAAAATGTATCTTAATTTTTGTGAGATATAAAATTTGAAATCTGCAAAGTCACTCCTATAATTGGTGAAATATCGTAAATTCATTGAACATCCGAGTTTGAATTACCACCAAGTATAAAGTTTATGCTTTGGTATTATCGTTCGAGTATAGCAATATACCTAACTGCTTCTCCGCCTTTTGCTTAACCCCCTCAATAAAGCCGGCCGGCTTTTGGTGGGCTTCACGGAATCCCTAGAGAAGCGAAAGGGGAGACTTTGACCTTCGTATTATCCGCAACACAAACGTATTTCAACGTAGCCAACTTTATCGGCTGAACGAGAGGGTACACGTTTGTGAAAAAATGTGAAGTGATATAATCGGGAAAAAAATAGTTTTTGTAACATTAATTTAATAAAATCAATTCACATTATTTATAAAATTATAAAGATATTTGTGAGCTTAACAATCTCGTTTCGTGCTTTTAATATATTGTGAAAAAAAAAATAGAGTTTTTTAAAACTCGTCAGTTTTTTTACGATGACGAATTTAAAAACCTGCACACGGAAGTATGTACATTCCCCCGGCATGACTGCGACTCATCTCCAAATGAGAGTCCGAGCGATTGCGCACTTTTTCGATACATCGAAATTAACAAAAAATCCCGAGTTTCACGACATCCGAACGCTAAAAAAAAATATCGCAGCATTGCGTAGGAATACCAGTCGATGCAAAAATTCGGAAATCAAATGAGAGAGCTCGATATTCTTCTGGAATATTAATCAACGTTTCTGGAATAATGTCGAATGCACGCAACAATGGTATTGTCAACAGAAGGTATCGGGCCAGGTATTCCCTCGTGTATAATTCTGTTTACTCGTTATGGATTTTTCGAAATAATAATTGATGCTGTATTTGAGAGAGAGAGAGGAAAAAAGCGGAAGAGAGAGACAGTGAAAGGCTGTAAAAACTCGTAATTGCAGCGAGAATTCCCTATTGTATTATCGAGCGATTGACGATGCTCAATTATTCGAAACAAATCATCAAGCTGATTGACTTTTATTACTTGCTCGATCATTCCAAATCACACTGTACAGTACAATTTGTCAATTATCATTGACTTGACCATTTTTTTAAATCACTCGAAAGAAAATCAGTAATAATAATGATTATTATTTTGGAAATTCGGCAAAGGTAAATAATAGCCCATTTTTTATAAAAATTTATTATTATGACATTATCTTTCAAAAATAATATATAAATTTTTGTTGCTGATTGAAATATGCCTATACAAGGTATATATGATAGGTTATACCTGTTTACCTAGTACGAAAATGAAGTCAAAGCATTCACGGAAGAGACGTATCCGGGCGAATTTCTCAAACGAGGTGTCTATCATTTCCCTTTGTACGAATATGTTGCTCGTGAGAGCTCGGCGCAACTTCCTCGATTATGCCGTGCTCAGAGGGCGTGTTTGATCGCCTTCGTAGCCAAAAGCTTTTCGCTCGTGCGTCGAGATCCTGGCCAAAGTGAAATGCTCTCACGAGAATATGTATGTATACCAAATGTAGCACATGCAATGGAACATCCGAGGCTAGAATGCATTATCAGCTATACGAATTACCATATATTTCATATTTCTCGCTAGAACCTCTCGACCTTTCTCTATCACTCTCTCCCTCTTCATCGGCCAAGTTTAAATAACGTATGTCAATTATACAGGACGAATTTCATAAGGTGTGACAGGCTTTATTTTAAGGTAGATGGGATCATTGCAAGCAAAAGTTGCAAATATACATTGGGGATATTTTGAATAGTTTACGAGATATCAATTTTTAGTGTTGGAGCCGCCCACTCCGAAATAAATATGACTGCGCAATAATATAATAAATAAAATATACTGCTCTGAATTTTGCAACCCTAAATGTAACGCCCTACACTGTACTATCTCTACGGCTAGGGCGAGAGTGAGGGGCTCCAACGCTTCTCGGCGCGCTCTGATTGGACCAACTTTAAACATTTATATCTCGTAAACTATTAAAAATATCCCGAATGTATATTTACAACTTCTGTTTGTAATGATCCCATCTACCTTTGAATAAAGCCTGCGACACCTTAAGAGATTCACCCTGTATACCTTCTCTGTGATCGCTAACAATTATTCCGACGCAACATCCATTATCGTATTACAGAGTAAAATATGAATAAAACAATATTATCTATGTAGCAGCTATTGGACATAAAAACTTATCCATCGTTCTTTTAATGATAAAATTTGCCGCATATTCTACTTTCTAATAAAGGAAGTTTTGTGACAATGAAAGAAAACGTTTTTGAAGATTAAGAAAAATAAGAAATTAAAAGAATGAAAAAACCAGGATTGCATTTCGTTTTAGAATTGCGAAAGAGAACAACGTTGCCATCGACTGCTTCGAAAAATGTTTATTTTCACGATAATCGTAAAAGCGAACATTCGTCGAAACACTTGAAAGTTTTAATAGCGGCTCTCACGTGCAAACAATCGAAGTACAATCATCATGCTACTACTTTTATACCGTTCAATTATAGATCCTTGGCTAAGCTATAGGCGTATCGCGATGCCACAAAGAAAACCGATATACAAGTGATTAGAGAGTCGCCGGAAATTGGACTATCATAAACGTGGTTGCGGGGCGTGGCAAAAGCTTGGTTGTGGACGCGCGAGTGGCTTTTGCTTCGTGAATATAGTAAGTATATGCATAAAGTCGTATACGATGCACGCGACCCTTCGCTGAAGCGGGGTAATAGGTGGATAAGCGTCGGCCCCGAGAGAGATCAGTGTATAATCAGATCCCACGAGTCGATATTATCCATAGGAGTTCCCTTCCCGTTTCTAACGACTAAAATCACGCAACTGGATCCAACTTTCTATTCGTCCGAGTGCTTTTGTAACAAGAAAAGGGAAAATAACAAAAATTACCCGGCAAAATCACGTTGATCGCATTTACGAGGTAACGACTTTGTAAATTTGTCCTCTCTGCTTTGTGGGAGTCACTACCAGAATAATCATATTGCTCCCTCGTCGAGAATGAAAAGAAGCCACAGTGCTGGAAATTTTTTTTAGTACCAACAGCTTTCGGGTGAACTGAATGTAGGAGATGGTTAATAAGTCATTTCGGTTCGGACATTCGATGTATTGCGGCAGGAACTCGTTGTGACGGACAGAAAAATAAGCTTTTTTTCATGAATTTTTTTCATTTACTTAGGTTAATGTTTGTATTGCTTAATTAAAGATACGGTATTTCACATAGATTAAAGTAAATTTAAGTAAATTTTTATTGAAAAGGAAAAACAATAGTTCAAGGTAAAATAAATTGTTCTCACAACTATGTTTTTCGAACTGGTGCGGGCGATAACTCGAGCAATATTAGTTGGACACGTAAAATTTCTGCAAAAATTTTTTTGTAATTGTAATACATAGCATTGACAATGAGTGTAGCCCTTTCTGATTTTGGTAATTTCTCGAAATAGGTCCAGGTTCTAAAATAAAAAGTATTATTATGACCTATGATCCCAAAAAATCATCGACAGGGTGAATTACGTAGATGGGCTCGTTACAAACAAAAGTTGCAAATAAACATTAGGGATATTGTTCATAATTTACGATATAAATGTTTTAAATCGGTCCAATCAGAGCGCGCCGAGAAGTGTTGAAGCCGCCCACCCCCACTCTAGCCGTAGATATAGTATAGATTAGGGCATTACATTTGGGTTTGCAAAATTCAGAGCAGTCAATTATATTGATTGTATTTTTCCGCAGTCATTTTTTTTTCTCGGGCATTGGTTGCTGTCATACTGTCATTTACGTAAATATTCAGGTCGAAAACCTGAAACAAAAACCTTATAATCTCGATATACTGTCATTTACGTAAATATTCAAGTCGAAAACCTAAAACAAAAAGCTTATAATCTCGATATACTGTCATTTACGTAAATATTTAGGTTTTCGACCTGAATATTTACGTATATGTATATCGAGATTATAACGGCGATATTCGTATTACGCGGAAAATTTTTTATTCTAAAATGACCCTAGAAAGCCTTTTCGGACGAAAAAAGAGTTGCAACGGACGAAAAAAGAGTTGCCCCTCTCGACATCCCAAAAAATTGAAAGTAAATCACTAATATCGACTATCGCTACCTGCCGAGAGTTAACATTATTTTTCCTTCAAAAAAGCTTCAATTAGAGGTCACGAAATTGGAAATTTCCCGCGCAACACGAATATGACCATTAGCATCTCACATCTCGATATATTGCTATTTACATAAATATTCGACTTTTTCACCGTTCCAAACACATTTAAATCTTATTTTCTCTCTCTGTCAAAGTAGCCCCAAAAACTGCCAAAGTTGCCCGTAATGTCAATGTAACCCCGATTTCACCAAACCAAACAACACTCGCATTGACAAATCGAGAAAGTTAAAGAAAAAAAAAACTTCTCTCAAAATGGCGCATATCTCTCTTGTTCCAGTACCACCCGCCATCGACGACTCTTTAAGCTCCTCGGATGTGACTTCGCGCGAATCTCTACGGCTATTAACAATATCCCTAATGTATATTTGCAACTATTGTTTGTAATGATCCCATCTACCTTGGAATAAAGCCTGTTTCCCCTTACGAAATTCGCCCTGTATATGTATTCACGAGGCCCGAGCGATAACCAGGTCGGTTGACAGTTGATGACGGAGGAGGCTAGGTTTCGCGATCTAACATATATAAATATAATAGGCGGCACGAATAGGCGGCAATGCTTTCCTTCCATTTGTTTCCGCCTTTGCCGGTAACCGTAACAATCTCTTGAGAAAATTTCGCCGGCGCATTCACGCTGAATTCCGATACACTTTTTTCCATATGTCGGTACATTTATCAATATCTTCTTGTCAAACATTTACAATAGTGCACATTCATTCAATGTTGCATAAAATATAATGAAATAAAGCTCGAAATGTGCGTGTTTTCCTTGTAGATTGGCTCTTGAGATAGAAATTACAATTCAGTCTGCACACTCGTACGAAATTCTGTAACTTCTCTAGTGACAACTGAAACTGCGAAATTTTTGTTTAATAACTCGAGAAAATCAAGCAAGAGCCCAATATTGCCATAATTCTCTGTGCGCCGACGAATTTTTAAGCCGATGAGGTTAACCGGTGAGGTTAAGAATTGGCAGACACACAGAAAATTATGGCAAAAACTGGCTCTTATTGTTAGTATTTTTTCCACAATTTTGGAAATGGTGTTGCGGGCGACGAAGGATTCAAACATACCATCCGTACATTTTCCGGCACAGCGTTAAAGTTTTGAGGGTATCTAGAGAATTATGGTAAATATTTTGGAAAAAAAATACCAAGAGACACTTTTTACCATAAAGCTTTGTGTACTTTTTAACATGATCAGTTGCTTAATGCTCGTATGTTTGCTGATCAAATTTTCGGTGCGTACATCACACGTAACACTAACTTTTAAGAATCCTGCCTTAAAACAAAATACTCAATATATTATTATTGAAATGAACGTCCAATATATTATTTATTGCGTTTGCATAAGACACCCGGTATATGGACCGAAAGATCGTTGTATATGGCAGGAGCGTTAGTGTGTTTTGTCCTATACAGAGAGATACATTACCCGTCGATCTCGTCGGATTCACGAGCCAGCGAATTTTCTGAAATCACAGCTTGGGGCACGTAAGGCTGGGTTCATCGAGCTTATCCGCACGCCGGAAGGGTGTGAATTATAACTTCATATACTGTAGATTCATGACACTGTCCCCCCGACGAACTCCTCACCCACCCATCTTGATTGTTTAGCACTACCCTACATATATCTCTGTGTAATAAAAAGATCTCACCACTGTTGTGTACAAGCATTGCTGAGCGTTAGAGCTTGGGTTCGGACTTTCGTTTAGGTGTCCCTTATAGAAACGAAGGCAGCGCGTGTATTGTCGGAACTATGTGAGACCGTGTCTGCTCTTTACGCGAGAAGTTCACCACCCGACGCGGCTCAGTCAGGGCTATCCGGGCCCATAAAATTACAATAGACGAAATTAACAACAATTTATTAAACGATTTGGGCGCCAGCTAGTTTCTCTAAAACTAGCGATTCTTATGAATTTGCGCAACAACTACCGACTAAGCCCGCTCAAGGTCGAGGACGCTGGACAACCCTTTTCTTTAGACAGAGAAAGAGAGAACGGTCAACCGCATCGGCGAAGAAATTTAAAAGAGACTTACCTTGTCGATTGGTAGATTGGACGAATTCCAGCCACCCGATACCTCTCTCCTCGGACTCTTATTCGCTTTTATTCAGTCGATTCACGCTCGATTCGACACACAATTCGATCACAATCGGTACACACAAAATAAAGAAACGATATAAATTCAAATTCTGTTACGAGAATCTTTCTTATAAATCACCGTTTATTTTACTTATCGCTTTGCTATGGGACCTTTCCCTAGGGCCGGCAGATACAGAGTGTCGTCTCCTGACCCGAGATTTTTCGTTCGCATTGTCGACGCCTGGAGGGGGAAAAATTAGCCTACTGACATGCACGTAGTAATTCCTAATATCGACTGGAAATAAGAAGTCGAATTATTGGTCGATCTCCTACCCGTATGCCTCTGCGTCTGCAGGTACTCTTTCTCGTGTCGTTGAGAAACAAATCTCCTGTCACATGTGTGATATATCCTATATATGTGTGACCTATTCCATATCATGTCGACCACTTTCGAACCCGACTGTATTTTTTTCTGAAAACCGCATTTAAAAACAAAGAATTTGA
Organism: Netelia fuscicornis; assembly: GCA_946811545.1. NCBI lineage: Eukaryota > Metazoa > Arthropoda > Insecta > Hymenoptera > Ichneumonidae > Netelia > Netelia fuscicornis. Next base: position 38,492,367 of record OX328012.1, read on the forward strand.
AAAAGAAACGTCTCGATTAACCAATTTTTTGAAAAAGTTATGCGCGTTTGAAAATGGTTGAAAAAAAGAAAGACTTTTTTCAAAATTCATAACTTTTTTTATAACAATTAAAATAAATTCCCATAAATGTTTTTAGTGGGATAGTATAATATATCAAATTTTCAGCAAAATAAAAAATGTTAGGAGAGAAAAAGAAAGAGAGCATTTTATTTCAATGCGACAACTTCATTTTTTGTAGTTCGTGCAATTTACGAATTTTCATGATTGCACCGAACGTACATATATGTTATTATAGGATGAAAAACAAACGATCCAGAGAAAGCGAACTACGAAATACACTCTGATCGTGTATAGTTACCTGTAGCTGTTATGGAGAATCTTAAATTTCGAAAATGGATCTTAATTGTCTTCTGACATGAGTTATGAAATATTGCAATGTCGCCTTGTTCGAGCTGTATCAACGGGAATATCGCGTAGTACGAATCATTGGTGACCATCGGTCTCTTCTTTTTATCTCGAACCAACGACCACAAAACTCTGCAATACCATAGACAAATTGAAACTTACATAAAATTTTGATTCATTACATTTTATAATCGAACTAGTCATTTTCTAAGAACTAGGATGACTTTTCTCGTCGTTAATTTAAATCTGTTCTTCGAACACTGTTCCTAGGGAATAAACAATACAATCTTCCATTTTTAGGCACTCACTATAATATATAAATATTTAAAAAATATTTAAAAAAAAAAAGTGCCTATTAATATCGCCTTCCAAAAGTTTTTTTTATTCGTTTGAAACATAAATAATAAATTTGATTCAGCATCGGGAGAAAAATCGCTAGACCGAGACCCATCCATAAAACCATCCATTTTAGGCGACAGCTAAGAAGGGAACAAGCGAGGGTGAAAGAGAGAAATAGCAAACGAAGCATAACGGAAACAGTACACAACGGTATTGGGGAAAGGGGGTAGTTTCCGGCTGTGTCCGAAAATAGACGATACTCCGCCTCTTATCTATGTGACACGAGTACGTGACGACGCTCGGAGATTTCGTCGTAAGAGTCTTTCCTTGCACCCGTATTCTCATCCCCCTTGTACTTTTCCACTGCAGCCGGCACGCTTTTACGAGACAGACCATACGCTATCCGGGAATCCCTGGAGATAAACTATACAGGTATAGATTAAGGGCCAGTGTTACATACGACGAACAATTCAAAAATGCGATTCGTACTCTCTTAGACACTGAGCAACCGATCGCATTAAAATTATGAAGGCATCTAGAGAATTATGGCAAAAAAATGGTTGAACTTTTTTATTTTTTTCAAAATTGTTGCTACAATTCTCTATAGATACCCTCAAAACTTTAACGCTTAATGCTGGAGAAAGTACGGATGGCTTTTTCGAATCACTCGTCGTCTGCAACGCTATTATCAAAATTTTGAAAAAAAAAAACTTGGAGACACTTTTTGCCATAATTTTCTAGATACCCTCAAAATTTTAACGCGTTTGGTAGCTCAGTGCCGGAGGAAATACTGATCGCGTTTTCGAATCGAGTTCGTTCGTTCGCATGTAACACTGACTCTTAACGCGTGTGTACGATGGAGAGCTGGGTCAAGCGTGCCACTTTCGATAGGAGCAAATCTATAGGTGAACCAAGGTACTTTATCAGAGTATACTCACAATATCATTCGTTAGCCGGTGATAGCTAGCCATAAAGAACGAAAAGAAAAGTAGGCTAAATGAAGCTGTAAATTAGTCCATCGACAAACCTATCCGATATTACTCACAGGTTGCATATAGATAGCCCCGTAAATAACGTGAATAAATATACAGGTATATATTTGTAGTCGCACATAGTTGTAGCTCGATCTGACGTTCATTATAAAATATAGAACCTTCCAATGAAGATTCTATATTTCACCTGCATATACACCTGAGATTGCATACTATGTTATTTAAATAGAATAGACATTCATTGATTGAACAATTGAATATTGATTGACTACATGACGCCTAAAAATAACTAAAATATTAAATTTAATCCATTATATCAATAACGTTTGTTTTCTTTTTTTTACAAAGATGAAAAATTATTGGATTCTGTTACGAGCGAGAGGTTTCGAGTCTTAAAGTTCTGTGTCCACGTTGTAAGTGAGATGGAAGAATAATTACTCGAAAGAGCTACCAATCCCTTTACCACGAGCTTGATAACGTCTCTGCTCTCTCGTCGTTTCCCTCTACGTTTGTTTCGTTAGCCTATAAATTTACCATCGCAATAACAGAATGTCTCGGCTGGACGCACCTATTTTACTGTCCGTGATGCTTGCACATCCTCCGCGGGGTAAGGCGAAACTGAAATCACGACGTAGCTCGGAGAATGCACGGAGAATAAACAGAGCAGCTTGCATATATAGGAGAGATAGGAGCAAACATGGCGACGAGATTCGGAATCGTGATAAGGCGAAAGCACGAAATCCATTTGTGGAATAATACTGGCGCGTGTATGCGTGCTCGTTCCACAGTGCTAATATCTGCCGTAAGCGAAAGCACAACGAGTATCAGGATAGGAACGGGTTGGCTTCAGCTCCTGCAGAACCTCGAAATGATCCAAGGATGTTCGTTGTATATTCGACTCGACACTGTTCTCTCCTCGGTTTATGACGAGGGACGATACGCCGTGAAAATTAAGGGGTGGAGTGGAATTATCATCTCTGTGTTTATTAATTTACGCACATTGAGATAATCAAGCCATCGACGAGGTAACATCGTTATGCATTTAACAATGCGGGAGTAGGTACATCATGCTCGATCTTTCGTTCGTATTCGCCGACTGCAGAAATGTAGAGAGGATAAGCACGGCGATCGAGATGTTCATGGAGGGAAAAAAGTTTCGAGGCGAAGTGTAACAAGATGCGTCTACTATCGTGAATAACTGGATAGTAAAGTGATATAAATATTCAATATTATTGATCATTTTTACAATTGTTAATAGCTGTTGTGTATTTAATTGTAAACATTCACTTAAAAATAGTAAGTGTGAATTTTACAAATTTCCCTAAGTTGCTTACAAAATCGATCAAAAGAAAAGTGGATTGCGGCTGTACAGAGAGTTCAGTAAGATACGCTAACCTAACATTTAGTCATTGTCAATATTGTCAATGCATCATATTTGTGTATTTACATGAAAATTATGAAACTATAAAAAAAAACATTGATATTATCGTGTAAGTTTTCATTTGATAAGTATATGTTATCACTTGGTCTAATTTACATTTTCATAACTAAAAATGACGCGTTGAAACTTAATAAGTACTGAAGAAAACTTGACTAACCTTCAGTTTTGTACTTCCCCTGTATTTACAAATAATTTTAAGTCTCCTAAAAGCTGACGTTTTACAAATGTCATCCGCCTCTCGCCCTAAATCGCTTTCGCCATGAGAGGCGCTATATGTTCTTCTGCCATAAGTCAATACAAATCGTTTGGGTTAGAGCGATGGAAATTTTCACGATATACGAGTATTTGCCGTAATCGACGCGTTTTGTTTCGACAGCAGTTATTTTTTACATTCGATTTTTATTCGCGCCAAAAAGTAATAAATTTATTGTTGCTTCTCTTATTACGCAATGCCAGTATTTTATGTTAGTTGAATTAATTTTATAGCAAATTCAACGTCATGAAAGGATATTGCGAAATATAATATTTATACGTTCAGCCAACTTCATGTTTCTTCTCGCGTTATCAATATTCGTTATTGTGAAGTAATATTGTACACGCAAATCAATACAGTACAATATTATTTACATACCCACCGATTAATAACACGAAAATACAATATTCTTGACATATGACGATGTTAATATTGTACATAAAAGCTGAAGTTTATTAAGCCTTGAGAATTCGATCTCGCTGTTTATAGAAGGTATGGGCGATAGAATTTCTAATTATCATAAAATGTAACGAATCTTTACGATTATTGCAACGTGTCGTCACCCAGCGACTTCGAGACGGATCACTACCATCGCTTATGTTTATGATACCATGTGCTATATATAATGATACTTAGCTCACATTTCTACATCGAAATGCTCCATAAAATGGCAGTATCATGGTAATAATACTGATATTATTATTATTCTCCCCGAGGCTTCGCCCACGTGATCGTTTTAATATTGAATTTTCGTACGCTCAAATTTCGATTCTCAGGCTTCGAAAATTCTGCAACACCAACGCCAGCTCTGCTTGCTGCTATTTATTCACAGTCATACTGCTGCATGACTATATGCAGCCAATCACGAAAAAATTTGGACACCAGCAGGAAGTTGATATTTCTGTTCTCAATTTTAATTAAATGTGTAATGAACCAATAAATTTTGTTGATACGTTAATACATACTTTTCATATAACACGATCGCGAACAATTATTATTTTGTGTGTATGAGGGTTTAAATAATGCAAGGGAATCGAAGATAACTGTCAATTTGTAAGTCATAAAAATATTCAAACGTTGTACAAATTAAACTTACCACGTTTAAATAATTACTTTTATCTTAAGATTAATATTTTGTTTGCACGACTTGTATATTGCATATCATAACAAACGGATTGGCGTGTTGTAAATAATTTGTTTTCATATTAGGTGTTGGAATTAATTCGTAGCGTTTTACAAGAGATGGCGTAGGTAGTGCAGTATGTCATTGTTACCTACAATAAATGTGTTCATCGTGCAACAGCTATCATTGACCGCTATTTGCTTGGCATAACCTCTTTTTTAATCATAAACAACACCACTTTTTAATTGATTGAATATGTCAAATTTCGTGCCGAATAAAGTATTTTTGCGGGGAGTTTTACTTCATTCATTCAACGAAAAGGTTTTTTGCATCGAATTGTCACTGGTGATGAAAAATGGATCCATTACGATAATCCGAAACGCAGAAAGTTATGGGTTAAGCCCGGCGAACCATCAACTTCAGTGGCAAAACCGAATATCCATGGGTCTAAGCTCCTGCTCTGTATTTGGTGGGATCAGGGCGGTGTGATTTATTATGAATTGCTCAAACCAAATGAAACCATAACTGCGGATCGCTACCGACTACAATTGATGCGCTTGAGCCGTGCTTTGAAAGAAAAACGGCCGGAATACTCGAAAAGACACGACAAAGTCATTTTGCTGCACGACAATGCTCGTCCGCACGTCGCAAAGCCGGTAAAAAAATACCTGGAAACACTTAAATGGGAAGTCCTACCCCACCCGCTGTATTCTCCAGATATTGCTCCGTCAGATTATCACTTGTTTCGTTCGATGGCTCATGGACTGTCTGAGCAGAAGTTCACTTCTTACGAAGATTGTAAAAAATTGGTCGATTCGTGGATTGCATCTAAAGGCAATGAGTTCTTCCGACACGGTATTCGTACCCTGTCCGAAAGATGGTCAAAAGTACTAGAAAGCGGTGGCCAATACTTTAATTAGTATATTTTTTTATTTTCATTTAAAATAAATGATATTTTTTTTCAGAAAAACGCTACGAATTAATTCCAACACCTAATACAATTCGTGGTTATATGACTCCATTTCTTGACAAGCCAATTGTCCAATTTTTTCCTCGTAGATTTTCCAATTCGTCGATCGAGATCGATCCACAAATTGTCAATGGGATTAAATTCCAATGATTGTGGAAGTAATTGCACAAGATTAGCATATTCATACAATAAATATTCTTGAACAACGCGTGCTTTATACTTCGATTTGTTGTATTCATAAAATTTTAAGTGGTGTCGATTGTAAATACGTTTCCGTCCAATTTGACCGATAGAATTAATTGTATCTTTATTTTTAAATCTTCTCGTTATAGGTGCAACATTGATGTTACTAATTTTCAATTGACTCATAATTTCACGATTCGATTTTTCCTTCTCTCGATGAAAAATGATTAATTGATTTGGAGTGAAAAATTACCTTTGCGACCTATTTTTCAACGAGTTTAAAACGAATTTAATGAATATTCGACCATGGAAATTCTTCGAAGGTCACTTGAGAGTTATGTTTATAAAAATTATATTGATAGTCCCGTTGAACAACTGTTATGTATGCGTCCTAACAGTCCTAATATTTTTGAGACACAAATTGACAGTTTCTTCGATTCTTTCTCATTATTTACCTAAATAGTCGTAGGTTGGATATAAATATTTTTAGTATTCATATTGGCTGAAAACTATGTTCTAACACAACATAAGATTAGTTAGCTGTACCTTTGCAGATTTAGTAGAAATGGTCAACAGAAAGATCGACTCTATACTGGTATTTGACTATTTTTGTGACCGGCGTGTCATGATAGTGGCTGTTGATTTACCACAAATCTAGATTTATTATTGGAGGCTAAAATGTACCTTTTTCATCGAGAATTGACAAGTATTGAAACTTAATAAACCAACATAATAATGGCCCCGGCAAATATGACAGCAAAATTCGTTGTCAGTACAATTTGACGTTGTTATGTATATTTGCATATGTGTAGGTGAAGAAGAAGAAGAACAAGAATAAGAAGAAACCGAAAAAAGAAGAAGAAGAAGAAGAAGAAGAGAAAGAAAAAGAAGAAGGAGATGAAAAAGTAAAGAACATGATCGTCATTATTATTATTGTTGTTATCATTATATACTAATTGATAATAAAGCAATATCAAGTTATCAAATATTGAACAAACGATGATAAGCGTCATCGACCTAATTCCAATAATCATAAAAAATTCAACAGAAATCAATGGATCGGTCGCAACTTCGATGGAATAATTTTCAAAGTTGGGTTTTCCCGGAAAAGAAAAAATTCTTCAAAGTAAAGTCTTTTTTTTTACAAGTACCAAGAGTCGTACAGCCCCACATGCGAGAGACGTACCTATACAACAAACGACAATTCAAACATACAACAATGCAGGTCGTTGTCAAAGTTCTTGAACGGAATGTGTCTGGGGGTGCGGTAGCGAATAGCAAACGACTCTTCTCTGTTAGGCTCTGTTCTCCGCATGATTCCATGTACTATGTGCTGTATATGTATATACAATATAGCAGTCTCTATATATCTACCAACTCTCTATGTTCACTGAAATCGGAAGCCTGGCAAGCTTTCGCAGCTGATCTATTATATATACATATATATGTTGGTAGATATATAGAGGACTGCTATATTATATATACATATATATATATAAATACTTATCTACGTGTATACAAATATATAGATATCCACCTTCACATATTAAATCCCATACAGGTATACAAACACACCCATGCATTTGAAAGCTCAAACAGAGTTGTACCTTGTACGAGAGAGAGAGGGAGATAGAGACAGACAGAGAGAGAGAGAGAGGGAGTAAGAGTGAGAGCGAAAGCATCGTAGGCTCTACTCTGCCCCAGTTTACCGTAATTCTAGCTGTCTAACGCCGCCCGTGATGGCTTAATTGTGATTACGAGCCTCGCGCTCTAACTCAGTTTGCTGATTGCACGGTTCATGGAGTCTTGTATATGTATATGTATATACAAGTATAGAGTGAACAGCATGGCAAACGCGAAAGGGACGTGTGCAACTCCAAGCGAATATCCGCCAGGCCCACACCCTTTTTCCGCCTGCGAGCTTACATACACCCTAAAGCCCTTCCTTATTCCGCCGCACACCCTTTTGCACTCATCACCCACCTCCCCGATTCGCGACTGCAGCCCCGATGCAACGCTTACCGTTAACACGCGCCTCGAGCACATTTGTATAACTCCTATGTACAAATATACCTGATGTATATTATATATCCAAATACAGGACGTCCCATTTTAAAACCTTCATCTCTGAATTGTTTTGAACAATAACATTTGTTTCGAAAATTGTCTTTTAGGATAAGTTTGAAGCTTTGACGAGAGTTTTTTTAAACGCTATTTTAACGTTCGAAGCTCGCTATCTAAGAAGATGCAGATTTTCAAGGGCATTTCAAGATCAGTTTCCCTTTTTTTAAATTGGAACCAATTTCTTTTTGGGCAGATTCGTATTGTGTATAATAAAAATAATAAATTTTTGTGCGAAACAGTTGTTCATAAAAACTCTATTTTTTGACATGATTAGTAGAATTTGCAGGAGTTTTTGAATTTTCAGAAATGTTTTATTCAAAAGCTAAAAGCTTTTTGAGGCACTTTTTGAATAATTTTTTATTTTATTAATATTTTTAGTAGAAACTACCATTTTTTCCATTGGCATGAAAAGCTTGTTAAAATCCAATTAAAACTTATTTTTAATGAATATTTAATTTTGTTTCTAAGAATTCTCATCTAAACGTAAGGATTTTTTACTCGAGGAACAAATTTACGAATATCCAAAAATGTCTACCTACTCTGCTAGTTATCTTAAAAAAAAACAAAAAATTTTGCAAAAACATATTTCAAACAAAAGTTTTTTTTATATACACGGAATAAAATTGTATAAAAAAATTAAATATTTTTGAAACGACCTTGAAAATTTCCACTTAAGATCAAACAAATAATAACTACTATTTTAAATCCCTTTTTAATCCTTGAAACTTTTATATAAAACATATTTCCTCAATACAAATATACGACTATTTAAAATGTGAAACATTTTCCACAACATATATTCGCACGGGATTGTGTTGAGAAGCCATATTGAAATTCTCTTGACATTAACAATATAAAATTATTATTATTATTAACATTATTGGTGTTAACATTATTATTATTATTCCCGTGAGGGGTTTTCCGACCCCCCCATTGGGCGCGTCCCCAGGTGGCGGATAGGGGGATGCTCGGTAGATATATCGGGCAGGTGGGACATAAAACCTCACCCGCGGACCAAAACGGAACTTGTATACAGAAGGGCGCACGTCTGTTCCCGTATCGGGCGGTGCGTTCGCCAGCGACTGTCATCATGTTAGATGCGGCTGGGCGTCATACGTTGATCGGTACACACGCAGCACACTGGGAGTGCCTGAAACCGGCGTCGATATTTCCTCGGCGTCGGCGTGCAGGCTGCTGTGAGCGTGCTCTGCCGAGGTGGCCACTGCGGTGTGTATCAGGAGCCAGCCCCTTCGGGCCCTGATCAGGAAGTGTGCACCGAATGCAGCGGTCGGAAGCTGCATTGCTCCGGGCGAGCGCCGGTCCGTCCGTGTTTTCCGGGACCGGTTAAACGTAGGTCAGGCTTTAGAGAACTGGGGTAGGAGTTATTATACTCCGAGGGTACACCCGTTCCTGACTATTACGGCCCGCCCCTCTGCACACGAAGCGCTGGTTCAAACCAAATCATGCATAACCAAATTAGAAACAGGAAGGAGAAAGACGACGGAGTCCCATGGAGACAGCTGCTCGTCGAGTATGAAGAAAAAGTGGAGTCGAGACTCGCAGAAATGCGAGAGTCTCATCAAGGATATGATGGACGCGATGAAGAAGCAGCCAAATGTAACTAGGACCATCAAGGAAGGCCTTCCGGTATTGGTGGAGCACCTTGAGGAGCTTGCGGAATGGCATCATCCCCTGAAGGAGGCGCGGAAAACGAGGAATCCGAACCTGAGAACCGCGAGCCCGGCCATGTCGGAACCCCTTCCGAGGACCCGGCACAAGAGGTTCCAAAAGGCAGCGTCTCCGAGAAGTGCGAGCCCAGCTGTATTGGAGCCCCTTCCTCCCACATCTAGAGGAGAACAGAAACGGCCGGCGACCAGCCCACCGGTCCCCCCGGTGACAGAGACGAAAAATGAGAAAAGAAAAGACGGCACTCCTGAAAAAGGGTGGACCGAGGTGGCCCACAAAAAGCAAAAGAAAAAGAAAGGAGGAAAGGGAAAAAACAAGCAGACGAGACAGGAGGGAAGCGACAAAACCCCGAAAGTCCCCCAAGGCGTCGGGTGGATGTCGAATGTCGCATCTCCACGAACCACGAGAAGTGCTGCGAAGAGGAGGGCCCCGCGAAAACGGGACGCGATTGCTCTCCGACCAGCAGCAGGGAAAACGTACGCCGACGTCTTAACCGTTGTCCGCAGAGAGGTCAAGCCTGAGGCACACGGCGTCGAAATCACATCGGTTCGGCGCACGCGCACGGGCGAAATCCTAATTGAGCTCGGCAAGACGTCGGCCAACTCAAGGGCGACGTTCTCCGAGGCCCTCAAGAAGGCAACAGACGATGAAAGCAGCGTCCGGGAAATAACACCCAAAGTTAGTCTGGAAATCTGCGACTTGGATAGCTGCGCCACGAAGGAGGAGGTCGCTGAGGCGCTAAAGAAGGTTCTTGACGGACACGAAGGCCCTCTGCAGGTTAACCGAACCCGACCGAACACCCGGGAACAGGTCGCTGCCATCGTCACAATCGACGAGGCAGGCGCCACTGCCCTCATGCGGGCCGCACGCGTCAAGATCGGCTGGGTGAACTGCAGAATTAAGGCCTTAGGCCACCCTAGAGGCTGAAAAAATAGGCTTTTTCGGGATTTTTTTTTCAGAAATACTACAAAATAAATCGAGATAACAGAAACGTGATTTTATTATCTATATCAGTGATTGCTTACAATAATTTTTTTGAAGTGATTTATTACAAAATGGCGGCTGTGCAGCGTTTTTGCGACGACGTCTTTTTTTTCGGAGTCCACGGCCGGACTAGCAGCTCCTGTAATTTTTAAAATAATAATGAGCAAATGAATTTTTCGATTATATATAGTAACTGCTATAGAAGTACGTAGGATTTTTGCGGTATATTGATTTTTGGCTAAACGGCGCCCTTCTAAAGTGAAAAGTGAAAAACTTGCCTAAAAAATTGTCAGATAATTGTTAATAACAAATGAACTACGCAATATAAAAAAAATCCTACGTACTTCCATAGATAATGTATATTTCAAGATATTTTCAAAATTTCAAGTTAATCGGTTGAAAATTGCTTGAGTTACGAGTCCGGCCAACTTGAAAAATACAGCATTGAGATAAACGCGTTTAAAGTTTTGAGTAGTAGAAAATCATGAATAATTTTACAATACCTTTAATCTGCGATGCTTGCACCATACAATTGGCCTTCCAGATTATCTTGATGCTCTGCATTTCTTTTCTGCTTGATCTTGAAGCGATTCTTGCCTCTTTTACCCGGTCGGACAGCGATCTTTCTGCAAGCTTTATGCGCTGTTTGTCGGTCTCCAGGCACATTTCGTAGCTGTTCGGGCCGATTTCCAAGTTCATTGCCTTGATTATGTGCAAAATTGAAACAAACCCGTCATTGAACACACAAACTGCAATATCCGTGGCTACATCCAAGATTGTTTTACCACTTGAAATGGATTTCGGGGCCAATGCCCACACAGTGGAATTGAAGCTTTCATTATTGTTTTGTGTAAAACCACTGATGCACCGAGTTAGAAGATCTTCACTGGTCAATTCTTCATAGATTGGTTTGATAGCTTCATAGACTTCAATTGCAAGAGCTGGCTTATGTTTGTACTCAGCCAAAGTATTTGTAGCTTTAGCGCGTTGCCAGGAGCACCATGAATCTCATGGCGACTCAATGGTCTTCTTCGAGATATTTTTGGTCTCTTTCTATTGCAAAACGATGTTTTTATTCCTTTTTTCGCACTGTACACCACTTTATCACTCATTGTAAAAACTCAATAATTATACAGGGAAAAAGAAATGGAAGTTCACAGAAATATCGAGGAAAACAAGTGTTTGTCGACTAGCGTCCTTCTCAAATGCTTGGCTGTGCCCAACTAACTGAAAGAGACGTTCGACAAGTCTAAACTCGTCTAGACTAGTCAGGAAATAAATATTTTCAATAACATCTGCCGTATACCTACTCTAGTCCCCTAACGTACCTTCCCCCTAGCGCTCACAAAAGGAGCTCGCTGCGGACCAGACGGCCTTGTGCTAAAATTCGAAAACCGAGTACCTAAAGGTTTTTCCTGGCCATAATCTTCTGGGACATCATTTTTCAGGTCCTAGGGAACCATTTGGAATTTAAAAAAAAATCGATTTTTCGAAAATTCTAGGATGTCCTAAGGCCTTAAGAGACGAGTGGAGGTGCCTAGGTGCTTCAAATGCCTAGGTTTTGGCCACCACAGCCGGCAATGCACCGGACCTGACCGAAGCAGCGCTTGCTACCGGTGCGGCACAACGGGGCACGCGGCGGCGGCGTGTGACGCGAGTGCGAAGTGCTTCCTCTGCGCAAAGGTGGAGGGCAAGCCCGAGGTTCGCCGGCATGTCGCTGGCTCAGGGCAGTGTGGCGCCGTCCAGGAGGCCCTGACACGCGCTAAAGCATAATGGCGACGTTCCTGCAGGGAAACCTGCACAGGAGTCGGGTCGCCGATGACCTCTTGGCCCAGATCTGTCTCGAAAAAGCCGCTGACGTGGTTCTCATCAGTGAACAATATCGGGACAGGGAAGGGCCAGGTTGGTATTCGGATGCCCTCGGCACGGCGGCGGTCTGGGTCCCCGATCGGCGACGCTTTCGCGTCGTCAGCCATGGCTCGGGCGACGGATTCGTTTGGGTGAGGAGCAGCAACATTACTTACATTAGCTGCTACTTCACCCCAAACGAGCGAATCGCGGACTTTCGGGCAAAACTCTACGCCCTGGAGGACGCTGCCCGGACTATGGAGGGCGAGCTGGTATTGGCCGGAGATTTTAACGCTAAAGCTCTCGAGTTGGGTGCCGCCTGGTCCGACTACCGGGGTGGACAAATGATGGACATGGCGTCCAGACTTGGGCTGGTGGTGCTAAACACCGGCTCGACGTTCACCTTCCGGAGGCCGGGCTACAGGGAGACAATTATCGACGTCTCCCTGGCGACGGAGGGCCTGGCATCGCGAGTCGAGGACTGGAGGGTGATCGAGGGCTACACAGCCAGCGATCATCAATACATCACGTTTCGCGTGCGCGATGTAGCTCCGGTCCGGGCCAGACCTTCCCAAGGCCCTGCCATGTGGAACGTCGCCAAGATGAACATCGACAAGCTGTCTCCGGCGCTAATACGCGGACAGCAAGCCCTAGACGGGATCCTAGAAGGATTGCTCCTCCCTGCACGCGCTGAATGGGTGGTGGACCACGTTATGGCTCACCTTCTTCAGGCCTGCGGGGAGGCCGTACCGAGGGTGAAAGCCCGAGGCAACCAACGCTCTGTGTACTGGTGGACGGACGAAATCGCGGAGCTGAGGCGGGAGTGTTTTCGGAAAAGGAGACTCGCCCAATGAGGCCGGCGGCGAGGAAAGTGCTCCGCCGGACCATCCAAAGGAGTAAGTACCGATGCTGGAAGAAGCTTGGGGCGGACCTCAACGAAGACCCCTGGGGATTTGGGTACAAACTGGTCTTCCGCAAGTTGGGGGCATTCGCTGAATGTGACCCGACTGATGCGGGGGTTATCGGCGCCATTATCGATACCCTATTCCCGGATTACCCCAAGCTCTCCCCCCCCCCCCCCCCCGACCACCAGAGGAAACACCGACGCCCCTCTTTACTCAAGAGAAGCTGACGTGCGCGGCGCGGTCCTTCAAAAACAAGAAGGCGCCAGGCCCAGATGGTCTGCCAGCAGAGGTACTTAAAGCCGCAGTTGAAAGACACCCAGAGCTCTTCCTCGAGATGTAAAACGCCTGCCTGCAAGCGGGAATCTTTCCACTCCGCTGGAAGAAGGCACGGCTTGTACTAATCGGGAAGGGCAAGGGGGGACCAGTGCCCATCGTCCTATAGGTCCCTGTATATGCTAGACACAGCCGGCAAACTCCTGGAGAAGCTTATTCGGCCTCGCCTCCACGCGGCGATTCAAGCCGCGGGAGACCTTTCCGAAAGGCAGTACGGCTTTCGGAAAGGGAGGTCGACGATAAACGGAGGTAGTCGAGGCAGCCAGGGGTACGGAGCAGGGAAACCATTTTTCCCGCCCTGTTTGTCTACTGGTCACGCTGGATGTAAAGAACGCCTTCAACTCGGTGCGGTGGAGCGACGCGTTAGGCGCGCTGGAGCGGGATTTCCGAGTGCCCGGATATCTTTTCCGGGTACTCGAAGACTATCTGAAAGAACGCTTCCTGGTCTATACCACCGCAGATGGTTCGGTGAGCCGTGAAATCACGGTTGGGGCAGCCCAAGGCTCCATCCTTGGTCCCGACATATGGAACGTCACCTATGACGGGATCCTGCGTATGGAGATGCCTGAGGGTTCAATCCTGGTTGGGCATGCGGATGACATCGCCGCCAGCATCACCGCCAGAACCGTCGAGACGGCACAGATGCTGCTCAATCAGGTAATGCGCCACGTCCGCTCTTGGATGGACGAACACGGGTTGGAGCTAGCGCTGGCGAAGAACGAGATCGTGCTCCTCACTAAAAAGCATATCCCGCTTCTGCGGGACATGCGAGTAGGAGAGGCGACGGTCCGGACTAAGGTGTTACTCAAGTACCTAGGGGTGAGCCTTGACTCAAGACTCTCCATCGGGGAAGAGATACGAAGACGAGCGGACGAGGCGGCTACGGTGACGACGTCGTTAAGCAGGATCATGGCCAATATCAGCGGCCCCCGACCCTGCAAACGTCGTCTCCTGCTACGCACCGCCGAGTCCATCATGCTCTATGGCGCCGAAATCTGGGCCGGTGCACTGCGGTACGAGAATTACCGTAAGCCCATGGCCGCAGTGCAGCAGAGAGGGGCCCTCCGTATCGCCTGCTCATACCGCAATATCGGCGGTCTCGGAGCCAGCAGCTCTTGTCGTAGCCGAGGTCATACCCATCGACCTCCTAGCACAAGAGCGGAGGTCCGTCCACCAGGACTACCCTGGGGAAAGCCAGGGCAAGGCAAAGGAGCTTGCCAGGACCTGCAGTATGCAGACGAGGAGAGGGCCCGACTGGAGGTTAAGTTCGGCAGCATAACCCCGGAGAACATCGTCAGGGTTATGCTGCAGAATGAAGAGGCCTGGGCGGAGGTAACCACTTATGTAGAAGCGGCCCTCCGCCACAAAAAGACGGTTTTGGATGGGAGGGACGCCCGAGGGGCGCGATAAAAAAAAACATCAAATAGGCGCCACCACGAAATACTCCATATATATTGGAAGACGTGGTGGGCTGCCTGGAGGACAGGGAGGGGGGTTTTAGTCGGTAGGGCCGAAAGGCGAGTCCGACACTTGGGGGACAATATAGTCCCCCAGTTAGTGCGCAAAATGCATTTCTACCCTTCCAAAAAAAAAATTATTATTATTATTATTATTACAAAGTTGAATTATTCATGATTTACTCGTGTTATAGAACGCTTTATTCGGCTCCAACATAATTATAATTCGTGGTATCGACACGCGCTGATCCGAATGAGCATTTTTAAAATGATAATTTTAATAGAGCTAGAAGCGACAGAAATTATTTAAAGAAGGATATACACCAAAAACGCAAAATTATTGTTGATATATTTGCCAATTACCAAAGTTACAACCATACGATGCGCCTAAGCTTTATTATAAGTATAGAAACAGTGAGATAAGCGTTGCGGTTATTACGGCAAAGTCTCGATGTTGTTTGCACGGTTTCCCCGAAGGCAACATTGATTTTCCTTTACGTAACTTTGTATATCCATAACCGAGTGAGTACAACCGCAAGCATGTAACAAAACAATTTTATTGCACCCTGTAAAGCAAGAGGCGCGATGGCGAAATATAATGACGTATTCGAAACCACCTTTCACATATACGTCACATATCTATACGTATAAAAATATGTATATATGGGAAATTCCATGACACATCGATCAAAATTGTGCGATGACGTTTCAGAACGTATCCATTTTTTCCACGCGCAAACAAATCGTTTCTCATCTATTTCCAAATTTGATTTTTGTCATCTGAAAATCGTCATTCTCCAATCATATTCAAATTTTTAACACCGTTGACAAAATAAATATGTCCAATAAACACGTTTCGAAAAAAAGACTTAAAAAATAAAATGAACAACAGGTGTGTACCTACTGTCTTTTTTAGTTTACTGTTTACAAAATACTAGTCCTTTCGTAGGAATATGAGAGCGAGGTTTTGATCGATTTTTCATGAAGTGACTCGCGTACAGAAAGCTAATATTTGTCGACATAGGCGCACAACCATATAAAACACGCAGTGTTATAGAGCGTGACTCAAATGGACGTGACAAAATGTAAGGGCTTATACTTTGAGCCCTGTGTTGTCTTTGCCGCCATTGACGAGCTTGTCCATGGCCGATGTATAATAAAATTCAAAGTGCACGATATATCGCGTTGATATAGTATATGACTCGAAGTTCTCGTTAGGTGCGGTCGTACCATGTGCATATTCGTATGCATTACGTGCCCTTCGAAATATCAGAGTAAACTGAAATGGCGTTTCGTACCCCGCTGTAATGTCGAATTTATAATAATAATAATTTATTATTTCAACGCAGGAGTACCGTTAGGTACTAATGAATATTCATATTTTCGTTAATGATGGCAAGTTATAAAAACGAACCATTGAATATGAAAACTGCATTAATCGAATTACGATATAACATGTAATAAATGTTTCTTCAGAGAGTGTATAACTCACATAGGATATACGATATTTATTTGGGATTTTGAATAATTTATTGGTCAATGGGTGAAGAAAGTGAAAATTATGATTTTTTCCACTTTAGCCCTTAGTAGTCACACTTATTGTTAGCTAGAATCACGCTATGGTCATACTGGGTCCTTGGGACCCAGGCGTTTGTAAATTCTTATAAATAATGAAATAATGCCTTGTTTAATACAAAGATATTGGTTAGAAATAAAAAATTAAAGTTTAAATATGCAACAAAAATTATGCAAAAACAAACTCGTGAAACATGACTTTTATTTTTACAAAAATTGCTGTAACTCTTGTAATTATTGACAAAAAATGGTTTTATAATCTGAAAACAATGTATTTTGAAATAGACATAGCAGTTTCTGTGAACTTTTCAAAAAATATATTTATTTCATCCAACGCAGGTGCGATTTAGAAGAAAAGAATGTAACGAAAATCCGACTAACTGAAGTTGAAAATCCAAACTATCGTTAGATGGCGCCACAAAACCCAATTGATGGATTTTAGTGAGCAGTATTCCAGGTCACAAAGGGCCTGTGCCCCGTGGACGCAGTATGACTATTGAGGGTTAAAACCTATGAATTGCAAATAATCTGAAACGGTAGGCTATTATATTTTTGTTAATGATGGCAAGTTATAAAAAGGACCCATTCAATATAAAAAAAAACCATTAATCGAATTAAGTTATTACATGTAATAAATGTTTCTACAGAGTGCATATAACTCACATATATTATACGATATTTACTTGTGATTTTGAATAATTTATTGGTCAAAAGACGAAGAAAGTGAAAATTATGATTTTTTCCACATTAAAACCGACAAATTGCAAATAATCTAAAATTATAAGCTATTATATTTATCCATGGTAAATTATCAATCGCGATAGGGCTCGGAAAATCATAAAAATACGAGAATTCAGGATTTTCATTAATTCTATGAAATCATAAGACCATCGACAGTTGAAACGACCATTAACGCTGCTTTTATTCGAACAATTTAAAATTTATGTTGAAGTTTCAAAAACCTGGCACTGATATCTAGAGAATATTACGTTGGAATCATTCGGAAATAAAATTTATTACGATTATAGCAACATTCTAAAATCGCGAAATTTCGATCCATAGAACTTGAAAAAAGGACGGTGAAATTCCCGGGATCGACCCTTCAACTTCAAAATTCTGCGAAAAGATGAAAAATGGTCACTGCGTGGTGAACCAAGCGGCATTTCGAATCCTGAACGCTGGAATGTCGAATGCAAACAATATCAAAGCTGAAAGCTGAAAATTTTGCGAAAATATATTCCATAGTTCATTCATAATAATTGTAATTCTTCTCTAAAATACGAACAATAATACTTAGTCGACAAAAAATTAGAACTCTCGCTTTTTACCAACTTTTTTTCCAACGATACCTTCGAAGGGTTAATCCTTCCACGATGAACGTACAATCCCAATGAAAAGATAGATGACACATTTACTAAAAGAAAAAACAAATACAAGAAAATTCATCAAGAACGATGACTGACAACCAATTAAATACAAAAAAACAATCATTCACATAACAAAATAAGTAATTTAACATAACTTCGTCAGATTATTCTCTAGTAATTTCTGTACGCACCTACCTTCGACCAAATAATTTTCAGCAAACGTGGCAGCGGTCAGACGACTGAAAAACAAGAATAAAAAACTTTTGCGCAATTCGTTGTAAATCTCGGGGTATATCACCGAGCCTCATCGACAGTAAACCGCTGGAACAAAATTGGCGAAGCCCGAGATGAGGAAAGCAAACGGTGTAGCGCACAGCAATGCTGCAAAACTTCTGGTTACGTCAGTCATACAATATATATACATATATAATCTAGGAATAGGAAAAGTATATGGAGGGAGAGAGCAAGAGAGAAAAAGCTCGAGCCGTCGAAACGAGAAGCAGAAGATCCGCGGTACTAAAGAGTGGCCTCGTTTAGCCTAGCCTCGGTAAAATAGAGGACGATAAAGCGTGTGACTGACTCAACCGTATAAGTGTATATAGGTAACGAGGCAAAGAGAGAGAGAGAGGGAGAGAAAGAAGTAAATGTATAGAGTGAGAGAAATAGAGAGAAAGGGCGTTAAACAACGCCGCGTACCGAAGTACCGAACGATAAAAGCTCGGGCACACTTTCGCGCAAGCGAGAGAAGGACTCTCGTTTACACTGGTGGAAAATTCGGTATAAGAGAGATAGAGAAAGTTCGTAATACAGTGACTGTACTTCACTGTCCCCTTCCTATCTCCCTCTCCCGCGATCCTTATTCACCGGTGCTGGAGATTTAGAAGGACTTTCGAAGCAACGTTTTGGAGGAGAGCTCAAAGTGATACAACGCCGAATCGCCACCGGCGCCAATAAAAATGTATATATAATGTTCCGAGTTCGTTCTTCCCTCGTCCTCGTCCGCCATTCGTTCCTCGTTTCATTCTCCTCGCCACTTCTTCTTTCCATCTTTCTCTACGGGGCGCCTGGAAAATGATACAAAGTCGTAAAACGATTTTGACTTGGTTCCACGAAGCGAACCTCTACCAATGTCTCTATCGTTCAACCAAAAATAGGTGCGACGCCTGGCTGGCAATTTTCACATTTTGAAAATACTCATCTCGTATTACGATCGAGCTTGTAAAATTTAAGAGAATTGCTCCAGGACGAATGGGAATCTTTTGTGGCAAGGAAATTTGGTAAATTAGGGAAATTATCAGAGTCGACGATTTTCTGGAATTTCGTTTACGTTTGCTGTCATTTATTCGTCACGATTTAATATTTGTTTCGTATTCGAATCGTGAAAGGTCAATCGATTTGTTCAGGACGAAACAAGCGTCGTTGATATAAAAGAGTGAATAAAATTCGGCCAAATGTTGCAAACGATATTTCCCTTTCGATCTTGTATCTCTTTTACATGAACATCCATATACAAGGTGAATTTCGTAAGGGGTAACAGGCTTTATGCCCAGGTAGATGGGATCGTTACAAACAAAAGTTGCAAATATACATTGGGGATATTGTTAATAGTTTACGAGATATAAATTTTTTAATTCATCCAATCCGAGCGCGACGAGAAGCGTGAACCCGCCTACCCTGCCATAGCCGTAGAGATAGCATAGTTTGGGGCGTTACATTTGAGTTTCCAAAATTCAAAGCAGTCAATCCCCGAGAAAAAAATGACTGCGTAATAATACAATCAATAAAATTGTCTATCTCTAAGGCTAGGGTGGGGGTGGGCGGCTCAACACTTTTCGATGTTCTCTGATTGGACCAATTCAAAAAATCTATATCTCGTAAACTATTAGCAATATCCCTAATGTATATTTGCAACTTTTCATTGTAATGATCCAATGTACCTTTGAATAAAGCCTGTTATCCCATACAAAATTCACTCTGTATAATAAAAACACATACGCATAAATATACACTACCGGCGGAAAGTTTCCAAACAAAAATTGAAAACAGTGCCGGAACGTTTTTTTATGCCATTTCGCCGGTAGTTGGCCTAGGCCGACTTAACCAACGCCATTGTAAAGAGTAGGGATTTTCCTTCATTTTGGCTATTTAAAAAAAAAAATTTCGATTTTTTTTACAATCGGCGCCTAGTTTTGAACATGACAATTTTTGGTCGTTTTTTTGTTCTATTGCAAGTGGACCCTCTTCTCAGTAAAATTTTATAACGAATTTCTTTCATCATATTCATAACCGGGGAAGTCTGAGCTTCAAGTTCATTTTTTAGAAAATTGCCTACGATTTTTTTTCAAAGATATGTCGTTTTTTGAGAAAAAAATAGATAATTTGAAAATTGCTCTATAGGACGAAAACCATCTTGCCATCTTGAGGTTTACAACAAAACCTCAAGATGGCAAAAAGTTGTATTACTTCTTGCTGAGTTCAGGAGAATTTTTTCAGATTTTTGTCCGAAATTTGTTTTCCACCTATTTCCGGTCAGTTCGATTTATTTGAATACAGTGGAACCTCTCATAGCGTACACTCTCATAGCGTACGAGGGCGGAGCGTCGGGGCGCAGTAGGTTGGTTGGAGGGGGATTGATCAGGGCCGTCGCACATACACTTCAAAAGGGTCCTTATGTTGTCGCGGTTTTGTTTACAAAATCTCATACCGGCACGAGCGAACACGAAGTCTGCAGTCACGGCACTGCACGAGTGTCAAGGAAAGGGAATGGTGGGCATAGCAGTCGATCGACTACAGCCCGTTCTGGCTCGCGATTGGTACTTCAGATAGCGTACATTGTCTCCCTATTACGTACGCTATGAGAGGTTCCACTGTACCATGAAAATAATAGAATTAAATTTTTTATTTATTTACTAGATTTAATTTTTTTATGAAACTTCGTCGTTAAAGAAACCTCCGAATGGACGAAAGTTTAAAATGTAAGTAAAAAATGTAATTCTATTATTTTCATGGTATTCGGATCAATCGGACTGACCGGAAATAGGTGGAAAACAAATTCCGGAAAAAAATCTGAAAAAATTCTCCTAAATTCAGCAAGAAGTAATACAACTTTTTGCCATCTTGAGGTTTTGTTGTAAACCTCATTGTTTTCGTCCTACAGAGCAATTTTCAAATTATCTATTTTTTCTCAAAATCGACATATCTTTGAAAAAAAAATCGTGGACAATTTTCTAAAAAATGAACTTGAAGCTTAGACTTCCCCGGTTATGAGTATGGTGAAAGAAATTCGTTAAAAAATTTTACTGAGAAGAGGGTCTACTTGCAAAAGAACAAAAATGACAAAAAATTGTTGTTTTCAAAACGGGGTGCCAATTGTAAGAAAAATCGTAAATTTTGTTTAAAAAAAGCCAAAATGAAGAAAAATCCCTACTCTTTAAAATGGCGTCGGTTAAATTGGCCTAGGCCAACTACCGGCGAAATGGCATAAAAATACGTTCCGGCACTGTTTTCAACTTTTGTCCAGAAGCTTTCCGCTGGTAGTGTATATATACATATTAATCTATTACTCGCCCTATTATTGCAAAGAGTTTATCTATTCCCGCCTTGAAAGTCAAATTGCCCGGACACTAATTTTTATACTTCCCGGTCTTTGCGGCAGTCATATATATCACACACACACACACACACACGCACGCACACACACACATCCATGTATATGGGTATGAGTGAGTACATACAAAGTCGGTAATGCCGGCACAACTATTCCTGCCGGATCTATTGTACGTGTATGTACAGTGCGTAGAGCCAGTAAACCTGCAACGTTAAAATCACGAGTTCCCTCACGGCGTCCAGCCTCGTTAGCAAACAGCCGGTGGTGAATTATTATTTCAGCGTTCGCGCACCGGGGAAACGCCAACAGAGAGTTCCACCTCCTCCGCAACGTCGTCGTGGTTTGAATCTATGTATATAATCTGTTATATATATATATTTATAGACATAAACGCAGCGGTGAACGAGCCGGGGGTGCGCTTTCTCGCGTTACCTGTGCAGAGAGAGAGAGAAAGAGAGACCAAACCTCCCCACCCACGCGACTCCATTGTGGACGAATTAATTCAACGTCGGAACCGCACTTAATTATTATGTTAACGCGCCGTCCGGGCCCTCCGCAAACCTCGCACCAACTACCTACCTGCTCTCGCCAGGTGCCCTATTTGTTTATGCATATAATACCGCTGTGTATACCACCGTGTATACACAAATATACGAGTATATAAATATAACAGTAGGTTCCTTAAGTTCGCGGCTTGTATGACGTTTGACTTGTCAAAGAGACCGGCCTATTTTTCCGACAGCTTTTCTTACCATTGTCCCGACTCTCGACAAGCAATTTATTTCATCTCACAGTCGAGAAGGTTTTCTCCTCGCTTTTACACGTCATCGGATATAAATGAATGTGTGTAACGCAGACGATTTAGAAGAAATTCACTCGTACAAAAAACACACGATATTAATCAAATTTGTTTAATTTCATGCGAAGAAAATATTGATAACTCGTTGTGATCAATTTTATTTTTGTTTTTATTCTCGTTATTTCATTATGTAAATGGAAAGGGTAAAATTATTTTAACGAATCCATTTGAGAATCTTGCCATTAAGTGAAAAATGTCATAAAGAATTGTGATCGGTCGATTAATTTACTAATTAATTTGATAAGAGAGTGAGCTCTTTTCGAAATAAATCTATGGGTTCGGGAGATCCGTCATGAAAAAATATACACAGAGTAAGTCCGGATATTATGGCCTAGATGGCAAATATGTCCCACGGCTATTTCTCTCAAACTAACAAACATTAACGTAAAACAAAACTACCACGTTTGCGCAACCCTACTCTTCACCTCCTCAGTGAGTTTTTGCAGCGTGGCGAGATCGCGCTTGTCTTTTACAGGCAGCGATCCAAAATTGTGTATTTCTATGTATTTTTTTTTTGCAAAGTTTCAACTATTACAGCTACTCGAATTGTAAATATTTTTGTATTATTCCTTCACAGTTTTGTAGGCAAAACCTTAATCTATAGTATAGTGGCAACTTTAAATACAAATTATTCACTGGTTTTTAGTTTAGATCTTATTTGTCAAAAACGTTCCTGCGGTCAATATGGCCCATCGGGTAGAGGGCCATGTTCAATGCATATGGTGTTAAGCTATGAGTTCACGAAAAATGCGCAGAAGTGCAAAATAATTTGCGATTTATTATTTGTATTGTTTGCTCGGGTTGGCAATATGGCTGACAGCATTTACGACCAGAATGTCCCTAGGCCCTAATACCCAATTATGTTTAATTTTCAACGAATGTTAAATTTTACTGCAAGTTCAATTTTCAGTTATTCTTTGAAGTCATATTGCCTCAAGCTTCTAATTATTGATTACTGATAAGTTCAACGACTTACGATACAGCATTTCCGCCTGATATCTCCCTGGGCCATAGGCCTACCCACGTTTAGAAATCAACGATTCTTCAATTTTTCGAAACCTTTTGTTTTCAGATATTATTTCGAGTTATATTGCATTAAGCTTTTAATTATTGATTACCAATAAGTTCAACGAACGACATGACCGAAAAGAACTGATGGATCTCGTATAGTTCGAGTTTTATTGCCAAAAAGACTCCGAGGGGGCCATCATACCCGGACTTACCCTATATGTACATACCTAAAATCTTAGCGCGTTCTAGAAATCTCTACGAACCCTTCTTTATATTCTCTTCCTCTTCGTCTTTTGAGTCTTCCCCGTATCGCACATTTTACACGAAACGCGCGCCACCGATTTTTCCCAGCGTGAAAAGCTCCGAAAATTGCTCCGGAAAGAGCGTAAAACTTTTCTCCTTCTCTTTATGTTCTCCGTGACTACAAGGACGACGTAACTCTCCAACCGGAGGTATTCTTTTGTCAATGTACACCGATAGGGCTTGTCCGACCCACGTTTCTCGACACTTTTCACCGTGGAAACTGCGCAAGTTTTTGGTTGAGGTTTTTTTTCTTTATTTTTTGTTCTCTCACACCGTTAAGCTTACTTTTCAACTAAATAACACCTTCGATACTCGTATGCAGTGTAAAGCATTAAAAACAATCGCTTGTATCACGTGTGAAAAAAGTAAGTTGTAAATACAATTTTCTGTAATATTGACTCAACAACGAATAAACACATATTTCACAACTCGATAATTGCAAAATTTTATATTTTTAATTAATTAGTAATTTAGTTTGTTCATTAATTAGATCGTTTCGTTATACTCGGCGTTGTTGAGTTTCTACAATTCGGGGAATCAACAATTTATGCGGATTAGAGAGCGTCGCGAAAAACTCGGTGAAAGTGTCGCGTTAAATACGAAAGGATCCTCAGCCGCAGTTAAGATGAGTAGAGAGAGTCGAGATGATAGCCAAGAACGAAGGAAGAACCTTTTACACGAAGACCGGAACGAGAGGAAAATCGATTATACAGCTCTCGAAGCTTAATTCACCATTGTGTTGGAATAGACTCGGGAAGTTCGTGTCGGAAGGCCGATTATGGCTATAATTATCCGGCTCATTAAACATCTTGAAGTTAATGAAACGACGATGGATTATCGACTGATACTGTTTTTTATTCGTTCCGGTTAACCAGAAACCGTGGTAACGCTCGAATATTTTACGAACTTGCTCGTTATTGCGTACATGTGTAGTCACTCAACGTTGTAATAATTGTAACTGCAGTTTTCAACGTATCTTAAGGGGTAACGTCACTCTAGAGAGCCGAAAAAAGGCAACAATTTAAGAATTAATTTTGGAAGTTTGGAAAAAGGGAACGAAATTCTTTTTAGACGGTTGATCAACCATGTGTCCAGGTATAAAAAAAAAACATTTTTTATTGACACTTCGTTACAACATGGCGGCGCTACAGCCAATCTTCGAAGGTCCCTGTTTTTACGGGAGGAGAGATTTCTCCGAAAGTTTAAGATCTGGAATAAAAAAACAAAAAATGTCTTAATGCATAGGATATTATCTATAAAACTACATAGCGGGTTTTTTAAAATTGATTTTGGTACAAAATTGCGCACTTATGAAAAAAAAATCGGTTTTCGACAAAAAAATGAGTAGTAAATTATTTATAAAAACGAAAGTTTACATCGGATTAAAAAACGGCTACGTACTTTTGTAAAGAATGTAGTCGTGAAGCTATTGTCTAAATTTCAAACTGCAATAGTCTCCGAGTAATCCATCCTCCCATTAAAAAAAATATGATTTTCAAATTATCGCATAAAAAATGTTGAAAGTAGTTTACATTGCGGGCACGTACGTTGCGAGAAACTAAAGAATTCAACCCTTTAACATTTTGTTTCAGTATGGGAACACTTGTATATCATTTTTATGATCCTAAAGTATATTTTAAGAAAAGAAAATTGATTTTTGAAAATCCTAGAGTGGTGTTACCACTACATACCTCGTCAGGATAATTATTTTTTTGACTAATGAACCATTCTATTAACGATGTGATTAAATTGTTTTTAAATATGCGACGAATGAGAAAATTCACTATTGTCAATCAAATTCTCCACATTTATTTATTTATTCAATTTCCGTTTCTTGACTTACTTTTTGTAATCATGCGTATTTCACCGTGGCCTAAGATTTTTCAAGTTTCCATTTTATTTTTGAAAGGACCCTTTTTTTAAAAAATCGTTTACATTTTTATAGCTTTATTTATTTATTTATTATTTGCCATCGAACGAAAAGAATTCTCAAGTATTGCTCGGTCCACCGAAGGTCCATGGAATAAATACGGTCCATGAAATAAATACCTCATGACGTTACATCGATCGTCACATTAATTCTATACACTCGTTGATTTGTTCAAAATTGACGCGAATGCGGCCCAAGCCATTGAATGTTTCGATCGGTCGAAAACCTCGTGACTGGATATCTTTCCAGCCGGATGTTAATCGAAATATGACATCGGGAACGCCAATTAATCCGAACTGATAGTATGCGAAGAATTTCAGTTCGAGCATAGTCCATAAGGTGTTCGTATCGAGATAGAGAGAGAGAGAGAAAGAGAGAGAGAGAGAGAGAGAGGTTGCGTACACGAGCTGCATAGACCGAGTTCGAACTTCGCATTCTGGGTCAAGCCAGATGGATTGGATTTGCTATTGCCCAGCCGAATTTCCTACATGCGCACATCTGAGTACAAAATGTGTGTACAATACCGGTTGTACGAGCAATATTTGGTATTGAAATGAGTGCTGGGAAGTTTTATGCAATCGTGTACCATATTTTCGAATGAATAGATCGTGGACGGATATTGGAGGAAAGCCAGCATGACCCTCGCATTCACCGTTCCGTTCCATACAATATGCTCGTGTGCCAATTCTTTTTTTTCCTTCATTTCAGGGCTATTCAGAGATACATAAAATTTTTATTTGAATTGTTTTGTTTCAGTTGTTATACGGAGTCGATCATTCTTTTTCGATTTACATGGAGCTATTAATTTACTCATGTTTCGAAAAATGACTATTTTGTTCACAAAGGGGACAATAACATTTGGCCATTCGGAAAATAACAGAGAGAGACAATTAATCAATTGTGGGACGACATAAACAATGTTGTTGTGTTGTTATTATACTAGCTATTGTTATTATTATTACTATTATTATAATTGTTGTTGTTGTTGTTGTTGCTGTTGCTATTTTGTTGTTATTGTTGCGATTGCTATTTTTTATTGTTCTTGTTCTTGTTTTTGCTCTTGCAAATAACATTTGGTCATTCGGAGATTAACAGAGAAAGAAAATTGATCAATTGTGTGACGAAATAAATAATGTTGTTGTGTTGTTATTATACTTGCTATTATTATTATTATTGTTGTTGTTGTTGTTGCTGTGACTATTTTTTGTTGTTGTTCTTGTTTTTGTTACTCTTGCTCGTGCTTTTGTTCTTGTTCTTATTTGTATTTTTATTCTTGTTCTTGTTCTTGCGCTTGTTCTTGCTCTTGTCCTCGTTCTCTTGTTCGTTCTCGTTCTTTTTCTAGCTCTTGCTCTTGTTCTTATCCTCGTTCTCGTTCCCGTTCTCATTCTCGTTCTCGTTCTTGCTCTTGCTCTTATTCTTGTTCTTGTTCTTGCTGTTACTCTTGCTCTTGTTCTTGCTCTTGATCTTGTTATCGGGTGTTTTTTTTTAATTTTGATTTTTTTACACAATTCGTGACAAGAGGAAAATTTCTCATCGAGGATCGTATGGGAGAAAGAATTTTTCAAAACGTATAGTCGGATTTTCAAGTTGGAGTTAGGACGATGCACGGACCGAAGCTGAGTTTTAATTGAATACAATTGGTTTCAGATATTTCAATAACTATTAAGACAAGCCAATACTTTCGTTTTAGCCGAGATCTTTTATGTCTTTCGATAGTTCTTAGAGGTTCGTAAAAACTCGCGGTAAAAGCGACACAAGAACTTCCCGAGAGATAAAATCCCTCGAGAATTTCTCGAAGACACGATGTCAATATCATGGAACAACCGAAGATACCACGTAAGATGCGAGAATATAGACGAAGATACAGAGGACTGATCCAAGTGGCGTAGGGGATGAAAGACGAAACCCAAGACGTTAGTATCATGTCCTGTATGCTTTATTCTTCCACGTACTTTATTTTTCCTCGTACTGCCTCTTTTGTTCTTGGAACAACGTGTAAGTACACGGTGTACAATGGATCACCGCACCCACATAAGGAATACACTCTCGGTGCATATCGATTTCCTCCTGGTCGTTACTACGAGACTTTCCAGTCTCCATTGGGTCTCACGTTTCGCAGAAAATTCAACCTAGAATTTGATGATCGAGGAAGATCACAGTGGCTTAATCTCCTTGAGCCCGTAATCTTTGTCGACGAAAAATTGTCGGTTGCGAGATTTCTATCATCAATGAAAAAACAAGGAAAAACCAGAAAAAAAATTGAGAATGAGCTTACCGGGGCGAGGGTTGGAGTCTCTCGCACCCCGGCGTCTGGTTGGGTGGTTGAACTAATCAGGAATAGGCGTAATCCTACCAAGGTTAAAGTTCCTCCGAAAGCTGTAACACACCGGTAACTGTCTATAGGACACATAGCCACGCAGACAGACACAAACATTCACGGACACAGTTTGTGAGAAGGACGTTAATTATAAGTTGGCTAATTGGCTCTAAGCGTCAAATCCTCGGTCCAGGTACACGTTTTCGGAACGTTAGTCGTGGAAATGCGGCTACGCCGGAGTAATACCGCGCGACGAAAGAGATAATCGTATGTCTATATATTGCCAGTAAAGACAGCAAATTGCGCAAGGTAAAAGGCGGATGGATTAAAATGGCCGAAACCGCAGTTATTCGGCTCGAGATCGATAGGTACTTCCGGCTTGTACGTTAAGTTTAGCGACATATCAAAATTTTTGAACGTAGAAGTAATTAGGGTTAATTATCGGATGTTCGATACGATGATTTTTAATGTCCTTGTTTTTAATTAATATTACTAATTGGTTTGAAAAAAAAGAAAATGTGACGAGGAATTTTCCATTCGAACGATCCTTGGTTACTTTGTGTTCGCTAGTGCGAGGAGGGTGGAGTGAAGAGTGACGAGAGGGATGAATCGGATGAGTCGTATGGATCGATTTTGCCGCATGCCGTACGAGGGAAAAGGGCTCGCGTCAGGTATCCACTATCGGCTAACAGCCGGTGGCTCACCGCTCGAGTGTGCACCCCCTTAATGCGTTTAAAATTATTTGCATCCGTCGTTACCTTCCTTATCGCTACGAGGGAACTTTCCACCGTCCAGGCTCGAAGTTTTTCGAGTCGGAAAAGTTCGGAGCGTTGGACGATCCGCAGACTGGCCAGTTTCTAACTAACAACGAATTCATTTTCTATTTTGTCCGAGGGGATGCGCTTAAATTTTACATCAGGAGTGTTGAATCGATCGAGTAACGTTCTAACGAAAAAAAAGCATTACAAAAAGGGGAAAAAATGACCTTATGCGCTCGCGAGATTTTCTCATAAATACAATTTTCGAAGAGACCCGGAACACCCCTATGCATTTATAAGGGGTTGATTTATAATTTATATATTTCTCGACCTGTATGAAAACGTGGGTGGTTGGCGTTCACGTCGTTGAATCAATATACCATTAATAATAAACAATACGTTCTAATTACATTTTATGGAAATTCAGTGGAAAACTGGAAAAGCGATGATCGCTTTGACATTTATGCGAACAATGAACCTCGATGCAAAGGAATCTATATTTCATCGTTTCCGTTGTTCGTTTCAACTAATTTCTGTTCGTTTCGTAAATATTCTATGATTACATTATACCACGCGATTCGCAATTCCTCTAATGGAATTAATCTTAATTATTTGGCATCTGCCGCGAGAATGGTGTATGATATCGAGTCTATTTTGACGCGGCGATACGATTTTGATTAAAATGAGTTATATTTGAATGCTGGATATCCGGATATCGGCGGTTATTATATATTGAAATCGATCTTACCATAGAGCCATTAATGGCATGACATATGACCTTGAAATGTACGAAATGACACGGTTTAGCTACTGTGTTATTTGACCTCGCGGTGGACCTATTATACGATGAATTTTACTAGATTCGATCCATTGTTTACAGTCCATAACTGTCGAAACGAGAGACGGAGAGAGGGAGAGAGATGGATAGAGAGACAGAGAGAGGGTGGAGATATGGCGGTAAGACAGGGGTGCGATTCGATGTTCGTAACGGTCACCCGAGCAGAAGCGTCGTTTTCTCTGACAAAAACACAGGATAGGCCTCGCTCGACCCTAAACAAAGTGCATTAAGCCGCGGGGGAACGAGCCGGATAACAAGACATTATTTCAAGGGTAGTTGAACCCTCCCTGGGTCACTAGTGGTCTCCTGCCGAAATGGAATACCCAAGAACTGCCGTCTCAAATTCGTTGGTCCTTGATACCATTCTCAAAAAAAGAAAGATCCGTGCTCCAATTTTCTTCGTTATTTACGACTTTTTTTGCTGACATGTTTTGAACAACCGTCGAAACGCCAGAAGTAAAAATATTTATCACACGCGTGGAATGAACAGGCGCGATATTTTCATGTGTTTATATTTTTCCCGAAAATGCAAGGGTAGGGCAACTCTGCGTTATAGATTATTGCGCAGAATACTCCGGGTGGTATGAAATTACATATTGGGATATATTCGAGGCTCGTGCAACCCCTGGAAATATCAGGGGATGATCCTCGAAGAAATATCGGGCGGAGGGTTCGTTCGGGCAGTAAATTTAAAGAGCGGCTATAATTGAACTTCCGGTTCGCGTTAAATAAATCTCGAACCTCGTACGAACCCCCATGAGCGTTATATTTATTTCCCATCGAAACCGAAAATATCGAGAGAGGAAGAATATAGGGATACGCCATTTTCTTTCTCTACTTTTGATCAGACATAGACGTATGCGCGACGAGCAAGTAGTACGAGCACGTATGCGATCAGCCAAATCGTTCTTTGACAACAGTCGCACGATGATCCTAATTAAAGCTCTCAAACTCCATAGATTATAATTGGAGATGTAAACACAATTAGCAACGAAGATACACTCGACACGTAGCATGGAACATAGCGGAATATTCCTACGTACGAAACGACAAACTTTGCGACACATGACCCGAGGCCGAACAAACATACGAGGTTGAATTTTATTCCAATTTAAATTTTTCTCATTTTCGTTCCTCTAATTTTACGATTATGATTTTTGTACGAATGTAAATTCGTAACTCCGACAATCGGCCCATTTCGATTTTCGATGTGTAACGGGTAATTATAATTAGGAAGGAAACAATTATTTTTAACGACCTCTCGATCACTGTCATTTTTACTCGTAAATGGTGGCTTTTATGTATAATTTCGAACGAATAGCGAGGAAAATGGGGGACAATGAGTCAAAGACGAGAAAAGTACTGAGGGACGGTGGCGAGAGTCAGCGGACAGAGAGAGAGAGAGAGAGAGAAAGAGGGAGGTGGAAGAGGGGAAGAGGAGTAGACGCCTGGTTAAGGGTGGAAAATCGCTCGAGGGGCAAAAAGAAATTTTTTTTTTCGTGGATTGCTACAGACATTCAAAGGCCACAGGTGCAACGACCCGAACGAGAAACTCGGCTCCTCGATCCTCCTCGGGCCCGCGCCTTTTCGAAGTATTCGGTTAAAAAAAATGAAATAAAAATAAAAGTCGTTCCTAGAGAAAAATCAAGACTGAGCAAAAATCCGGGGGTCGGAAAATGTCCCGGGACGAACAAACGTTGCGCCTCATTATTCAAAACGCCGGTACCACAAGAAAATTTGGCAACGACCGCGACGAAGTCGCCGCGTTTGTTTGTAGGAAAAAAGCGAATGGCGTGTAAAGGTTTTCCGCGATAGATAAAAGGAAGCGGGACGCGGTCTTTCATCTTTTATGGAAAGCCCTCCGGGGCTGTGTTGCATTCGTTGCCGCCCTAGAACAAGGGAATCGAAAAAAATCGCCAAAAAAATCGTCGAGTGTCTGTGTGTGTACGAGAGAGAGAGACAGAGGGAGAGAGAGAGAGAGAGCGGAAGAGAAAACGGTGCAGAAAATTTGTCTAGAACGTAAACAATTATTTCTCTCGAAATTACAGAAATTCATTAATCAATCTCACGAAATAAAAAATAAAAACACAAATTATCAGACTAATTAAAAAATTATAAAAGTAAACTAAAATGACAGCGAACGATTTTTTCTTCGCGTATTATGAAATTTTAAGTACAAGGCGAAATAACAAAAATGATTAAATCAATAAGAAAAATAAGAGAAAAATTTCGCAACAAGAACGATAATATTAATAACAAAATACTGTCACCCATCATGAAACATAGGATTTTTACGTAACGAGAAACGACGTCTCTCCGTCTCTTGGTCGATGTTCAAACGACTTTATGATGGATCCAGGTTGCCTTTTGTCTTTCTCCGTTATCAACGAGTACTTCGACTCTCTGTCGCGAACCCATTATACCTTTTCCGATACTTATTAGACTCAAAAAAAACGAAAGAAAGAAAGAAAAAGAAAAATATGTTCCATGTACCGTCGCGGAGGGTACGCGGATAATGAACGAGGTTTCTTGCGGAAATGGAGAAAAAATAGAATAAAAAATGGAGGCAAGGTCGAAACAAAAGCGGGAGTAGCCACTCGCGGCTTTTCCACCTACCCAGGTGGACGAAGCTTGTACTCCGTTAACGAGGTCAGATAGCACCTTCTGCCTTCGCTATATACGTCGTCGTGTTCTAAACAACATTACGACGTCGTCTGATGAAGTTATCGTACCTTTGCTAGATGAAGGAAAGTAGGGAAATACGTGTGTAGCACGTGGGTCGTTCGCTTGAGAAGACAAAATGTAGGAATTGTTCCGACGATGAGTCTAACGTTTTCAAATGCATACAATTTTCACAGCTTCGAGCTTTGATTAAAGTGCTAAACTTATAATTGGCCTTTTGAGAAAATATTCTTTTATTAGGAATGTAAGGAATAGAAAACACTGGATTTACCGTGACAAAGTTTTCGTTGGAAAACAAATTGAAGCGATAATCGATAAGGGAGAAAGATAGGAAAAATACAATACACCTCCGCGAATCAACGACGGTTGGATCAAATTTATACGTTAAGGTTGTTGTGAGGTTAGGTCGAAACGATGTCACTGAGATGAAATTTTGTATGAACGTTCATGATCCATTTACTAATCAACCTGTCAAATTTCAAAACAATCCACAGTACAGTTATTTAGGAAAAAAAATCGCAAACTTGGAGCATTTGGTGTGCTCATCACATTATGCCTATGGGAATTTTTCGAACATTTTTCAGTATATTATATATATCTGCCGAGAAAACGATGGCACGGAGTTAAAAAACGGGTACTTTTAAATGAAATATCGGACTATCTTGTGGTAATTTGAAAATAACAATTTACAGTACCGATTCAACGTTATTAATGATTATAATCGCGAATTTTCCCAAAAATTGAGCACACAAGATATAAGGCTTCGGAAACATGACAACAGCGTAAATGTCACAAGCACTCCCTACCTTAGCGACCCTTTCCAACGAAAGAATTTTTTCCCGGGACCTATGTTCATGGTTGATGAACAGACACTTCGATTTTACGGTTAAGAACGGAGCGGGTATATGACAGTTGTGCGACACTGCTGTCAACCCAAACAATTATCGTGAGTCATAATTTACGTTGTTGCCAGTTCGTCGTCCAATAATTGATCTCTAACGAATCGTAACCATCACTTTGCCAAAAAAGTATATTCGTTTAAACTGATGTGCATTTTATCCTTGAAAAATGATATTAAATACGATGATAATTTGACGACAAGCAGTTGGTAACAATTCATTGGTTCCATGCATAAGCATAGGGCGCCCCCTCATGCTTCACCCCCGATGACTAGACCCCACAACAACTCTAAATATTCGTCTTGTAATTTAATTGGCGAATTTTCATACCTGCTTATATTTTGTAATGCAATTTAAACTCAAATGGTTGGTATGAGGGTGGATTTCGGTTTAGTCGGCTTGAATATTTGGGACTGATAGTACATATCTCACGGGATAATAGTGGGTAAATTCGTGCGGATCTTTCTCCACATCGATGGAGATATTCGCCGACTGCAGAAATGTAGAGAGGATAAGCACGGCGATCGAGATGTTCATGGAGGGAAAAAAGTTTCGAGGCGAAGTGTAGATGCGTCTACTATCGTGAATATCTGGATAGTAAAGTGTTATAAATATTCAATATTATTGATTATTTTTGCAATTGTTAATAGCTGTTATGTATTTAATTACAAATATTCACTTAAAAATAGTAAGTGTGAATTTTACAAATTTCCCTAAGTTGCTTACAAAATCGATCAAAAGAAAAGTGGATTGCGGCTGTATAGAGCAGTAAGATACGCTAACCTAACATTTAGTCACTGTCATTATTGTCAATGCATCATATTTGTGTATTTACATGAAAATTATGAAACTATAAAAACGTTGCTATATCGTTTAAGTTTTCATTTGATAAATATATGTTATCACTTGGTCTAATATTTAGGGGAGCGTCCTCCAGTACCGTCACCCTAAGGTTTACTTACATTAGAATAAAATGAAAATATGTTAAGTTATATGTTTCATACCTCCTGATATGTGTCAAAGAAAGCTTGCTCTATAAACAACGATAATAATATAGCGATATATTTATGAAAAATCAACTTTATTATAAAAATTTGAAACCTAAGAAAAATCAGTTTTAACGAGATAGTCCTCCAGTACTGGCCAGCAAATATATGAAGATTTAGAGCGTACAATAATCACAAATATAGTCATTAGACAGCTCCGGTATGTTTGCACAAGCCTCATGGGCCCAGGTTTGGCATTTTCCACATTGAATCCAATCCTCATCATGGGATTCAAAGCACAATGGGCATATGGTCTCTTCCTGAATCGGCCTGTAGGGTGGGCACTGGTTTTCTTTTTTTCTTTTTTTGCTGACATTTTTTCCTGACAGCAAACTCTTGCCTTTCTTTCTGACATCTTTTCTTGACACCAAACTATTCCCTTTTTTTGTTGTCATCATTTCGTGAAAACAAAGTCTTTCCTCTCTTATTTAATTCGTCGATTCTTTTATTTGCTCTTCTTTCTTCTAACATCTTTTTGTATGGCGAAATTGTGTAAAGTTCGCTTTTTTCTGCTTAACGATGTCGTGCCGTAGCTCTTCTTTTCGTAGCATCAGGAAACAGGGGACAATTCCGTAATTATTGTTTTAAAGTTATCGACGGATTGGCCAATGACAGCTTTATTTTGGGACTCTAATGGTTCTGAAGTGGAAATTTCTGGCTTGGAGCTAGGAGCAGGTGTAGTTTGTATCTGTAGGGATGTTAAATTCATCAGGTTTGGCTGTCCAGAAGGCGAAGGTGTCGGTTCTAGGTCTTGAGAAGACGAATACAATGGGTTTGACACTAATTGATGACTTTCCGGATGGTTGGTCATTTCCGAAGTAATAAAATCGGAATCAGCAAAGATATTCCTGTTAAAGGGATGAATGCCTGTGCAACGAAAGTCATTGACACCAACATCCAGTCGAGAAACTTTATTAAAAGCTGATGCAACAAATCCTGCAATCTCGAATTCGCTGATTCTGACACCAGGGTTTAATCTCATCTATAAATCATATGCAGTATTGTAAGCAAATTTAAAAGGTTTCATAAACGTTCGGTCAATGGGCTGTAGCTTGTGGGTCGTATGAGGTGGAGTGCTTAACATATGAATATGATGTTTGCTGGCAGATTCAATGACATCCAAGTCTTTATGACTGGCGTGTCCATCAAGAATCAACAGAACTGGATTCTGTTCTGTACAATTCAAATATTTTATGAAGTGCCTCATTCATTTAAAAAATAATTCTGCATTCATTCAGCCATTTGGCTGAGCTTCACCTACACTTTCATGTGGGGCATTAATCATTAGTCTCTCATTCATTCGGGATCGAGGAAATACGAAGAATGGTGGTACATAGTGACCACCAGCGCTCATTGCAAAAAGCACTGTTACGTTTTTTCCACGCTCTGCACAAATAAGTCGTCCAACTTGTTTTTGGTTTTTAGTAACTAATACTTTAGCATGTTTTTGGACAATGCTAACACCGGTCTCATCACAGTTCCATATTTTGTAAGAAGTGACATTAAATTTTTGCAGCAAACTCTCAAGGCTTTCAAAGAACTGCTCTATCTGGGGTTTATTGAATCCTAGGGCTCTCATTAAGCTTGTTGATTCAGCAGTCCGAGTTGATAAGTTATTATGTGTTTTCATAAAACAATAATAAAAGATTTTCCCCGCCGACATTTTTTCTTTATTTAACTGGTGATTTATTTTTAACTTTTCAGCCAGTTTAAAAACAAGACAAAGAAATTCTTGTTTGTTTAACGGCATTAGCCTATTTTCCAATTCTTTAACATGTTCTGCCAATATTTTTTCGTTCTCAGGTAAAAAACTTTTATGAAAACGACCCATTTATGGTTTAATCGACATCTCTTCATTATTTTTAATAGAACTAATCCTGTCCTTCAGGGTCGTTCTTGGTACCTGATACCGTCGTGCTGCCTCCCTTGCACTCATTTCTTTACTCAGCACCTTATTAACAGCTTTATGCATATTGGCAGGATCCCAGGTGCCCTTTTTTTTCTTCGTTCCTCCATCACTATTAATGCTTTGCATTTTTGTGTATCTGAAAAAAAAAAACAAAAACACTTAAAAATAAACGTAAACAGTGGCCGATACTGAAGGACAAATTCGTGGCCGGTACTGCAGGAACGGCACACAATATTATATTCGACCACAAACAAGAATGAATACATGGAGGTGGAATTAAAGCTTACATTATAATATCTATATACACCATTTATACATACCACTCTTGACTTTTTTCAAACTCGTCCTCAAAGCTCCAACAATCAGCCACCGAACTGTGGTTTTATAGTTCACGTTCATCACGCTCAGCATAAATTTTCGCATTGACAAACAACTGTTTGCAATAGATCGCCGTCGCGCGGGGCATATACTTGTAATTATGTAATAAACAAAAGACGGTAGCGTTTTCAGTGCCATCTATTATACAAAACACGAATTAACAATTGGCCGGTACTGAATGCCGGCCGGTACTGGAGGACTCTCCCCTACATTTTCATAACTAGAAATGACGCAGTGAAATTTAATAAGCACTGAAGAAAACTTGACTTACCTTCAGTTTTGTACTTCCTCCGTATTTACAAACAATTTTGCTTTTTGTTAACGCATAATACTTTTATTTATATAAACTTTTATTTTAAGTCTCCTAAAAGCTGACGTTTTCCAAATGTCATTCGCCCTTCGCCTCAAACCGTTTTCGCCACGAGAGGCACTATATGTTCTTCTACCATAAGCCAATAGAGAGACCGGAGAAAGTATCCGAGGTGGAACGTTTCACCATGGTCACATCAATTTTTAATAGACAATCTCAACCCTTTCACATTCGAAGAGTAACCTGGCTAGGTCTAAAAGGGATGGTCATCCGGTGTTAGACCGAGGCCTCACAGCCAAGTGAACGGGAGCATTAAGTGCATCGCTTGTCGGCGACAGCTCTAATGCGTTATACATTATTAGGTGTAATGGGCGTTTACGTTGTAAGGATTGAAATAATTTTAAGACATCGGTTAGTTATTGCAATACATTTCGATGATCTCTCTGACAACATCGCGCACGTGAACTGTGGTTACATTGCTTCAAATGTGTTCTGACTGTTGACCTGTCCACTTATACAAGGTGAATTTTATAAGGTGTCTCAAACTTTATTTTAAGGTAGATGAAATCATTACAAACAAAAGTTGCAAATATACATGGAGGATATTTTTAATAGTTTTTAGAGATATAAATGTTTAAAGTTGGTCCAATCAGAGCGCGCCGAGAAGCGTTGGAGCCGCCCACTCCCACCCTAGCCGTAGAGATTGCATAGTGTAGGGGGCGTTACATTTGGGGTTGCATAATTCAGAGCAGTAAAATTTTATTTATTATATTGTTACGCAGTCATTTTTATTTCTCGGGCATTGACTGCTCTGAATTTTACCGAGCACGCCGAGAAGCATTGGCGTCGTCCACTCCCCGCCCGAGCAACCAATGCCCAAGAAATTAAATTGACTGCTTAATAATATAATAAACAAAATTTACTGTTCTGAATTTTGCAACCCCAAATGTAACACCCTACACTTTTCTATCTCTATGGCTAGGGCTGGAGTGGGCGGCACGAATGCTTCTCATTGTCAGTGCACTCTGATTGGACTAACTGCAAAAATTTGTATCTCGGAAACTATTAAAAATATCCCTAATGTATATTTGCAACTTTTGTTTGTAATGATTCCATCTACCTTAGAATAAAGCCTGTTATACCTTATGAAATACACCCTGTATATACCCGTGATGATCGAATGTTCTGGAATATTCGATGACTCCGCCTCAATTCCTTCGAGAACGTTCGAATATCGGAAATTATATACTTCTATAAGTCTCTCACATAGGTAAATCGTATGCCCACTATGCCGGTTCAATTACATGTTTCACTATCTTCGCTTATCATATTATTTATCGTATTGAGTTGTTATATTTATGTGAGACAATCTTTTTCACTATTCTTCTTTTCAAGAGTGCAAATCAGGCCGCCCTGCTAAAGCGAACTTGGTAAATGAATAAAACGAAAAATAAATAAAATTATATTATGAATGAGAAGCTAAGAACCGTATATTTTAATGTAAATTAAAATACTACAATTATCTCATTAATATTCCTTAATTACCTCACAAACAGCAACGGAACTCTCAACACTGACTAAAGACGAATTTGTAAGGTTCTCGGATCTCCACATACGAAAATGAATTGAATTCCTAGCGGATTTCGTATTGTAAATTAACCGGCAGGGTCGTTTGACAAAGAGTCTAAGGGACGTTGACAAACTCGTTCGCTCGCTCGATAAGTTTCAAGGCGAAAAAAACGGGACGATCATCGGACATGGTGAAGCATACATTGAGAAATGTACGACGATCAAAGAAAAGAGCTGAAAAACGTTGAAAATAAGGAAGAAAAGCTGCGAGTACCGAACGTGGAGTGAAACAGCTGACTCGGGAGATAACTACCATATATGTACATTTTTATACATATACAGGGTGAATTTCATAAGGTGCAACAGGCTTTATTCTAAGGTAGATGGGATAATTACAAACAAAAGTTGCAAATATACATTCGGAATATTTTTAACAGTTTACGAGATATAAATTTGTATAGTTGGTCCAATCATAGCGCGCCAAAACGCGTTGGAGCCGCCCACTCCCGCCCTAGCCGTAGAGATAGCACAATGTAGGGTGTTACATTTGGGGTTGCAAAATTCAGAGCTGTCAATTTTATTTATTATATTATTACGCAGTCATTTTTATTTCTCGGGCATTGGCTGCTAGGGCGAGAAGTGGGCGGCTCCAACGCTTCCCGGCGCGCTCGGCGAAATTCAGAGCAATGAATGCCCGAGAAATAAAAATGGGCTATTCATAATCGGACAATGTATCGGCAATTCGAAAAAATGGGCATGATACTGTGTTACGGTGAAGCAAGAATAAAATTCACAAGAGCGCATTTATCATATGCTGAATAATTTCCAGATCGACACTGTCCAAACCGACGAACGTTTGACGCCGTAATCACGTCATTCAAATCAAACACAACGACAACCTCAATTGAGCTACATGCGATACAGATTAACGCGGCTTGGTAAATAAACAGAAGGTATTCGAAGTGTTGTCAAAGACTACGATCTCCGATATCTCTCATTTCCAGCTAATTTTAGCTTGGATCACTACCAAATGTTTCACTAACAAATGTTTATAAGACTACACAAAACTTGGTAATCCGAGATATTTAGATTTTTATCATTGATACTAACCTTGAATGACCTTGAACGACTTTTACCCCCTAATGGAATGACCTTCACTGTGCGTAAACGCATCCACCGAAATAACAAAAGGTTGCGTTTGATTGTCTCCTCCACACTGTATAAGTTTTGTTTGGAACATTATTTTGTGCCATCGATTATTACCGAGTTATTTCCGATGGCAGAGATAAAAGTGACACCCTGTATATGGATGTAGGTATGTGTAAATATGTACATACATATGTGGTTGATATCTATCGAGTTTATATATGTGTAAAAGAACGCAATGTCCGATTTGGAGGATGTGGGAAAGAGCAGTAGTGCAAAAAACGAAGAAGTTTCGAGTGATCTCAGGACGTTCGCGTCGGACGATTTCTTTCTCGGGTGCGAGAGGAATAGCGAATAAAAAAAGAGAAATGCATCGTCCAGGTTTCACGTGACTGTGTCCGAGGAATTCCATGCGATATGTACGTTAGAATTCTGGCGATCCTGAACTAAACGAAATGTTTACCCTTATCACCGAGTGGATATTATTTTTGAATAACCTACAATTATCGGTTCTGTATTTTCTGTTTGAATTTGTTTGCATGTGACTAGAGCAAGGGATTTATATCGTAGAAATAAATTAAATTTCCAACAGGACGTCGAAATCGCAGACCTCTGGACAAAATCCAACACATTTGACATGTGTCGTGTACTAAGCACATTTAACGTTAGTACAGTCAATTTGGAAGTTTTTACTCTTGTCCATAATGCACTAAATTGCAGGAGTTATTTTTTTTTCATAGATAAGTTCAGTACGACGTTCTGAATGTAAATACACAAAATACTTACAAATTAGGGGAGCTGAAGTGCCGCCATTTTGTCAAAACTTATTTCGACCTATATCTCCGTAACCGTACACTTGCGGCCGAAAATGGCAATGATCTTTATTGTAGATAATTAAATATCCTATCTTCTTTATTAAATAATTTTTATTATATCACTTACCGTTTATGACTTATAAGACTATTATAATAGTATAACATAACACATAAAATACTATTTGCTTATTGACTTTTTGACCGATATCTCTTCTAATAATTGTTTAAACAACAAAATGCTAGTAACCAAACTTTTAAACAGACAGATTTTTTACAACTTTTACTTTGAACTTTTTTTTACAAAATTAATATTTTTGAAGTTATAACGCATGCAATGTTGTACTACCAGGTGCAAGGTTAATAAGAACGCGTTATAACTATTTTATTTTTTCGAATTATTAGAGCCACATACAAAAATGGAGACCAAAACTCACAGGACAAGGGGCATATCTGGCAAAAATGACCTAGAATACCTCGAGAGCATCCGTGGAAACCCATCGATTCACCAGAGATAACTTCATTCGGATGCCTGAAAACGAAAAACTGAAATGAAAAGGTCTCGGGCAGTTTTTACGATATTTTTCATACTGGTTTGGGAGGAAGGACAAAAAAGGAATTATCCGTCGTCGAATGTTTCCACGACGTGCATTCTACCACGAACAAAAATTCCCTGCCCGACGTCACCGATTCCACGATAGACAAATTGAAGTCGTATCTGTCTCTCTAGGGACTTCCCATGCTCCGAAGCGAATGCAGAGAGAAATTTGTTTCTAGCAGTGTTATATCGAGCTACCGCATAGCTAACTTTGATGTTTGTATCCACAGATATTGGCTGTGGGGAGACACGAAATATGTTCCAGATAATCAAAAATATGTTGCCTATACGAAATTGCTCGGAACGCATGCAAGTAAGCACAATTTTACGCACATCTTTCTCGTTTTCCTAGTCGGGAATAATTATTGTTTTTATTTTTATTGCCAAAAAAATAGCACACGCTAGAAACTTTCCTTCGTTCCCATTATTTAATCCCATCTATAAAGCTTCATCCCTGAAGAAGCAAACATTAAACCGCCACGTGGGCACTTGCTCGCAGAGTGAACGTTGCGAGGGAGATAAAATAATGAGGAGGCAATGTGCAAGTTTGCTAATTTTTTTAAATTCCTCTTTTAGCTATTTTTTGCTCCGTATAATTTGAGGGACACGGGGACGGAGGGATTACGATTAGTCAGAGGTAAGGTCTTGTGTGTTAATCAGGAAGCTTGCTGGCAACTCGTCCAATCGACTAGCTGGTGCTGTTCCTGTTCGCTACCTGCCTGCCTGGCGAAGTAGTGTGTCAAGGATCGTTAGGAAGATTGCTTTAATCCCTTGTAAGCACTCCCGACGGTGTACGCGAGACGTTTCCAGTTCGTCAAGTGTAAAAGGGGAACATATAACGCTGCGTGGGTGAGATAAATGACGCAAAGTCCTCGAAGTCCATTAAGACTGTCATCCTTGGTCCGCGGCTTCTGTTTTCTACGAGGCTCTAAGTTTTACGAAATAAGAAAAAAAAAGTCAATTTTGTTGACCTTAAAAAATTAATTGCGTCTTTAACGGGGTCATGCAATTTGAAGGTTGTCTACTTTTGCTTTCTTTGAAATTTTTTTGGGTGAACTATACAAACATAATACTTTGAACTTTTTATCATATATTTATTAACATTTTCAGAAAATATAGTAATTTTTTCAGACCGAAAACGTCGAGGGATTAGTATCTATATCGCTGTTGAGCAACGCATCTCGAAAAAATGGTTTGCATCTCAAAGTTTATCCAACGGATTTCAACCAAATTTGTATAGTGTCTTCAGCATTCATGTAGTCCTCCTTCATCAAGTCCTTTGCGTTTTCATGTTGACATAGTCGCAAAAAACACGAAAGATCCCAGTAAAGTTTTTAAAAACGTGTCAACTATTTAATTATATATATATGTCGCATCGCAGGGAGGTTCAGGCGATTCAAGTTAATTCATCGTTGCTCAGGCAACATATGAGACATAGAATCTCTTTATTAAACAAAATGAGATCGAGCGGATAAAATAAAAGAAGATAAAATAAACAAAAAGAAGAAAAGTTGAAGAAAAACAGGAGAGGAGGAAAAACCCCCCCTTGGCGACAAAAGAAGTTCTTCTTGAACCTTTGAACGAAGCAGACGTGTATCTCCTCATTTCTATCAGTCGTTTTATTTGAGTTAAATATTTTTTAAATTGTATCGAAGCATTAACAGAGCGTGTAAGTCGTGTCACTGCGACATTCAGTGAAGAACAACTGATATTTAAATCATCAGACCCATTGCAAGCTTTTTCTATCGTATCTGATATATACAGGGTGAATTGCGTAAGGGGTGCCATCCGGGATTTCAAGGTAGATGGGCACAGTATGAACAAAAGTTGCAAATAAACATTAGGGATATTGTTAATAATTTACGAGATATTAATTTTTTAAATCGGACCAATCAGAGCGCGCCCAGGAGCGTTGAAGCCACCCAC
The DNA here is from genome assembly GCA_946811545.1 of Netelia fuscicornis. NCBI lineage: Eukaryota > Metazoa > Arthropoda > Insecta > Hymenoptera > Ichneumonidae > Netelia > Netelia fuscicornis. The sequence continues at coordinate 38,535,250 of OX328012.1, forward strand.
TCCCACCCTAGCCGTAGATATAGCATAGATTAGGGCGTTACATTTAGGTTTGCAACATTCAGAGCAGTCAATTAGATTGCTTGTATTTTTCCGCAGTCATTTTTTTTCTCGAGCATTGGCTGCTCTGAGTTTAGCCGACCTTCGCGAGAAGCGTTGGAGCTTCCCACTCCCCGCCTTAGCCGTAGAGATAGCGCAGTGAACTAGGCTGGGCAAAATTCAGAGCAACCAATGACCGCGAATAAAAAATGACTGCGTACTAATACAATCAATAAAATTGACTGCTCTGAATTTTGCAAATACAAAGGTAACGCCCTAATCTATGCTATATCTACGGCTAGGGTGGGAGTGGGTGGCTTCAACGCTTCTGGGCGCGCTCTGATTGGTCCGATTTAAAAAATGAATATCTCGTAAATTATTAACAATATCCCTAATGTTTATTTGCAACTTTTGTTCGTACTATGCCCATCTACCTTGAAATCCCGGATGGCACCCCTTACGCGATTCACCCTGTATAGTTTCCCAAAATGATAACCAATATATAGCTAAAAGTTCAAAGTTGTATGTTTTTATAGTTCGCCAAAAACAATCGCCAAGGAAGCGAAAAAAAACAGCCTTCATATGGGATAAGCTCGTTAGCAATGTTATATCGGCAAAACGTGAGTATTGCGTAATATGAAACTATTTTGAGATATTAGCCAATAAGGAGTAGAACTCGAGTTTTAAGAAGTAAAAGAAATAACAATTTATTGTAAAGTTAAGAGTTTAACAGATTACAAGTGTCGCGGAAGTTATAAGAAACGAGCTTAGATCAGACCAACCGATTAGCTCTGTTCGTCAATTAAGACTGACTTAATTCTCGTGGCCATCGCGAGTCGCTCCCGCGAGTTGCTATGCGAAAGGACTAAATTACCTGTTGTGCAGTTTGGGAATTTCTATTTTACTTGGTTTTGGTGACCATATATGGTCACGGCCAATTTCCGGTGGCGTAGTTCTCACGCTTTATTTTTATAAGTGACTAGCGGTACCCGGCTTGCGTTGCAACGCCGTTTTGGTGTCATAATTTATTTGACACAGAATATTTTTTATTTTTTTGTCCATATGCGGAGTATAGACTTTCCAAATATAATCTATACTATACACAGTTTTAGCCATTGTCCCCGTGCTTCGTTGATGGGCATTGCAAATGCGAGTCGCACCGGAGACTGCAAACGTTTGAAATCGAATGGCATATATTTTGGTATCATTGGCATATGTGACAACAGTAGGGGAGACTGGGTACGGTTGTAACAATTTTGCGTTGATCGTCCATAACCTGGCAATTATGGTATAAATGTGCAAATAAAATTTTTTATATTAAAGGCTGAATATCTGCCTTCAAATAGAGACCACGATTAGGTGCCCATCCCTTTAAGAATATGAAATAAAAATTGTTTTATAAAACATGTGCCACTGTTACAACCGTACCCATACCAGGGGCGGTTGTAACAGCGACGGGGGTCAGTTGTAACACATTAAAATCACATACAATGCATCCCTTTTTATCACTTTTTTTAAATGAAAAACCCGTATTAATGTATTTTCCAATTTGTTTACTCTTGTATGGGACCTTTTATTATTATTTAAGTTATATTCTTATGGTCACATAATCAGTCAACAACTTTAATGAAATAAACATTGAAATAAACGTCTTTAAACAATTAAAAGTAAAAACAAATTAAGGTAACTTAACATAAAGACATCACGCTTGATAAAAAAATAATAAAAAATAAAAATTAGAATTTTCAAGACAATTTAATCATATTCGTCGCAATGATTGAATATGTAATAGCGACTACCATCGGTGCGGCCTACGTGAGACCACAGTCGACAATCTCCTTGATATTGCACTCATTTTTCTCCAGGTCGACTCTGCTTGTACGCTTCTAAACAAAAGTTCTGATCAAAAATACTTACTTTTAATCGAATAAATAAAATAGATCTCTCTGCATGCGTTAGTTCTGCGGAAAGTCTAGTCTTATATGCGTGTCGAGGCTTGAAAGACGTGTGTCTTTTGTCTTTCGTGAATATTTGTAGTGTTTCAACCGTACCCATGAAAATCGTTACAACCGTACCCACCTCACTTTTTGCAATAAAACGATACACAGTGATGAGACAAAATAACTTACAAAAATGGCAGCTAGTGTTTTATAATCTCTATAATACAAGATTTATGTATGCAAATATTGAATATGATAAATGATATCAATTAGAAGATATATCGAAATGAAATGTTTGAAAATTGGTTACTTTTGCTCGAAGATACACAATAGACCTATATGGAAGCGTATTCCGGGCTCGAAGCATGCCGTAACACTGGGAATCATGTCCGGAATTAGAATCCGCGTATTTTTGCTCTTTGCATCTTTAATCTACCGTGCATACTTTCGAAGATATTTGAGTTGTTACAACCGTACCCTGTTACAACCGTACCCAGTCTCCCCTACATCGTCTTTTCCTTCAAATTTTCTATTTCAAATTGTAGTTTCGCTGATATTGTTCATCATATTTTTCCCAGTACCGTTGCAAAGTCATGGTGGATTGATGTTTCGTAAAAGTATGATAGGCACGCCCGTTTTCAATGTTACAACGCGCGGCGCTATGCCTGGTAAATGAAACGAATTCAGGAATTCAGTTGGATAATTAATAACTTTTGTTTTTCTCCTCATGTGTGAAGCACGAACTTTCCAAATATAATCTTTACTATACACATTTTGAGAGATTGTCCCAGTACTTCGTCGATGGACATTGCAAATGCGAGTCGCACCGGAAACTGCCAACGTTTGAAATCGAATGGCATATATTTTGATATCATTAGGATATGTGGCAACAGCACGTCTTCTCCTTTAAATTATCCATTTTTAATTGTAGTCTCATTCGGATTGTTCATCACATTTTTCCCGAAAACCACAGTACCGTTGCAAAGTCGTGGTGGATTGACGGTTCAACGATTCGATAAAAGAATGAGGTACTCTCATTTTTAATGTTACAACGTGCGGCGGTATCCTGGCAAATTAAGAGAATTCAAGAATTTAGTTACATAATTAACAACTTGTTCTTGATTAATAAAAGCAGCAATCGAAATGTACATTTCAGCTTCTCATGGTATTCTCTTTTGAATCGTGAAATTTATATACTTGACATTGGTGTTTTTGCTGCTAATATAGCACGTTCCCTTAACCACATATGTGTTTTGTAGTTATGTGCAATATTTTCAAAAACTTTGTTAATTAATTCGCCTGTTATTGCTGTTATTTTAAGAAACTTTGTACGTCGTCGTACGTACTCCAACTGTTTCCTGTCTTGCTTTCTCGTTGCTCGTCCATTTCTGAAGCTCGTAATGTATTTTTCATTTGTGACTGACGTGTATATCTTCCAATCGTTTTCCGATTTAATGTCACGATTAAATAAATTTATCTGGTCAGCGAATTAAAAAATATATATTGATGAAAAAATCAGAATATAGTTATCAGTATCTATAAAGTCGTGTTCTTCAAATTTGAAGACTCGAGGATACCTTGTTCGCGGGACATAAATAAAAACATATTTTTCCTAAATTAACACGTACCTTTATGGATTTCAGTGGTTTTTCCGTCTACGAACATTAAATTCACAACCATTAACAAACAGTTTTTGACCAAAATTGCAGAATTAATAAAACGATATCTAAGGTATATTTCTAGAGCTTCATAAAATCGATTAAGTACTCATGAGATTCATAGTAAATTAATTTGTCTCGAATAATAGTAATTTTGGCGAGGTTAAGCATTCGCCGCACCGTCAAAGATGCTGAATTGACTACGCTTGTCACACAAATTTTTGTTTTGACTTACTTGATACCAAATGAACCTCCTTAATTTGACATTCGCTGTCAAATGAATTATGCAATCGATATGTGTAATATCGAGTCGATCGAGTCGTTAAAACAAAAGCGTGTCTTTTATTTCACGTGTCATTTTGGTAGCATACTTTGACAGCTGTTAAATAATCTCTATATATAGATATACATAAATGTTAATTTTGTTTTGCCCCGTACGCGTTTATTTTGGCAGTTAAAATTATTCTACTAACGCAGAAACCTTCTCGGGAGTGCGGACTACAATTCACCAAATTTTCATCGCAATCGGACGAATGGTATAGGAGATTACTCGTGACACACAGACAAACAAACATTCTTCCATTTTTATATATAAGAAAGAAGAAGATTAGTTTGCATTTTGTATCTCTCATTCGATTAGTCTACTGGAATATTCCATTAGAATGGTCCTTCGTTGTATAATTGGGGTACGACAGCAAGAAAAAAGAAATCAATTCAATAAACCTTTTTTTAGTCGCTGAAAGAATGTTTACACAACATGAGCATTTTATTATTAGAGAAACATTATAAAATTGTATGCTTTCCTGCTGTCTTGAATGAAAATATTCCAAGGAAAGAGAATATAAAGATTACCGAAGAGCCTGTGAAATTAGCGTCCTTACATTGCATTCGCCCCAACCCTTATTCGTCTACCCTTTAATAGCCACTCACGGTAGCTGACAAGATTGAGCGATTGGTATCGATCGAGCGCAAGCCCAGACGGGTCAAAATGTACGAAACCGGAGAATGTAGACTTTTCTCCCGATCGATCAGAATGAAATTGAAAAGGTTTATCGGATTTCGGTGGCGATTGGTGAGCGCGCTTGGTCGGTCACTGGCAAAGCTGTAATTTCAATTAGAAACGATCGGATCGATTGCTCGTACATGAGTGTGTCCGAATTCGTGTGTTCCTGTGTGTGAATCGTACCTCGCGTTGACGAGAATCTCGATCGGTTCTCTCGTTGCAGGGCAGAGAAGACCGAGGAGGGTGTACTCGAGTCAAAGAGCCGCGAATTCGATTACCAATTTGCATGCTGAACTCCAATACATATATTTATAGATATTGCCCCCCTAATGCGTATAGACGCTTCGGTGGTTGGACCAAGATAGAGTCCACGAACCAAATCCCACAGACACAGAGAATCGTAGCAACGAGGGACACGAGAGGTTCGGATCTTCAATGGATGGAAACGGAGGTGTGCATGAGGGGTTGAGAATTTCATGGGAAATAGCGCGCATCCATCGGTCCGTAGGATCATCGTTCCGCGAGTCGGATTAGACGCTTTTGTCGAGTATCGAATGCGTCCTAGCCTTTCTCGTGTGTATGAGAGAGAGAAAGTGAGACATAGGTAGATAGAGACAGAGAGAATCCCAAAGGGCCTAGCGAATTGCTTAGCTTATGAATGAACGCAAATCCCTGACGCATTCAGCGACACGCTTAGTCGCGTAACCGCGTCTATTCGGCTATACACATATACACACAAATATAATTACATATATAAAACATAATTGTACGGTTCATGAACACATATGTAGAGCAATTGTATAAAATCTAGATGTCATACATGTATAGTTATCAAAAGCTTCGTTTGTATTATCAATAAGCACCGGAGACAGCTAAAAGACGGAAGGAAGTAACTCCTCGTGCTGAATTATGTCGATTATAGGCTCTTTCATATCTGAGTGGATACGCAGAACTAACGTCCTCATTATTTTAATGAAGAAATAGGCAAAATCTTCTGCGTCGCATTTTCGTAACTCATCATTTTCACAATTAAGAAAATGTACGTTGTGGGAGATGTAAGAATGTAAAAAAGGGGAAATTAATCGTGAACGACTATTCACGAGAAGTCTTTGAAACTTTCTTGCAGAGTATAAAAACGCTTCGTGTGTTTTATCCATTTTATTTAAATCTCTTGTTACAAGATAAGGCTAGCAGCAAGGCTTTGATCGTACGCGCGTGCGTTTCTGTGTTTTACTTTTCGTTTTTTTTTTGTTTTGTTTCTTCGTGAGTACGGCTCGAATCGAAAGTCGTTAAAACGAGTTTCGGTACAAATTTCGAGTTTGTACTTAATTCGAGCATTTGAGTTTAATTCTCGTGTATTTGTGTATATGCGTTGTGTTTTGCATTTTTTCGTGTAAATAACATTACGAACATTCACAGTGTAAGAAGACTACTACGGTTCGAGGTGGTTGAATATTTCAGCGAAACAACGAATGCGCTTATATATCAATATATATATAATAGACTATTGAATTTTTACTGTTTTATCATACTTTGCGTTTTTCTCATATCATTTTGTTTTCATTCTTTTTGAACTTGACGCATCTGCTTCGTACTGTAACTCAATGCCCATCACAATTATACCTCGTTCTATTGCCGTTTCACTTGGCAGTCGATGTTTTTTTTAAACTCTCTATTCATTCATCCGCTTTCAACGACGGGTTCGGTTGGTCTAAATTTTTCCATTTTGTTTTCGTTCTTTAATCACTTCAACATTCATATATTTTTTTTCGTTTCTGCACTCTTCGCATCTCTTTGTTCTCGTTGATTCGACGCTTTCGTTTTCGGCAATGCATAATAAAATACAATCACTCACTCATTTGAACGAGCATTCAAACGTTTTATACTGTTTTTGTTTTAAACAATTTAATCTCATTCACTCCGCAATTAACCATTGAAATCGTACATTATTATAGTAGCATTTTTTTGTTGCTTCACATTGATCGAACTGAAACCACATTTCGTTTTTTATGACAATATGTACAGATTTATTTCGTACCGACGCTTAAACTCTTATTCATAACAATAATTAATCGAAACAATTAATTATCGGATTAGTGATTAAATATCGTTGAACTTATGGACACGCGGGTCTCCGTCGGTTATTCTTGAATTATTATTTCTCCCATTTCTTATTAGGTTCGTTCATTTCGCACGATTCTGGGGAATTCTATAATCTTGTTTATTTTGGTTTCGTTTTTTTTTCTTTTTTATTCGGTAAACGTCAATTAGTATTCTCACATATATTTCAATCTCAAATTCGTCACGCATCTGGTGAATTGTACCCGACGAACACGAAGAATAATCTGCACGATAAAAAAGAACCGACGAACCGTCGAGACCCACGAGTCCTCGGTTCGCTTAATTGGTAGTAGTACAATAGATATACGCAAATATATTAACTATCATTATTATCCACATGCGCAATAGTCGACTTATATTTATAACAACGTAAAATAATTGTCCCCGAACAAAAGAAAAGAAAAAAAATGAGAAACCATTCCAGTTCGATCCGCCGTGGTTCGACGACGGTTTTTTTTTCATCGAATTTTTCTTTCCCGGAATAAACGGGGAAATCGGACAAATCTCGTTTCGATTATGCGCCGTGAAAAAATGAACATTCGGAAATCCCCGATCGCAGAAATTCCGTGGCCAAGAAAACGCGGCGAAACAAAACCAAAAAAAAAACATAAAAATTCTTGCGACAGAATCGTGTCGGGGTTTGGCATATATAAACGCTGACGATGAACTTCAGTGTTTTTGTTTTTGTTTTTATATAAAATACATTCTAAAATATTTATCGATAATAAAAGTGCGGAGGAGGCTGCTGGTGGCATTGTTTGTGATCTCTATAATAATAATAATAATATTACAATACAATATATATTCTTTGAACGTGTACGGGCTGAATCCCGATTGGGGGGATCCGATCGATCTTAAATTCATAAAAGTTTTGAGTCCACGACTTTGGGACGGACTCGGCCCATTTAACATGGTGAGCGAAAAGCGAGTGATTTGCTTCGGCGAGCGTTTACAGAAAAAGTGGCGAAAATCGCGGTTTGAGACGACCGGAGGAGAAGAAGAAGAAGATGCAGGACGTGAGATTAAAATTCAGGATCGGTCGCGTTAAAAAAACGACGTGGCAGTCGAAATAAAAGCTAAGAGACGGTTAATGAATTCCGTCCGTGCGACATCGTCGAATCTCCGAGTGTCGGTGATACGCCTCATCGTGTCAATACCTCGCTGACATTTCCTTTTAAGCTTTCCGCCAATGTCTTGGGGCTTTGTCGTCTGCGCGTCTTGGGACAGAGGCAAAGCTTCGTCGCTAATTAATATTAATGATTCTACGAAAGCGACGACGTCGACGATGGGAAAGCTTCATCGGCGTATTTCGCGTATAGATCCGAGGACAGACAGACACACTCGGGACAAATTCCATGTCATAGGTAGCTCTCTCGTCCCGTTTCTCCGTTTCCATCTCGCAGCTTCGCATCGTGCCATTCCCGGTATTGTTGTTACGATAACGTATATATATATATATATATACGATGTGCGTGTAAGGGCGGTGTATGAAAGCTCCCGTGGGCCGCGAACGTTCCCGTTTTACTCGCGAATCCTCTTCCTTGACGTACACGAAATCCCTCTCTTGTCTCGCGTTCCGTGTTACGTCCCCGCGCATCAGTGCATCGCCCAGCCAACGGTGTAGTCTCGGGAAGCTCTTCCCGCGCGACGCAGACGATCTGTGAATGAAAATCGAAAAACAAATACTTTTAGTTTCATCAAAATTTCTTAATACTTCAATTTTTATTCTTATTATTTTTCTGTTTTATTTTTATGATCGATTTGTTGTTTAATCTTCGTTCTTTCGATTTAACGGTTTAATAATTCGATATCGAATGTGCTGTGAAATATTTGTTGAATATTTGAGATTATACGGCGAAGATGAATTAGAGGAGAGCGTCAGAGTTTGTCAAGCGTTGTAATAAATCGTAATCGAGGCAAAATTATCAATGATTTATTATTCACTGACAAATTCGGTAAGCGGATTAGTAACGACTAAATGCATTCGTTAGGCTTCTGATTAATCATGATTAATTAATAATCAACAAATTCATTCAAACGTTGATGTTACAGAATTAAGATTTTTCTATTCATAATAATTACCAACTTTTACACTGTGGAATAAAGGATTGACCAATAAGATGTTAATAATTCTCCCAATACATTTAACCACGACCTGGACTCTTGAATAATTGAATGATTTTCGGGGATTGGGTAAAAGATAAAGTCTACATTTTAGACCATTTTTTGTTTCTCAAGAATTGAAATAACGTTAATGTCAGTTGTCAAATTGACATCATACTGGAACTGAAAGACAGCTACCAAAATATGTATATTTTTTTCGTTTTACTCCTTTTTTTGCAATCTGGAACGTGGGACGTGACCGGATACTTGGAAAACAGCCTCTTTTATCCTCATAAATCACGATCGTCCGTCACGAGCAGGAAAAGCTCCGAACTTTGGAACGTTGACCACAGATTTATCGCTCTTTCAACCCGCACGGGCTATACATTCGTCGGAGCGAATTTTTTTGTTCATCGCCGTCAGAAATGCTCCCGTCTTTGATTATACTATGATGGACCGTGGCAGAGACTCTAAATTTAAAAATGCGAGACCTGCCGACGTCAAGGTTGAAAAACTTTTCGTTGCATATAATTTTTTTTCTACTTTCTCGGTTCTTGATTCTTTTTTTATTTATATTAAAATCGGAGATCGCTCGCTGCATCGGTTGTTGCCACGAGATACGGCGAGAAATATATATCGGTTTATCGAACGCGATGTCCGTCCGTAACGAGAATTCGTAACGGTCCATCTGTGGTCGACGTTGACGACTTGAAAGCTCCGAGTATTGCCAGTTCCCATGCTCGGAAATCGCAAATTTAAAAATATAAACAACTCCAATTTCATTTTCAGACTATTTTCAAACAATCTTTTTACGACTGCGAAATTTTCAATTTTTTAAATATCGTTTCTTTTTTTAATCCTTTGTAACCAAATTTTAGGCTATTCGTTTATAAAACTTGCGAAAACAAATGTTGACTTTTCATCGATTGCAAAATAAAAACGGTAGGTATTTTGTAATAATTCAAAAGCTTCGTTGAATTTTTACGACCTGGAATTTTTTCAAACGGTACAAAAGGTACGAGAGTTCGGAAAATCTACCGAAGCTCATTCGAGTATACGCAAACTGCGAGAGAAACAGAAGAGAGATGGAGGAGTAAAAAAAAATACAGATTAGCGTCGATGATACTCCATACATAATTGACAAATGTGGAAAAAAAGAAATTACATTGGTACGATTGTTGGCCATCGAGCTCTCAATTATCAACCAAATTGCCTAAAATTTCTTTCCAAAAATCGAGATTGTTGTTCTCTTCTCATTTGTTCCACGCCATCCTCAGTAGTTTCCTTCCTCCACGATTTTTTTTTTCACCGAGTAATTTAGTCGGACGAAGTCAAGAAAGATAATATCACGTGAAAAATGAGCGAACGTTTTTTAAAATTTTGATGACCGCGCGAGCTAAAAAAGAATTCTGATTTTTCTCCAACAAATGTGTCGAGGCAGGATTGTTCCGAGATTCCATTATTTTAGCATTCACAACGAGTGGTGCGATTATTGTCTAGGATGGTGCGATTGGCAGTCTCTTTGAAAATTTTCCTTGGACACGCGAGGGACAGAAATATATCAATAACTATTTCCCTCGAGCTCGTTAGATGGCCAATCACCGTGTCTTCTTTCCATCGCTATCGCTATTTATCACTCCCTCTTTTCGTTGGTCTGCCCCGAGGCCGTCAGACAACGCAACGCTTGCAATTACTTTCGCTTTTTTCAACTGAATTCACTGGCAGTACGACTGCGATTTCTTTTTTTTTATTATTTCTCTCGTGACTCCTCTATCTCGCTCGAGCTTTTCCACGTTGCTATTCGAGCGTTCTCTGTTTTCCTCGCTCTTTCGACGTTCCTCTTCAATCTCTTTATCTCTCCGACTCTTCTTCCCGGCGTTCCCTTTTGTCGCTGTGTCTCCCCGCCGCTTCTGGTCGTGAAAAAAAATATATAAAAAGATACGATTGGCATCACGAGCGAACGTAAAGATTGGAAATGCATTCATGGCCCTCGGGGATATTGTGCGAAAAGTTTCGTGTCTATTATTATTCACTTTTACGCAGCCTCGCGCTGCGAAAATCGTGGAATACGTAAAAGATTGACTACTCGCGGAAAAATAGTATCGAACTCGGTAAATTCTTGAAAAGCGAGCGTATGAATGGAGAAAAATTTGAAAAGCTGGTAAAAAATTTTGTTGAAAGCGTTCGAGATTTTTTAGCGGTGGACAGTTATTTTATGTTTTTTGTTTTTTTTTGGAACAAGGTTTGAAAGTTGGCCCGGATTGAGGCGAGAGAAACAACGATTCGGGAAATGCAAAATCGATCTCTACGTTGAATGCGAAGACATTCATTTTGAGTTTTTGAGAGATGAGAAAATATAATCGTGCTTGAATTTAAATTCTAACGCATAATCCTGTTTGATACGAATCTTATTATTCTTTTCCCTTATTCTATCTCTGATACAACCGTTTGTATCAAAAGTCAAATGGACTATGGAAATCTTATCGTCTTTTTATAAATATCTCGTTCGAGCGTCTGTTCGAGTAAAGACTTTGTTGTTGTATGATAATACAAATAAATCATTAAATTCGTCAATTTCTCGGTAATTTGATAGGAATTTAATTTTAATCGTATTATCAGAAATATCAGATTAAACAAATCTAGGAGGAAATTTTGACATTGGATCAGATTTAAAAAAATTTGAAATATTCTTCAATCTTCCATTTATCGACAAACAATACAACCTTTCTTTTACTGGCGAAATTAAAAAATATGCATCGCCTATCGGGATGCTAAAATAATCAATCGCAGTGGTGCGTAGAGGAAGCTTTACGGATCGTGAAATATACGAGCGAACAATTTTCTCCATTTTTCCGTACGAAATACAGAAAAATAAATATCGCATATCATTGGGCAATGGCGAATAAAATGTAAAAAAAAATCGAAACAGATATGAAATATTGAATTTAAAAAAAAAAATTAAAAAACCAAGGGAACGTATATATAAAAGAAACGTGAAATAAAATATAATAAAAGTAACCGTAAACCGTTTGCAATCTGCAGTAACAAATTGAAATGTTCTCGATTAATTACAAAAATACAATTGATATGTTTACAAATAAATTCACAGATAAACTAGGATCGATCCATTGAAATATCGCGAGGGATTTGTATTGCGGTATTTGCATTTGGCACTCGGGTGTATAAATGTGCGAGAGGAGAACTTGACAAAAATTTCGAACGTCAACGCGGAAAGGGCATCGCTATATTTGAGAACATCCGACCACTGGTGATTGATGGGTGGCATAGCTTTATAAATATTGAAAAAAGAGAAAATTTCAGAGGTCATTGCATGTTAAAATATAAAAAATCCAAAGATAATCGCTCGATAGCCGATAACCAATATCTGACGTCCAAGCATACGATTTTTTCTAAACTGTTAATGCAATTTCCTCGAAACGACGTTTTACATTACTCGATACCAAAAATATGTTCGAAATGATTGACCCGAGATAAATTTAATTTTTTTAGTTAATTATTTTACTATTGTCCAATACTTATCACAGAATTTTTTAAATTCATACTCGTTGTTAAATACATAAAGCAATGTCGATGTACAAGTGATAATTTTCATTTTTCACTTCAAATAACTATTACTTTTCGAGAAATCCATATTTTTAATGTCAGCTACTACGAGTACGAATTTTATTTTTCTATTATAGTAGAGTATTTGTTTTTCTTTAAACAAGAGAAGTAGCAGGTTTGTCCGTTATCGTTAACGATGTTCTCATCAAAAACTTTCAGTAGAAGTTCTAGGATCGCTGCCATTTTGAATATTTTAATGCAGCTTTAAAAAATTGTTATTCCACAGTTGCATTACTTATATTGTTATTTATTTTCGAATAAAGAGTTACGTATTATAAAAACTATGTAATTTTTATATATCTGCTCTACCTAAGGGTGGGTAACGCCTTAAAAAAAAAAGCATTCTATCCGCATACGTATCCCGTACACGGTTTCCACACAGCCCTCTAAAGTTCGCGTGACGATTGTTAGCTGCACGCTGGCTAACTGCATCGTTATCTATAAAAATCGTCAGGAAATTCGTGATGGACTTAGGCACGCTACGAGCTCGTAGAACGAGGACTTTTTTCTTCAACGCGAATCAGAAACAACCCAATCGCAACATTGTGTGACGTCGGAATTTACCAAGAACATAAAAAATGATCGATACGACTTTAATCGAGACCGATTATTTTTATCATTATGATTGTAAGACTATTATACGCTTCCTAAACAATTTTTTCACCAGCTGTAGCTGTAGAAGTATGAACCCGAAATTTCTTCATAGATTGGTTCATGCATTCAGTTCATGTGGACTCTATTTTCCCCACTTTCTGAATCTTTCTCATGATTTTCAAACGAATGGAGCCGTCTTCTGCGCCACATTCAATTGAGCAGTGAGTTCTTGTTGAGTTTGAGAATCATCTTCATCCAATAAGGCTTGCAATTCGTTCTCTGCGAACTTTTTCGGTGGTTTCCCACACTCTTCGTTTCTCACGTCAAAATCAGGACTTTTCCATTTGTTGATGCGCTCGAAACACTGTGTTTTACCAAGAGCATGTTCACCGTAAGCTTCGACAAGCACTCGATGCGATTCTGCAGCCGTTTTCTTCAAATGCCGACAAAGAAACCTACGCTGTCCACAAATCGTAGTTCGTAGACACAAAACTCGGCATATTTAACGTTATGGAAAAATATACCGGTGTATGAAAGTTGTTGTGTGTTGAAAATCTTCGACAGTTGTTAGAGGACGATGCTGGCGTTGCGGAATCGGTCGTACGGTCCTTAAACCGATGGCTAGCATCATTTACAGGAAAATTCCGGTTTCATACTTCTACACCTGGTAAATCCCAATCAACGATTCCCTGTATCAATTATATATATTTAATATTCATGCTCTACGTATCGATAGTTCTTGCTGAAATTCTCAGAAAATTTGCGCAATGGTTCATCGAAAAAAAAATCAATATTTACCCGAATAAATAAAATTAGTGAAGTATTATCTAAAAACAAAAGAAAATTATAAACAACTTTGGGAAATGTTTGCTGCGTGCAAGGGGTGATATAAGCGTCGATAGATAAATCATGCTGAGATGAACGTGAATCGTATGGGATGAAAATGAACGTTTGGTGTATTTTTTGTTTAAAGTAATTGATAACACAATACCTAGGCGAGCGTCAAATCGCATTAAGATGTCGCCACCTCGAGCCGGGACTGCCGTACTGCAACAGACGACCCAAACTCTGTCATAAATCCGTATTTTTATTTTTTCTTTTTGCTTATATCATAAATATTGTTAAGATAACACATGAAAACAAAGATAAAACCAAAAATCAAAATGATCAACAATCTCACAGTTGTCGTTTCATGCGTACGTATACAAACGTTCGAGACAAATGCCAAACAGTTTTAGATCGACAAATATTTAAACAACGTTGGTCAATTTTCGTTAAAGTGTTCCGAGGACGAGACAAAAAATGTTTTCGCCAAACGAATTTTTAAAGCGAGGAATCGTGACACGAACGTACAAAAAATCTGTGACTGGCGAGAATTTCCATGGTTCGTCATTCGTGGCACATACCATTCGTTTCATTTTCAACAACTGTCCATGATACCGTTGTTTCCGCGTGCAAGTGTTGGCAAAAAAGGAAAAAGAAGAAAAAAAAACAGTATACGTGTATATTTCTTTCATAGTCATTTCGAAAAATAAACGAAAAATTCCGGAACCGGCAACGGGATGAAATAAATGAAAACCGCTGGAGTAAAAAGAAGAGAGAAAAATAAATCCTTAAAAAAACATATCGCCAGAGTTTGTTCTGGAAACGAATAGGGTTTCGTGCGTATAGGTGTGTGGGTGTATGTATGTGTGTGTGTGTGTAGCTGTGTGTAATCGGTGTTGGTAATTCATCTTTTTTTTACCTCGCGAAACACATGACCGGACAACGAAACGAGATCCCGAATGTAGCAATGCGTGCCTCTGATTACTTTTCGATAGTTGAATCACCAACGTTATTTTTCCTTTTTGGCTCTCTCTCTCTCTCTCCACCCCCAACCCCAACCCTTCCCTCCCTTTCCGTTCTGACTCTCTTCTCCTACTCGTCAATAATCGCACCGACATCTCTATTTTTTACATTCGTTTCGGCAATTCGTTCGATACGTCAACAAAAATACGATCAACTCTATTTCGGAACACTTTATCGAAAATCATACTCAGGCTGAAAAGTCGACGAGATATCGTTCGTCCATGCCTGTTAGTTTGCAACCTGCAACTGTGAAGAACGAAATTACAATTATCTTGTTTTTCTCTCACAATCATTGTTCTCTCTTTCAGGTCTGAAAATAAAAAATGTTGTGTTAATTTTGATTCGAGGCATTCGCTGTTAGAAACACTCGTTTAAAAACTGGCCAGTTAATTTATTAAAATTTGATTAATGCTATTGGAGAATAGAAAAAAAAAGAAAATTATCAAATTTATTCTAAAGTAGCATTGAATAATTCGTTGATGTTAACGAGGCGGAAGTCGAGGATATTCGCGAGATTTAGTCGGTAGGTATCAAGTTGTTGGTCGCAACGACGACGTATTCACGAAAACGCTCGATTTTTCTCGTATAAATATATTCGGTTGGACGAAGGTAGCGTTTTGATCGTCACGCAAGACGGATGTTCGCGCTGTAACGAGCTAAGCTTTACGTGCAAATTAGCGCGTCACGACTTCATATTATCGCGCGTCTGATAGCTCGTATACGAGACGTTCTAACCACGTCGACGAGTCTCTGACCCTTAGAATCTCGTCCCCAATTTTGTATACGCTCGTTGAATAATTCGAATCCGAAGTTTTTTTAAAATAATTCATTCCACCGGACGTTGCCAAACTCTGCTTCTTCGGATTGAAAAACTATCGGTTTGACAAATCTAGATAAAACCTGAAAAATCGTACGGTTTTATTTAATCAAATGTCAAAATAACAAAATCGAAAATAGAATCGAGAGGCGTCTTAGTCTGACAAATCGTTTATCATTTTTCATTCCCGACGTAAGATGTTTTTTTTTTAAGTTATTCGCGTTTGTAAAGTCCGGTTGTAGTTTTTCGTTGCATTTCGAATTATTCTTATAAGAAAAGATCTTTATCAAAGAACAGTTGGTTTAAACAATCGACGAAAGTAACTCCATACTTTTAGATTTGCTAGAATTATATGAAAATATAAGAATCACATACCAAATGGTTGATATAATCATGAATTCAGACTAAAGCCTCATATAAATGTTCCAACAACCGTAGCGCAAGAAGGAAGACCGAATGAGACTTTCCGGAAGCGCGTAAAGACCGGAAGACCGACCTACGATGTAAACTACACGATTCGCTAAATTGCGCAATTCGTAAACGCAAAAAAGAGTGTAAAAGTTGCTAGTATCTCGCGGACATTCCACTTTAGTCTTTTGTGTCTCGACAAAAATGTTCACTTCCAATTATCCGTGAAAATTAGGATTTTCATGTTGAATACGGTGGGAGAAGGAGCCATTTGAAGAACTAAAATGTAATTTAGAAAAAATATTATTCAAGTATTGTTCATTCAATGACGTACTAATATATTTCATACTTATCCTGAAAAATAAAGAAATATTAATAGTTTCGAGCACACTCGAGCAAGTTCGTGTTAATTCGAAGTGCATAAGCGCTGCAAAAATGTAACAATATTTATCAAAAACACTCTCGACGCATTGGAAGTTCATTAGCCGTTCATTATCATAAAAACAAGAAACGCCAGGACGCGATCGTTAGCTACCTTCACTGAATTAGGGCGGGTTTCCTGTGGTTCATGTTAAAGAATCTGAACTGTAGCCGCTGCGTTAGGTCTTTCCGTACTGTTGGGGAAACAACAATAATTGTGTGTGTGAGTAATAGACATTCGACGTCCACGATCGATACCATCTGTCTATGTATAAGTGTGAAATTAATCATCGATTCGATCTTCATATTTTTATCGACTCGTGTTATTTAAAAAAATGTCATCGACGATTGTTGTTTGTATCGGTTTCCTTTTGTTTTTAAATTTAAGTAGACATTGTGCTGTGATATTATCACGATTAAAATTGTCCATGAAGAGAGAAAGATAGAAACAGTCGAGAAAGAGGTGAAAGAAATAAAATGCGGTCTACGAAAGAATAAAGAAAATAGAGAGACAGAGAGCGAAACAATAATCGTGCGCAAAATGAATGATGATTTTTTGTTAGCCGCAAACTAATTCATCCAACGAGTACAAAATGTACGATTTAGATTAGTATAATATCAACTTTCTAATGACGTTTCGTTTTAACTAGTGGAAGTTTTTGTATTGTTTCTACCAAAGGAAATAAAGTTGTAGGACTGCAGTGTAATCGGAGTATTAGTTTTATTTACAATAAGAAAATCAACAGATACTTCAAAAAAAGTAAAACCACGAGAAAATTGACTAGACGGTTCCCTCAATATTAATCTCGAGCATTCGGAGAAATATAAAATTATCCTCTCGACGAATTCCTCGTCAGGGCGAAGTTGGCTTCTCTTACGAAGCTTGTTCTGGGGTTTGTTAAGAGTTAACACGAAAACGGATAATAAATTTACTAGAGAAACGTTTAAACGGGGCGACTTCAACGATAACGATTTTACTCACTGTGCTTTTACAAATGAAAATTTCAGGGCTACGCTCGAGCTTTAAGGGCATCTGCGGGGAGAATAGAGAAGCCACCAGGACCGCCACCGATCATATAAGCCTTAGCACGTTTGCAACCTGCCACTCGACAGACTGCAATTCCCCCCCGAGAAGAAATCAAAATAAACACATTAGCATTTTATTCGATGAATCGTTAGATCGCGGTCGAAGATGCTAAACGTGTCAAGAATCTACGAGTATAAAACTTGATTATTTTTTGGAATGGACGAGTGAAAGGTGAACAACTGACAGTAGATTTATAAAAATTAGAAAAGTTTTAGAGAAACGAGGTTGAAAGTTTGAGGTTTTCCTATTTTCAAAACGATAAAAATCGTGTGAGCGTGTTTAAAACTCCAAACTTTAATTCATCTATCAAAGCTCGTGAATTATATCGACACATAGATCGCCTCTAAAGATAAGCGCACGAACATGTTTTTCTAAAGAAGCCACACGATAATAAAGGATGATAAATGTCTCATACCAAGAATGAAACTAATCTCGAAAAATGTGCTTGGCTGAAAATGAAAAATAATCCGAATGAAGAAAAATAACGATTGGAGAACGATTTTAACAATTTGGGGGTATTGTGAAAAACTTTGAATGGAGTGAGACAAAGGACGAGGAGTGTTTTTTTTTTTAGATTTGCACATTGAATCACGAAGAACGAGTATGGAAGAGACAAATTTCCGGGTGCTCATAATTACCTCGTTGCCGCTAGCTAGACAATAAAACGATTGAATAATAAGCGGGATGATTGGATGAATGGTTGATGATTTATGAAAAGCTCTACGTCAGACTACGAAGCGATGTATGAAGGTTTTGATTTCTTTTTTGCTTTTTTTTCTGCATTATGAGTATTTACTCATATAGTCGTCATAATCTCCCATACACTGGCTGCCATCTAGACGGGAAAAGAAGAAAATGAAGTGAGTCGAGCGATGATAAAAGCTGCATATAGCATGATCAATAAGCAAGCTGGCATTGGTAGTTTAGTTCGCCAAAAATGACGGAAAGTTTACGTCTCGTCAAATTTGTGGGAAGAAAGTCGTCAATGTATGTACATACACAATGTACATTTTTTATCAATAAATTGAAGATAAAACCGTGTTCGTCTTGAGTACTGCAAATAAAAGTATTTCATTATCGATCAACGCTGCCTATTATCTGAATTGTCAGCATTTATCCAGAGAAAACTAAAAATCGCTGATAAAAAGATTTCTTAATAATTCACTATCAATCGTTTTGTATCGATTGCTACGTAGAGTTATGTTCTTTTCCTTGTGGGATAAAAAGTACTCACTCCTGTCGATATTACGCTGCAGGTGAGCAGCAACGCGGTGTCTTGCGTCATTGAACTCAAGGTGAAGCCCCAATCGCAGCAACGTTGGATTCTGTTCGACAAGATGCGTAATTTCCATCTCGATTTTGTTACCCAACACTTGCGACCTCTGCAAATTAACAGGTTTGACGTTTTCAAGGCGCTCGGACGAACGTCACTCAATTTCTTTCGGATGTTAACGTAAGTAATATTACCTGGTTGGAGCATCGGAATTCCTCGACTGCTTTGGTTTTGAGAAGCGCTCTTATTAGCCTTACCATCACAGTTGGACTAATAAAATTTGTTTCAACGCTGAAACCAGAAATAATCGGTTAAATTGGTTCTGTTTTATCGACCGAGTTAAAAAGAAAGAAGTTTAACAAATATTGTAAACTCACTTGAGGACTCTTAGAGTCGAATTTTTTTCCATCGCCTCGGCCAATCTTTGTGCCGTTCTGTCGGTGAGACCGACGTTCGTTAGGCTCAAAGTCTCAAGGTGTGTATTCACTTCAAGGGCTTCGAACAGCTGAAGGAACTTTTCTTCCGAAATGTTCTGCGATCCAATTATAACCATTGATTATCATTTTCGATTCTACAAAAATCCGACGAGAATTGAAAATAAAGGAAAGCCAATTTAAGTTACTTTGATGTTGTTCCAATTGAGATCCATCAACGTGTGATCATCCTCGCGAACTTGTCTAATCGTACTATCGACATCCGTATCGTTCGGCGGATCGATCGGAAAGGCTTTTGGTTGGCTCGCCTTTGTAATTCCGTCCCAGCCCATGCCGACGGGCTGACCGGAATTAAGGAGAGAAGCGTGATACTGGTCCTGATTCATCATAGAGTGGAAACCAAGGATAGCTGAAAGAAGAAACATTCTTCGTTCATTTTTCAAATTAACATTTTTAATTAATTTAAAAACGTCAATATTTCGTACCAGCGAGATCGATAATTTCCTCCTGAGTGGCGGAAGATAACGCATGCTCGTACTCATCCCCGAGATCAATAGCAATTTGTTCGTCGGCCTCCTTTTCCTTGATATTCTCCTGAGGCGGTGGAACCCACTGAAAATTAAAAGAAAGCCACCAATGTTTTAATCGTTACGTCGCGTATCCGAATAATCCGCTATAACGAAGTTATTTTTAACGAAGACTCATCAATGCATCAGTTACGTAAAAACGGAAAAAATTTCGTCCAAGAAACTCGCTGCAGCCGAAATTTTCATAATCATTGTCGGTGACGCGATCGATACGTACTTTTTTTCCTCTCACGACACCTGGCACGTACGGCTTCAGTTCGGGTATATCGGGTGTCTCTAACGCTTGTTTGTTGATGTGCTCGATGAGCTTCTTGCGGTTCAACGGCCCCGTCGGACTCTTGTCGCACTCGTAACTGCAACGCTCCGACGGTGGCATAAAACTATCCTGCAAAGAAATATAAACAGATTTTCAATGATTATAATTGAAGACAAATACATGTAATATTAATTAGCCATCGTATTTAACTTATGCATAGCATTGTAAAGAGGATCATAAAGGATCACATTGGACCAAATTTCTCGTACATTTTGTTATTTTATTAATTAACAAGATCATTCCAAGTCATCCAATAAAGAGATTGAAACTTACGTCAGGGTCGACCTCTTTGGCTAGAATATTTATCTCCTCCGGAGTTAACTGATCGAGCAACTCATCGACATCGACATCGTCGTATTCACTCAAGTCCTTGCCATACAGCTTTGCTGCCGTCGTCATGGTGGTTGTTTTATGAGTCGCTGATGTCTACAACCAAAAATGAAACAAATCGTTAATAGTGAAATAAGAAAAACTTTTTTTTATCTCCGAAGAAGAAAATATCTTCATAGGAAATAATTGGCTCCTTCTCAGAACAAACATAACACATAATATGGAAATTGCAATTGGTCTTTGTACATCGGGTTAAAGATAACTAGACGGAAGGTTTTCTTTAAATCTCCAGATGTAACGAAAATTGATTCAACGATCTATTTAGTTTACTTTCAATTAAATTCACATTCAACGACAAGTAAACTTTTCAAACGATCGTTGAAATACTTTAACACGACATATAAAAAATTAGGTTCTTGCATAACATTTCCTACAAACAAGGTAACGCGACACAGTGACAATCTCCGCAAGTCCAAGAACATTTTCCAATGTCTCAGAGGCGTTTCAAAGGCGCAATGTGATTTGGCAAAACAGCAAGATCTTGTCTTAGGCAGAATTACAATCTCCATTCGATATCAATTTTCGTTTACCCATATATCAAAGAATTTTTCATACAAATGAATTACAAGTTTAATTACCGATCGAGTATTTTTCCCATAGCAGTAACATATGTAGTTAGCAAAGGGGACAAAGAATGCGAAAAAAACATGGATTCCATACAAGACACTCTCGAAAACAAATTACTTTGATCAATTGCTAAAATCGACAGTATAATCCGTGATAAAAAAAATACAATGGAAATTTAATATGGATAAATATTTTAACGGTTATTGCGACCTAAAATGTTTTAATTTCACAATTATTTACTCGGAAAGATCTTAATACAATATTAATGCGATCGAATGATATATCGAGTATAAACAACTTATTAAATGCATATATGAGTCATATACCACGCACGAGCATTACGAAACACTTGTTCGATGATTTTTTTTAATCGACCGACGGTAAGTAATTTTCACTGTGTATTAAAAACGATGGATTTTACGGAAGGAAAAAAAATTCAATATGTACGAATTCGGACCGAAATGTTCGGTACAATATTTCCATGCGACGAATCAACGAGCGACAAAGTATCTATATAATTTGTTTTTACCAAAAATTTGGAACCGTCAACGCGTTGAGACGCGCCCAGGATAAACACAGAGATAGAAAAAAAAGAGAAAAAAAAGGAAGCTATATTCGATCACGAATCGTGTGTACGAACTGTATGGACGTGAGTAGTACGAGCAATTGACTCGTCGACGGTGGATAATCGTATCTCTCGTCTCCTCATCTCGATACTCGAGAGAGGAAGAAAGAGACGATTGGCAGACAATTTCGGCAGGTTTCCAAGCCGGCTGATGCCCTTTAACCTGGATAATTCCGGATCGATTTTCATTGACAATTTGTCTCTGCCAAATTAGCGACCCTCGCGCATAAAAGAAATAGTAGACGTTCCTACGTAGCGATACATAATATACATAGGTAGTACATCGTCGCCGGCACGATTACTTCACCACCACGGACTCTCTCTCTCTCTCTCACACACTCAAACACAATCATAAAACTCACATTCAAACAGAGAGCCAGGACTTTTGCGATTTCCTGAACGTTGTCTCGATTATTCCCAGTGTCCTTTGGCACACAATTTTACGATGAAAAATTCGTTGGACGTACACAAAAAACAACCT
Source organism: Netelia fuscicornis (assembly GCA_946811545.1). Classification (NCBI taxonomy): domain Eukaryota; kingdom Metazoa; phylum Arthropoda; class Insecta; order Hymenoptera; family Ichneumonidae; genus Netelia; species Netelia fuscicornis. Next base: position 38,557,582 of record OX328012.1, read on the forward strand.
CACCCACTTAACATCACGGAAACGCGGGGACCACAGACCACACGCTTTTTCACTGACCCGTTCTCTCGGAGCGACTGCGGCAGCGCCCTTTGACGCGTACACCGCGTACGAGCTAACTACGAACTAGTCCATCTGATTTATCCCAAGCTCTGGCCTCGATACCGCGGCTTTTTCTTTTTTTCCGGTAGATCTTTATCAGCAAGTGAGATCCAACAGTGGAGTGTGTGCCTTTGGAAAGAATAATCGCAATTTTATCGCTCGTTCAATGCCGGACTACGTGAGATAAGCGTGATAAACAGCTTGAGCGTGTATCGTACGTAATGATGAACAGAATATAGGCGTACTGGCCGTTGGGAGTTACAAAGAATCGACTGTAGCATCGAGGGAGAAATAGTGGAAGAGAGGGGCGGGGGCGGAGGAATCGGCGCGTGGTGCCATCGCGCAGGTATTGACGTGTGGGTACAGTCACGACTCTGGAAACCGACGGGGATGTTGTCGCCGGTCGGCAACACGCGAAAACCAACAGTAGTCCGTGAACAACATTCGACGGATGGATGAGTCATTGACGTGTCACACGAGTAGAAAATGATGGCCTATGTGTCGATTGTACAAGTGAGAGTTTCGACTGTAGTTACGTACACATTCAGTGACATGTATATGTGTTTGTTGAGATTCTTGTCGGCCATCACGAAATGCAATCTCGTGTATATCTTATCATCGATAAACCCAAAGCTGTTTATCGTTGTTATTGACGTTTTTGTAGGTTAGTAGATAGTTAAACTCAGCCGTTAGTAATAACAATAAAAAATACAATTACGACACTTCGTATCTTGGAATTATAATTTAGCATGTACAAGGTTTAACTTTGAGTATTCCGTCTCAAACGTTGACCCAACTATACTTTGAACAAAATTTAATGGATAGATATTATTGTACAAGAAATTATCTATCAAGTTTAATGAATGTCTTCGAAATTAGACAATTACTTATGAAAAAGTTGTTTGCATGTTGTAAAAATGTTTTTTAGAACTCAATGTATCCTACGTCGGTAAGGTAGATCTCTTCCATTTAACATTTGCAGATTGGCTACGAAGAGGAATAAGACTGTTGGACAACAAATTATCTTGATACATATAATAGGATACAAATAACCACGACGACGAGTACTTACTTTTGTAAGTACTCGTCGACGTGATGTAAGAACCGAACGAGTGTAAAAGACATATAAGATTATTTTTTGTAGAATAATTTTCTTGGAAACGTTTGATATCAGCGAACAAAAGCAAATCTCGCACTATGTATGCAAAATATTTCTTCGTAGATGTTATTGCTTCGCGTTAGCATTAACTTTTTATAGTGTATAAGAAAATAAAAATATCGTTTTGTTACCAGGTGGGTCTATTTTATATCGTCTCATGTTCCTCGTCGTAGCGGTCGGTAATGCCGTGTGTCAAGCAGCATGGACTAACGGCCGACAAAACAGATGTAAGACAGTAAGACGAATATGAGTGTGTCTTTTGGCGCCAAGTTTCATTTGACATCAAGCTGCAACGTCTCACCATGACCCGACATCACCTAAATCCATCATCGTCCTGGCTCGGAGAACCTCTCGCGCATCCGAATATACGAGCCTACAGGCACTCTGGCCGCTTCGGTATGCCAGCTCGAGCTATATAGACACGAACTATTCGTCCCCGAGAGAGATGGACGAAGGTAAAATATCCGGCAGCTTGTATACAGTAATTGAATCGCGAAGAATTCCTAGAGAGGAGCCTTGAACGAGGCACTTTTTTCGTATCAGATTCAAGTACGAAGTTGTCGTATTTTCTAGCCGAATAGCCGATGAAAATGTGGCGTCATCGATATTAGACAATGTCGGTGTTTCGCAAAGGCCTAAATAAACGTCGTATATCAGTCCTTGGACCTCATTAGGTAGAACAGGGTAATGAGAATCGACCGGTTTCTTGGCGAGGAGAGTCTGCTAACTTCTTGATAGGTTAATGAGGATTGTACTTCTTAATACAGTTTGAAGATTCATATTTTTTTTTAATCATTGAATATAAAAGCTAAATACAAGATAAGTAACAAATCGAAATAAAAAGTCAAATTGAGTGGATTCCTTTTTACATTACTGGGTCATTCCAGGTGCCTGAATGAATATTACTTATGATGAATCCTGAGAAAATTTATTTTATATCAAATTTATTTAAACATTTCAAAAAAGTTTTCTCGTGCTTCTCCAAAAAGAAATACAATTTTTTAAATAATTCGCAGAACAATTCGATTCTTCAAAAGAAAAAGAAAAATAGAAGGTGCGTTTTTCGATAATGAGCTAAAAGTTAGCCAACCTTTTGCCCGATAATCTGGGTATTGTCCATGATGGTAGGTGTTTTATTTCCCACGCACCAAACGCATTATTTAAGATTCACAATGGCAAAATAATTAGTCTCAAATATCGTTCCGCTTCTGACTTCAAAATATTATCTACCGGTCCCTAGCTTCTCGTGTCAGCTGTCAAGGTCGTGGGAAAGCTGGCGTAGGGTCAACGGTTCTTGTCCACGTGATCCAGAAAAGTCCGGGCGACAGAAACCCCAGTGAAAAAGAAAGAAACATAAAGGAGAAGAATAATACTCGAGAGGAAGAGTATGTGTGCGGTTGTCGTTTGCCGGTAGTTTCGATCAGAGTGTTAGTCTCTCGTTATTGTACACGAGGGACGTTGAACGATGGTAGGAGAAAGAAGAAGAAGAAGAAGAAGAAGAAGAAGAAGAAGAAGAAGAAGAAGATGAAGAAGAAGAAGAAGGGGAAGAAGAAGTAGAAGAAGCAGCAAAAGGAGGGGAAGAAGAAGCAGAAGATGAAGGATAAGAAGGAGAAGAATATGAAGAAGGGAAAGGGGAGATCTCCTCTAACCGGCGACAGAAAACCGAAATAGCTGTGAGGCCTCCTCGCATGCTGGCATCGTCCCAACGGTCTATACTTGGACATCGCCGCGCCATGATTATTTATAGTGAAGGCACGAGAGCGCGGCCACTGGCCTTCTTGTGAACTAACCAGCCGAGCACGGGTTGTCCGCGAGTGGCCCACCCAAACGCGAACTATCCTCACAACGGCCACTTGCCCGTGACCTAGGCCCGTATTAATGATGACTGCGCCCCCTTCTCGGCCAACGCGGGAAACGCAAATCCCGCTTTTCCCTCTCTCCCTTTCTCTCTCGCCCGACCACGACGACGACGACGCGCACTTTCTTTCGGTATTCATCCGCGAATGGAGGAGGAGCGTGTTCCCAGCATGTTTGGCCACGTTCTTCCCAGCTACCGACTCACGGACTTATAAATGTATTTTGGAAATGTCTCTTTGTTTGCTTACAGCGAATCGCCTCGAATCCGGCGGGACTCCCGAACTACTTTCACCAGCCTGCAGCTCAACGAATCCAGTCGACGTCCAAATAAGTTTACTTCCGTTCGGTTAATTGCTTCCCTTAAGCGGCGATTTTACAAGTTGCGATAGCCCTGAAACGCGAAACATGAATTCTCCGGCATAGGACTCCCGGATCACGATAAAATTTAGCTCAGTCACTTCTTGCCAAAATTCTGCGTCGACCGAGTCAAGTTTCGTCTCGATCCGTTGTATGCTGCTGGAGAATTTTCGTATAGCGTTTTCGAAGTGAGGCTTACTTTATCGCTAAGTAGTGTACCGCGGGGAGGGGATGAACCGACGTAGCGCATGCGCGAGCCATTTAAAAAAGGGCGTAAAACAAAGATATTTAACTAAACTGAAGCGATCAGACTCTCGTTGTTAACCTATTGAATGTTTTCAAATATTTCACGGTCACAATTTCCTGTTGTTTAAATTCCCTGCTATCTCGTATAATTAGCGAAGATTTTCGATTAAAAACGATATTTAGATGCTTGGAGAGAACTTTCTTACTATTATCATCTGTTTAACCGAAAATCAACAAATTTAAATAAACATTCGTGTCCACATAAATATGTATTAATGATTCGAATTCAGAAAATCAATTACCAATAACAATAATAATAACGTTGTTCAGTTTAACGATAAATCGCTGGATCGTCGAACCATGCGATAAAAAAGAATTAGCAGGTGACAAAATAAAGAGCGAAAAAAGTTTCGCGGAATTTTTCAATCCGAGGCGCCAAGTGTGCTCGGAGAGCTCGTTGTCTAACAATAGCGAGAACGTATACGAAGACGATAAAGTGTGTTCCTGTCCCGCGTGTGTTTGTTTTTACGCACTTTGTATGACAGGGTAGAGTCGGTAGTCGGTGTGCAAAGGAACCGAACATTTTAGTCTCGCACTTTTTTAGCTTTCTCGAGATAAGAATATATGGGGCAACCGAAATACAAAATTGTATTTCCGACAGGTCGAGGAACCGAGCTAGTGAAACTCGAAAACTTTATTACCGAACGCGGGTCAATCACCTCGACAAAGTGATCCCATTAGACAGTGGAAATTCAAATGCATTCAGCTGCCCTTTGTTGCTCGTACATAAGAATATATTTTTTTAACTATGACAAAAGCCGAAAATTATTTGGATCGATGAATAAGCCAAGAACATCAGGAAAACAATAATAATTGTCCAGAAATATTAAGTTTTAGTATTTCGGACTTTTATATTTTCAGAATTTCAAAATTTCGATACTCTAGACTTTTAGAATTTAGTACGTTGGATGGAATGCGTAAATATCAGTATTCTAGATCAATCGAGAATACTGCGTGACGAAAAGTAATCAAGCGGCTGACTATTTCCGAGTCGAAATTTGTACTGCTGGTCTCAATCTCCTAGAGCCTATTTCCTTTGTAGTGCACAAACCATCAGCCTCTGCTCAATACCAATGTGCCCTCCAGATTGAATCTGGGGGCATCACGGACCCTCCACGATTCCGCTCTCAATGCCAAATTCGAAAAATGACCCCTCCGTGACTCCTCTCTCGATACCAACTCTGCCTGGCGAGGCAGTTATGGGAAATTCCATGGACCCTCCAACACCCTCCGATCAGTCAGAATGTAAAGTTTCTGCCATTTTGGAGGGTTCGGAGGGTTTGGAGAATTTCTTATTAATTTTAATGGGTAATCTCGGTAAAGATCACATTTAAAACTTGAACCCGGTGATAAATGTGCAAACACTTAAAAATTGACACTAGTTTCAGATATTTTACTTTCAGGCATGTAAAAATTTTACCTCGTAGGATAATTTTTACGCGCGCTACACAGAGCTCACGGATTACGGCCAGGTGACCTAGCCCTAACTGTGATTTTACTGTGAAGAACGTAAAAATGTCTGGTCAACGCACGGAAAATTTCGGCTTCCTTTTTTTCAATTTTCAAGACAAACGCACAAATTTCTCAATGTGCGGCGTACACGTTCATTTGTATTAGCCCTTTTTCAACTTATTGTAGTAATGTTGACGTTTCACGAAAATTTACTGTTAATTTCAGTAAAAATTCTTGAAAATATTTTTAATTTCTGTCACGCAACAGTAAATTTTTATCCATTTCCATTGAAATGTATAATTTATTTCTTACGAACCTGAAGAATTGCACATTTGTCACTCAATTACTGTGATTTCACAGTAAAAATTACTTAAAAATTCTTTCCGTGTATCCATAGTACTGTCTAATATACGCTGGATCTTCGCCTCGATCCTCACCACTTCGCTCGATGCCGCCTATCCTCGATCTCTCAAAAAATTTCAACTACCGAATTTTGGACCTTTGAAATATCAAAATTCGGATATTACGTCATTCCATAAAATATCAATACCTGTTCTTGAATCGTGGGATTTCGTATTTTGGGATACTAAAATTTGTGTTCTAAAATCTCCGACGTTTTGCAAGTAAATAGATTCAACATTTTCTTCCAGAATGACCAAACGTAAGAAAAAAAAAGGATACAGCATCTACCTATAGGAGCGACTAAGACTGAAATAATGTTCGCCACCTGACGAAGGACGTGTTCGTAATTTCGAATGACAACAGACGGCCGCGCGCGAGCCTTTAAACGCTTAACGACTGCGGCTCGTGTGTCAACTGGGTGCTAAACGCTGAAACTCGAAGCTCTCTGACACGTGCGTTAATGAGTCCCGGGTGTTTACAACGTGTGACGAGTATCATCAGCGCCTTAGAAATTCGCGCGTGTGACTTAATTACATCACGAGTATCTCCCCGTGGTAACGTACACGATCTCGTACAAGATCTTCTACCGTGAAACGACAATGCAATGAAAAAAAAAGCACGGAAAAGAAAATCATGACGCACGATAATCGTGACACTGATATCTAAGTTGCACAATTTTCAACACCCGAGCATCATTAAAAACTAGCAGTGTTAAGAAATTATGAAATTTCATCTTAATAGGTATAAGAAAAAAAATAGTAAGAAAACAATAATAAAAATCGTTACAGTCGAAACTCAGTGTTGACTAAAATTCAACAAATTTTGCAAACAAATATCGATATGTTTGTTGTTATTTGACGAATCCGTTTATAATATTTGAGATCGGTTTGAAGGTTCAAATTTTGTTGACCATGCCTATAGGACGGAAAACACTGGAACAAGCATTAGAGAAAGATAAAGATAATTGAAATATTTTTATCGTCGCCCCGAACCGACGTCGTAGGGGCAGCAATATTTTTCAAAAATGTTTATTGGAATAAATCACATTGAAATCTTTAAGGAATAACAAAGTTATAGTTCAAAGAATTTAACAATTGTAGTCGAATCCAGTACTTGTCGTAGGATTTTCAAACTCATGCTTTAATTTTAATTTATTATTCTTATAAATAATAATAGAATTGATTTAGACATTAGAACTTTCATTCTGTAAGTCAAACGGCAATTAAGAAAAATCAATATGTTAAAAATTGTTTGGGATAATTACATTTATCTACTTGGATAAAATAGTTTTTTTGTGAGATAAGACAGGCTGAAGTTTATGTTGATATCTCAAACGGGGTTTTCAGAAAAAACTGTAACATGGCCTGATATTTAATATTGTCTGATAAAATTTGCAGAAAATTTTATTCTATCGTTACATTATTTATACTACTAATTATTTTTTAGATAAAACTTTATTCGTTTTATCATAACAAAATGTCTAATTTCCAAATAATTTCGTCGTGAGCAAATGTACCTATTTAACCTTTTAAAGGGACAAGTTTTATCCACTCTTTTCAATAAATATATATGTTACTGTAAAACCCCGAACTACATTAAATTCTAAGATTTTCCAGTAAAATCTAACATTTACCAACTCTGAATGGTAAAAGTCCGAAATGTTCTATTCTAAGTAAATCTTAGGTTTTACCGCAGAGACATGATAAATATCGAAAAATAGACGTTTTATTTTTACTATTAATAAATATTTTGAAGATGTTTAAAAAAAAAATACCAAACAATAGACAATAATTGAAACAACGTAAAGATTATTGATAGATGGGTAATTTAATTACGAATTACAGTAGAGCCTCGATCATCCGAGCCCTCAATTATCCAAACGATGACTTACATTAGTTTATCCGAACGCTCAATTATCCGAACGTTGGCGCGAAAGATGCATTGTTGCTCGCTGCCACCGCCGTGAGCAACAATGTATCTTTGCGAGAATCAATAAAAAAACGACAATTTTACGATAAAAAATATTCAAAAAAGCATTTGACTTTTTTCAGGAGTTTAAAATAAATATATATAGGTAATATATATATATTCCAACGTTAATGTGTATGTCAAATTTTAATTAATGTGTATGTACTGTTTTTATGTGATAAGGTGTTGTTTATGATCTCGTCCCAAAAAAACCCACGTTTCGATTATCCCAACTTTTGATTATCCGAACTAGCATCGATCCCAATTGGTTCGGATAATCGACGTTCTACTGTATACTGTAATAAATTATTAACAATAAACTACTTATCTGACATAATTAAAAATGTTCATAATAATAACTAAATACATGTAAGATTATGACACTGATACGTAATTAAAATAAATGATTAAGAAATATATTTATTGTTTTATTCTCAAAACCAACATTTACCAACTGTTTTTGTTAAAATTTGGTATGTACCCAACTCTATTGGTAAAAGACAGAAAAATTATCTCTTGTTTAAAAAATCCTCGTATTTATCAACTGATTTCGGTAAATTTTAAGATTTACTAGCTAAGCCTAAGATTTACCATTGTTCGAGTTTTTACAGTAACATAAACGCGTATAGTTTAGGAACGAATATTAATAAATATGTAAACACGTTTCTATGTAAATTTGCGGTAGCTCCTAGGTCACTGTCGATAATTTCTCGCATCATAAAGCGCATCGTGCGGTTTCTATTCGATTCTCGCGAGAAATCAATCTCTCTTGGCAATCTTGAAAACGTCATCACAGCATGTGCATACGTTCGTGAAATGAAAAGTCACGGAGTACACGCAATCAAAGACCTCTCGCTGCTGATTTATTAGTCGTGTGTTTGTAAGATCGCGGGTTATAATTACAAAGCTCATCGTCTTATCGACACACGCGACGGCTAAATTCTAATGCTTGGTATTGCGATCTTCGGTTGATTGAAGATAATGAGAAAGCAATGGGAGATCTTTGATGGATGATTCAATGACTGGATACATAATACATTATTTCGAAAGAATCTCCACGTGTATCAGAAGACAATTTTATAACGGTTGAGAATAAAATAAAATTCTCCGCGCATGTGCGTCCATAGAGTTTCCGTTAGACGGACGTTACTGTCTTTCACGATTAGCAAAGAATATAATATAAAAAAACGAATCCAGTGGTAACGAATAAAAAAAAAGAAGATACGGTTGACGCTTTTTTAAAGAAATTATTCTGTTTAAAGAACAGATTATTTTTTTAAGAATTATAAAAAATGGGTGGCTATAATTAACTTATTATTACAAGAGTCTCATTGTTTTTTTTTAATTTAGCCTTTCATCTAACCTTTCATTAATGTGGCAACACATAAATCTTATGTTTTTCAAAATGGCGGTCGCTAATGTGAATGTATGTCAAGAATTGCACTCTGCTGACATGTGACAATTCCTCGATAAAAGTCTTGACTTCGTTATTATCGACTTATATTCATATGTACGTATTTTATTTAAGGTAAGTAGTCGTATCGTTGGAGGAAGGAAAACAATTTAATTCCCGTTTTTTCTCACATTCCAAGTGGACCTAGTCTTTAAGTTCATTAAGAAAAGCTGTTGCAAATCGTCTAAAGAATAACATACTCAAAATTCAAGTTGACCCTACGTAAAGTTTATTTGTTATATAATAAACAAAATCATGAATTTTTTTCCATAAGATTTATTATAAAAACCAATCAAAACTTCTTTGATGTCATATAAAAATGTGTGAAAAATTTCAACAGACTTTGTCGTCCAAATAATCGAGATACTCAATGTATAATGTTGCGATATTTCACACGGGTTCTTATGGGAGATTGCGAAAAATGACGATTTTCATGAATAAATATCGTAATTTTTGAATGGATAATGATCCCTGAAATTTGACACTCTTGTACATATGACATCAAAGAACGTTTCTGCAAATTTTCAGTGAAATCTAATGGAAACGTTGTAACGATACGACTACTTTAAGCGTATCGAGGTCCTAAAGAATTTTCTTTTTTACAGTTTCAACCTAAAACGTTTGGGCTCATTAAAATCCTAGTAACTTTCGTCCCAATTAAATTACGACTTCGATGCGAGATTGTTTCATTAATAATCGTCGAAGCTTGAGAATGCAATTTGATTTCTTTTCATAATTTTTAAAAATATCTTGTTTCATTCAACGTAGTTTTTATTACAATTGTGATAATCTAACTTTTACTACGCGCACGTTGACTTTACCATCGAGTTCAATTTATGGAGATTCCTGAAATGGAATTTTTCAGTTTCTAAGTAAGAATTTGAAAGATTTCGTAGATCACAAATCTCATCACGCTTTCGTCTAAAATACCGCGTGAAAATGCAAAAAATTAAAAACTCTCCTTGTTTATTTGCTTGCAATAAATATAGATATACAATATACACGTGCATAGCGGTAATTGGAATAACTTCGAGCTTGGTGATCAGCGGGACAAAGACCGCGAAAGGAAGTAAAAGAAGGCGGAAATAAATAGGATTATCTCGTTCGTGAAAATGCTTCTCGCATCCACAATTCCGAGACTCGCGAAAGGATAATGTGGCGTGCACGCGATGCTCTTTGGTGCGTCGCTGATCGTGATAATAATTATAATTATCATAATGGCACGTTTCCTGCTCTCGACGTGACTTCTGCATGAGATAGGAAAAACAAAAGGTTGCTCGAACGATCATCGATTGTCGCAACTTCAAGCCTAAAATAATACCCGCAATATCTCGTTGAAAAATTCGATAACAAACAAAAACCAGTGGAATTGAAAACAAAAAAAAGAAAAGAAATTATTCCTTACCAATAAAAGAACGAAAACATGAAAGTATTTGTATGAAAAAATACATAGTTGTCCGGACAGAAACAAAATGTAATAACGAATAATAATTACTGTCGGTTGTTGTAATTTATTTTCGAACTTTGAATTTCGCTCACGTTTCTTGGCTTGTAAAACTTTGTCGAGTCCCGGGTCTAACGCGAGACGACTTCGTGCGGGTTTAACGGGCGAAACGTTGCGTTAAAAAGTCACGGTTCGCGTGATCTTACCGGCGTTTTAACGAGCCCTGTGCGCATTAAAGACGTCCTAAACTCCGCGTCTTCGCGACGCTGCTACCATTCGTGGTACCCCATGGTACTAAAAATGCAGTTTCTATCGGTTTAGTGACGATGCGATCTCCGTCTTTGAAATAAACGGGGCATCGAATATACGGTTTTAGCGATTGTCAGCGTTCTTCTCTCCGGTGTCTTCGACTGAAATAGAAACGTGCGAGGACTTATATATGTATATACCTTCGATATTGGACAATGAGGAAGAAAGGGGATGTTCGCTCGAGTGGAGAGAGTAGGTAGCGATGCATGAGACGCTCGTACGGTATATCATCTTTACGGACTGGTGAATCGCTATATACAGGGTGAATTTCATAAGGTGTAACAGACTGAATTCTTAGGTAGATGGGATCGTTATAAACAAAAGTTGCAAATATACATTGGGGATATTTTTAATAGTTTACGAGATATGCCTTTTTTAAGTTGGTCCAATCGGAGCACGCCGAGAAGCGTTGGATCCGCCCACTTTCGCCCTAACCGTAGAGATAAGTGAGTGTAGGGCAATATTATTTATTATATTATCTATACTATATCTACGGCTAGGGTGGGGGTGGGCGGATCCAACGCTTCTCGGCGTGCTCTCATTGGACCAACTTAAAAAATGTATATCTCGTAAACTATTAATAATATCCCCAATGTATATGTATAACTTTTGTTTGTAATGATCCCATCTAACTTAAAATAAAGTTTGAGACACCTTATAAAATTCACCCTGTATATTACGATTAGTACTATCGAAATTTTAAAAAAGACCGGAGACAAACGAGCAACCGGAAATGCCACTGACAAGATAAGTTTGAAAACTTCTCGCACAATCATTTTTGTCGGACATTATTTCGAGGTCTCTTCTTTTCCTTCAGTTTTTTTTATATCGTTATATTAAAAAAAAATAAAATCAAAATTATCTTTCACAGGCTTTGATCAACAATATGACAACGTATAATATTTTTTTCGGAAATGTTCGGTAGTGCAGAGTCGAAAGAGATGGAAGATCAAGAAAGGAAATAGAATTTGTGATAAGTAATGAATGATAAATGTGCGTGTATGTGTGTGTTTGTGTTTTTAAACCGGCTAGTTTTCGTGACTCGAATCATCCAGCGATGAAAGCCGAAGGTAATCGCTCGGAAAAGCGATTCACGATACTTGTGTCGTGAAAGTGTGTAACGATTATAAGCCTCGAATGGTCGTAGATTAGCGATTAGTGGGTCAGGATGTCAGCCGAAGAATAAGAAGGTGAACAAACGTGGCAAACAATGACCGTACTTATCGAAGTTAGTCACGCGAAATCGTGACAAAATGCAAATTTTTGTTTTTCTTACCACGATACAAATTTACAAAAACCTTTTCTTTTCATAATTCAACAACGCGAACATTATTCTACGCTTTTTCGTCGCTTTTCAATAAAATCAATTAACTTTTTCTCCGATATCTTCAACGCTTTAAACATATATCTTTTGAGAAAAAAAAGTGTTCTGCCGAACCGCAATGTACGAGGAGCTCGAACGTTTTCACAACGGAACGACGTATACGTAAATATACGAATAAGGGGCGTGCTAGTTTTGATCTCGCGCGTCAATGCCGCGAGAGTATTTTTGCATTAGTGCCATAAGAGAATAGACGTTTTTATTGGTCATCGAAGCTCGAAGTGAATGAAATGCAATGTTAGTGTATTTTAGTAGTACACTCGGCGAACGTTGCCAGCACACGGCGTTTCTATACGAACGATTGGTCTCGCCAAAATATCGAGTTTATAGTGTTTATTTTATTACCGGATATATATCTATATATAATATGTGCTGAGTTATATATATATATTTGGTTCGACGTATCAAACTTGAATTATAGCAAATTTCTATTTAAAAATTTGCCGGTGATCCGAAGAAGGAAGGGTGTAGAAGAGAAGCGAGGGCAAGTCGAGAGTCAAACCGAGCAAATCGATCGCTAAGCACGTGCGACACACAGGAAATATATACGTACTATCTCGTAACTCGTTGTGGCAGGTCAGTGAACGACTGATTTAATTTAACGCTCCGGACAATCCATCGGTGATAAATAACGATAATACGGATACGTTTAGGAAAGCTAGAATTTTTTCGCCGTTCGTTTAATGTCGACGAATATTATATTAATTATCGAGCGATACGTAATTTATTTATGACGGAGTAAAAAATCAAATGTATAAACATAACCGGAAGCGAATGAGAATTTAAATTTACACGCATTTAGAACAAATCGGAAATATAAATTTGAATGAAATACTGATTTATGAATGTTGTAACATTCCTGACAGTCCACTAATTTCTCGAATATTATATCAATTATCGATCGTATAATAATTTATTTATACCCACATCAATGAAAATTATACACGTATAAATGTAACCGGAAGTGGGAGTAAATTCAAATTTTGCCCACTAACAAAACGTCAATGGTCAAACGTCAAAACGATATTCCTGACAGTCCACTAATTTCTCGAGTATTATATCGATTTTGTCGATCGTATAATAATTTATTTATACCCAGTTCAATGAAAGTTATACACGTATAAATGTAACCGGAAGTAGGAGTAAATTCAAAAATTGCCCACGTACAAAACGTCATTGATCAAACCTCAAAACGATATTCCTGACAATCCACTATTTTCTGGAATATTATATCAATCATCGATCTATAATAATTTATTTATACGGGATTAAACAAAAATTATATACGTATATAAATGTACGTAACAGGAAGTGGAAGTAAATTCAATTTGGTTAAAGGTCAAAACGTCATGTCTAACATTTGCCTACTTTCCGGAAGATTATATCAATCATCGATCGAATAACAATTTATTTATACCTCATTAACTGAACATTCTACACATATAAATACAAATCGGAAGTGTGAAAATATTCAAATATTAAGTTACTTACAAAACGTCGAAGAAGAATAGATCGAAACACTGATTAGCCAACGGCACTTTCGAAATGTGACCGAAATCTATCGAATCACCAGGATAACAAACAAACCTTGGCAAACAATGTTTGTATTCACTCGTGATAACAGCGCGAACAAGAGTCACAGCCGAATCGGCTAGATGAGGCCTCTGGAACGGATGGTACAACACTAAACAACTCAGTATTATGGAACGTCAGTCGAGGTGCGAGTGAGTGAATGGTACGTAGTATTAGTGTTATACACGTATAAACTATACACGATCGTGTTGTCCAAGAGCTCGTTGCGGTGGAGATGAGGACGACGAATCGCGATCCGTGTATAGGAGAGCGTCTCAACCTTTTTAAAACGTATATACGTGCGTGCAGTAGGTACACGTACAGAAATCAAGAGACTTTCACTCCTCGCGGCCAAAGCCAATCAAATTCTTCTATGGTACAAACGCAGATACATGTGGATAACGAAAATTTTGGAGCTTATACGAAGAGAGAAAGGCCGTGAAAAAAAAAAAAAAAACAACATTTCTCATCCGTAACAAACAACTGGTCGGTTTGTGGCGTGAAACTCAGGCAAAATTAATCGAAAGAAATTCTATATCGAATATTTGATTAATTTCCTGTCGATGAAAAATCGCTAAACGTGATAAGGGAGGGGCAAGGGAGGGAAACGAGAAGGAAGATGACGAATTCGGTGTCTCGCTCGAGCAGCCTGTTTAACCGATAGTGCATAACTATATCTATAGAAATATCGTACGTGCGATGTACACGCGTAGGTTTAACGATGATGAGATCACATCGGAGCCAACTCCAACCGATGATATCATTCGCAGACGAATGGGCTCTCGTTCTCGTTGTCTTTTTATTTTCGCTCGTAAACTCGTTATGGTTATTCGATGTTAATTGTTATTTCTTTTGATAACCTATTTTGAGAACATCGTCCATGCTAAAGCGTTATAGAAACGATCATATATGTTTTGCTAAAAAAATGTTTGAGGTATTATAACACTCTCGAAGCCGAAAAATGTAGCAAATTTTGGAATTTTTTATTTTATTTTATTTTTTTTCAAAGAAACTAAACAATATATAGAAATTTGGTAAAAAGGTCCTTTTTATACAAGTATGGAGTATTGTTTATAAATTTTATCAAAGCTGTATTAAACAAAATAACGGCTTTTCAACTTTTTTCCAGCTGCGTCTTTTCTTTCTCATTGCTGCCTGACCGAACTCATGCTGCAATTTCAAAGCTACAATAATGAACCATAAAGAATTCGATATAGTATGATAACAGCTTCGACACTACGCAGGATTTTTTTTATATTGTATAGTTCAAATGTTATTAACAATTCTCGTGCATTTTTTGTGTTTTGTCGAAATTGCTGTTCAACAACACGCCACTTTTGCAAAAATCAATTAAAAAAAGAAATCCTACGTAGGGTCGAAGCTGTGGTCATACTATATCGAATTCTTTTTGGTTCAATATTGTAGCTTTGAAATTGCAACAGTTATACGTTCAACCAGGCAGCAAGGAAATAGAAAAAACGCAGCTGGGAAAATGTTACGAAGCCGCCATTTTGTTTAATACAGCGCTGATAAAATTTATAAACAGTGCTCGATTCTTGTATAATAAGGATCTTTTAATCGAATTTCGATATGTTGTTTAGTTTCTTTAAAAAAAAAAAAAAAAAAAAAAAATTGCTATATTTTTCGGCCTTTAGAGTGGTTTTCCCCCTTAAATATCATTCGTCGATCATATGACGGTTTTAGCTCGATTTTTATTAAATTTTTTTGTTTGACGATTTTGTTGTTTCAGGGCTGTTGAATAGACAGAAATTCGCATAAATGAAAGAAAATGGAGAGTCGCGTCATACCACGATCGATGAGTTTTTCCCACGTTTCGCGCATTAACCGCGGATCTCGGAACGAGAGATCCTCGTGATTCGCGCCGCTGGTTTTGTAGGAAAAAAATGTGATAAATTGGGAAGACAATAATGTTTTGTTTCGTGCGAAACGAGGTCATGGGAGTCATTGGGCCATTGTTATTCGCGTCGTACGAAATTTCATAGTGAAAACACTTTTTTACAAAGGTAATTCTTCGTTAAAGAAATAAATATTCAAAAACGATAAATTTATAATTTAAGCAAATATTATTATTATTATTATTATTATTATTGCGACTATGCGACCGTCGGAATATTTATAAATGAAGAATATTTGGCGTAACTGCGAGAGCTATATAAATAGAAGCTGGGATATTACTCAATCGCCATTTAAAAAATATTTTTCTGTAGCTCGTATTGGTTTCCCACGCGTGGGTCGCAAGTCACTCGTCGATCGGTCAGCCCGTCGTGACGCGGCGTAATATAATAAACCGATTGTGCTCGATGATCATCGATACATAGCTTAGTGAAAGAATACAAGCAACACTCTCGTACGATAAAAAGTAAAATATAAAAATGTTGATAAAAATGTTAATTTCTAAAATTAAATTTCTAAACGATAAATACGATAAATAATATATATTTCTTATTAAATAAAGGTCTGGTATTAGATGATCATCGATACATAGCTTGGTGAAAAAATACAAAGAACACTCTCGTATGATAGAAAGTAAAATATAAAAGTATTGATGCGATTTTTCATTTTTTAAATTAAATTTTTAAATAACAAATCCGTTAAATAATAGATCTTTTTTCTTAAATAAATATCTAGTATTAGATAATTATCGATGCATAGGTTGGAGAAAGAATACAAGAAATACTGCCGTACGATAAAAAGTAAAATATAAAAATGTTGATAAAAATTTTAATTTCTAAAATTAAATTAAAAAATGATAAATACGTTAAATAATAATTATTTTTTTTAAATAAAGATCGAGTATTAGATAATTATGCATGCATAGCTTCGAGAAAGAATACAAGAGATACTGTCGTACGATAAAAAGTAAAATATGTTGATAAATTTTTAATTCCTAAAATTAAATTTTTAAATGATAAATACGTTAAATAATAAGTATTTGTTATTAAATAAAGGTCTAATATTGGATGATCATCGATATATAGCTTGGTGAAACAATATAAAGAACACTCCCGTACGATAAAAAATAAAAAATAAAAATGTTGATAAAATTGTTAATTTCTAAAATTAAATTATTAAACGATAAATACGTTAAATAATAGATAATTTTGTCTTAAATTACCGTCTAGTATCTAATATTAATTAACGTATTCGTACGATCTCGAGGCTTTAATAATTATGACGTTTATTTATCATTCGGTCGACGCGAAAGAATATTTGTCCCTGATGTCCCAAGGTTCGTAAAACTCACGTGGGACGTATAGAAGACTTTATCGTACGACGTCCCACTTTTCAGGGCTAAATTACAAATTAGATCGTTGTGGCTCACCCACGTCACTATTTTACTCGTTCCCTTTCTCCTCGCGCGGTCGACGCCACACGATCCGTCCCCGAGGGGCTCCGCCGCTATGCGCTATACCGTTTATAAGTAATTTACAAGGGAATTTGCATCAATGAGTTACGTCCGTAAAGCCCCTCCTCCGTCCCGTTATTTCGATCGATTTACACAAATACGACGGATTTTAAAGTCTCACCGAGTACAGAAATAATTCTTTCAACCAGACACTTGCCTTTCTTCTATTCTCAAATCCAACACACGAAGCGACGAACTATTGTTCGAAAAATAACTAAACATATATTTTTTGTCTATGTTTAGAAGCTAATCGAACTTCTACAAAACCTGGCGAAAAGTTTGTTAGCATTTTTCGAGTGAGGAGTACAGCACTAATCGTTTAAATAATGATTTTGGGACACAAAAAATGCCCGAACATACTTTCTAAAAATTGGTTCCATTCTATACGAAAACGATCGACATTAATCGTGTCCCGATTAAAACTACGAGTAACCGCGAATCATCCATTTGTAAATACCAATTTTGTAAAATGAAATTCCCCCAAAAGTAATTAAAAGAAATCTTGCAACATTTTTCTATTCTCTAAAAATCCTTTAAAAAAAGGCTTATCTCACTTCAGGTAGCTAGTACAGGTAGCTTGTAATTAATTTTTAAATGTCGATTTTGTACTATTTAGCGATAAATTAAAATACGCGATAAATTTTTCGATTTAAATATGGCGCGATTATTGTTTTATTGTATGAATGCATACGTGCATATGTTGCACATGTCGAAAGCATCTGTTTGGTACACAAAGTGTCAGGAAGACCTATATATAAACGAATAAAGGAGAATGCGTCAAGGGAGGGTCTCACTCGATCTGCGTCTATCCTCGCTACGTCGTCTACACACTGACCTCTGCCAAACGTACCGTATGGACCCCGGGGTATTTCGACCCCGGTCTCCGCAAATAGTTCTTCTCCCCGGAGCACCGAGCTTACAAGGCAAAAAGCAAGGCAAGAACAAGACGCGAGAACACGCATCGCCGAACAAAGAATATGAATTTATCCTCACGGTTAATTTAAATTCTCCCGCGCTTACGCGCAAATTCCCCGATTCTTTTTTTCGAGAAACAACCCCCACTCTCTATCTCCGTTCTCGTTGCAAATAACTCCGAAAACAGATTTCTCGCGATTGCATGGAAGATTAATAACTCACGTCGAGTTCAAAGCTCGCGTTTGTTGGACGCGAGGTACACGACTCGAATTTTATCCTTCCTAGAAGGGGACCGAGAGTTAAAGGAAAATTTGTGGTTCATTGTCTTGAGGAATAAAACAAAATTTTAGATTTGTCAAATTGGCATCGATGCTGAATAATAATGAAAAATATTCTTGCTCTAATTTTCAGGACATTAGTTTTCACAATTACAATCAGTGTATTGCCAATAAAATAATTAAAAATAAGTGTTATTATTATTCGTAAAAGTAAAGAAGAGAATGTTTTCCCAAATAAAAATTGATTAATCATTTCCATTCTTTTGTATTTCTGGTTTCTTGACTGCACGTGTTCGATTTTTATAAGAATTGGCAACAACGCTGAATAATAATGAAAAATATTCTTGCTCTAATTTTCAAGACAATTTTCACAATTACAATATGTGTATTGCCAATAAAATAATGTTTTCCCAAATAAAAATAATTAAAAATAACTCTTATTATTATTCAACAAAGTAAAGAAAAAAATGTTTTCCCAAATAAAATTTTATAAATGAACCCCATATTCTTTTGTATTTCTGGATTCTTGACACGTGTTCGATTTTTACAAGAATTGGCAACGTCGCTGAATAATAATGAAAAATATTCTTGCTCTAATTTCCAGACATTAGTTTTTACAATTACAATCAGTGTACTGCCAATAGAATAATTAACAATAACTATTATTATTATTATTAAAAAAAGTAAAGAAACGAATGGTTTCCCAAATAAAAATTGATTAATGATTTCCGTTCTTTTGTATTTCTTCTTTCTTGACACGTGTTCGATTTATATAAGATTTCTCATAAATTTAGCTGCCTGCAAGTATTTATAGAATTGCCACGCGTATCGTTTAAACGACACCCGTGACGGGGTCGACGGGCCAATTTTTAGGGGAAGGAAAAAGAAAACAAAAGGGACGCACAAAGAAAAGTCCAGACACGTCGAGACAACCGTCGCGCGTCGTCGTTCGAAAAATCTTTTTATCACACACGCATGTCGCTATACCTATAATAATTCCGACCGTAAATATACGACAAGATTGTACGGAATTCTTCGAATACGAGAAACTCGATTTCATTAAAATTCTCACAGGATCATCAAACCCCGGGGACACACGCGACTCTCTTTTATATTGTGCCCTTTCACTCGGGTTTCATTGTACTACGAACGTGTCTCACAATGGGACAAAAAAACAACAATGGTTTTGCCTCACGACAATTTTATACGTTAATCGCACACTTTACCGTTTTAAAACAATTTTTTTATGAAGAATAAACAATGATAATAATTTTCACAAAAAGTTGTTATCATTAAGGAGATTCGGCATATTGCAGCGACAAAAAATACATTTATTTTATATTTTTTTTCTGAAAGTACGTGTCTTTCTTTATATGTTGTTTAAATTTCATGAAATTCTGAGCAGTGGAAGTACGTTAAATAATTTTTTTTAAGTTACGCGTTTGAGTTCATTAGAAATTCAAACTTTTTCAGAAAATCGTGTCTCCTGAAAAGTCATGTTTTTTCATCTGCAATGTACCTTTTCTCGAAATCTAACCATCAAATCGGCATATTGGTTTTTTGACATAACCAGTACATGCAAACGAAGTATGTGTCGAGCCATTTTTTAAAATATATTTTTAAAGGAAAAATATATTTGAAGGTAAAAAAACGTGGTCAAAAATTTTAACAGAATTTCAAAACGATGTCAAAAAATTCTGAAACAATATATCGAAAAAATGGCTCGACACATTATTTATAACACTTTAATATACACGCTCAACAAAAATAGTCAAAATCGGACGTACGGTTCGTGAGAAAAGGTACATTGCAAATAGGGATTTTTCGAACTAATATTTTTCGACTTTCAATTAGTCCCAAAATTTGTCTATTTAGAATATCCTCAAAAACCCAACACAGAATTATCAATAAAGTCTTCGAAAAAATCATCGAAAAATGTTGAATAGTTTTGAAGAAATTTCCATTTGAAGTAAATAAGATCAAATGGGGGTTTCCAAATATGTCGAACCTCCTTAAATTGACTCTAATTGTTGATATTGCCAATGAATCAGAAAATTTTATAAATCTTTGTCCGTTAATTAAATTGTAATAAAAATTCGATTTTCTTTTTAGTTGAAAAAAGGCGATTTGTGTTCGGTTGGGGAAAGACGTAGTGGGAAGACACGTAGGATCGATTCGCAACGGGTACGCGATGCCAACTGTGCCAATATTATGTTTTATGCAAAACTCTCTACGTACTACTCGTAATACACACAAATGTCGATCGACTCTGGGTGAGATCTGGGCCAACTTTGATTCCAGGAATTACGTCTCTCTTTCTCGTCTTCCGCAGCCAGCCACGCTTTTACTATCACGAATCGCTTCGAAACTCGTTATCGAAAGTTCGTAAATTTGATCAAATAATTATAAAACAAATTTTATCGGGCTGATTGCAAACACGCTTTTACATCAAATGAATTAAACACTTGGTTTTTAATAATAAATTTACACTAATTAAAACCGCGTTAATTACAAAATAAACCGAGATAATACAAATGTTTACTTCGTATGATTTAAAAAATTGTATTTGACAACACTAGATAAAAAATCTTTTAACGCACAAGTGCATCGATTTGAACAATTTTCATTTACAACAAATCGATACGCGTTCAAAATAAATAGAGTAAGCAATTAAAAAAAAAACAATTAGCTGTAAAATATTTTGAGAACTTTATGAATAGTTTTATTTATTTGTTTGCTCGAAAGATCGTCGTTTCTGTTTTCTTCTTTATTCCTCCAGAGCGAGTAACGGGAAGAAAATACAGTATATAACATGGTTAAGTGCTTAAGTGCAATTGCGCAATCCCATGCACGGGACGCGGACTTTTGTTTTCGACTCGCATCTGTGTGTGTGTGTGTGCGTGCGTCTAATGTTTACCGGAGGAAGGAAGTGGGGAAAGGTTGTGTGCGAGATGGAAGAATCATGCAAAGTGGATACTATCTCAGCGTCAAGGTCGTTCCCGCGCTCGAAATATAACGGTGAATCGATCGGACGATTCGAAATAGAATCGGATTTTGCGTGTATTTTTGTTATCTCGAAGCGGGACCCGTTCTTGCCGACGTTGAAAATCGTCATCAGTCACTGTTCGTACAAGAAAAGCTTGAGGCGAGGGTGTTACAGAATTCGCAAAAGTTGCAAAATTTTCCGGACGAGGAAACGAATTGTGATCGATGGACGTAAGTATCAAAGTAATAATAATAATTATAATAACAATAATAATTTTTTGTTACTAGTATATAGGCAATAATATATTTACTAATTAATAATAATAATAATAATAACAATAATATTTTTTTACTAATATAATTACAACGATATATTTACTAATAAATAATAATAACAACAACCATATTTTTTTTACTAATATATAACAATATATTTTCTAATAAATAATAATAATATTATTAATAAATTATTCTTTTTTCGGGCGTATGAAATTAATTTTAAATTTCCGCGAAATCGTTTTTTTCAGAAATTTTGTTTCCCTCGATACGAGACCATCGATAAATCATTCGCTATCCCCGGAGACATCTGGAGGATTTTTTTTTGAGCGATTTCTCGCTAGATTTGTTATTCTTAATTTTTCATTTTTTTTCACGCTCTGTACAACCCGAGCTGGTCGTCGGTTCGCGCAGATCCCCAATCCTCGTGAAATACACGCCCGCGTGACCGGCTGTCTATTTTTTCTTCCGTCTTTTACCATCAATATTTTTATTGGCACATTCGGGCACGTGCGAATATTTCGACGTAGTTATATATATATATATTGCATTAGTCATATATAAACACACCCATATATATATATATGTGCGTGTGTGTGGAAATAATCTCATGGAAAGCTCGAATTGAAAAAGAATGATAAAACCGGAAATATCGAACACAGTTATCAGTCTTTCCGCTTTTTTGTTTCGTGAAACATTATTCGAGAACGATTCATGAAAAACGAAACAGAATAATAAATATAACGTCAGGAAGAAAGAAAATTGTTATTTCTTGAATTTTTCAAGCTGTGTTAAAATCTTCTGCAGTTATAAAAGGATCTTGCGTAGGATTTTTTCTATTTATTAATTAATATCGCGTCAGGCAAAAAATGAATGATTATTTTTCGAAATTGTTAAGATATTTTATAATTTAATGCACTGATAAGGAATTTATTACTTGGAAATTTCTTTTTGTTTAATTCCCCATGCATAAAATTTATTTGGTAGAATTTTCACCCATCGATCGGTTCGCTGGTCTCGATTATTTATCACCGTATTTTATTTGGTGAGATTGCACACGTAGATAATAATAATTATAAATAATTGTCGCAATAAATTGCCGCGTCAGGCAAAAAATAAATGATAATTTTTCGAAATTGTTAAGATATTTTATAATTCAATGCACTGATAAGGAATCCATCACTTGGATATTGTTTTTGTTTAATTCCCCGTGCATAAAATTTATTTGGTAAAATTTTTGATACGTTTCAAGACGTAAAAACAATGATACGAAAAAGTCTTGTATCGCGCTATTGCAAAATCAAATTGGCAGTCGAAGAACAGCGAACAATAGGAACTTTGCGCCCTCCTTTACTCTCGTTACACGTGAGGCCTTTGGCGCCACAGACGTCGGGCGACTATCGACCCTATCCACTTATTTCTTTGTCTCGTTTTTTTTCTTCACCTTCGTGCAACACGAACGCGACCATTGTATCGTCAATAATGGACTGTGCGATCGACATGTACCATTTTTTATTTTCCGAAAGTGCATACAGTGGCGAAGTTTGGGTACAACGTCATTATTAAAAATTCTGATAATAATTCGAGCTGTTTTCTTTCTTTTGTTACAATATTATTTTTTAAATGATAAAAAGTGTATTGATATTTTTATTGATTACTAGTGGTACCCGGCATGCGTTGCAATGCCGTTTTGGTGTCATAATTCATTTGACACACAATACTTTTTGTTTCTCTCTCTACGTGTGATAATCTCTACTATACACATTTTTAGCGATTGTCCCCGTGCTTCGTTGATGGACATTGCAAATGGGAGTCGCACTGTAAACTGCAAACGTTTGAAATCGAATGGCATATATTTTAGTATCATTGGGATACGTGACAACAGTACATCGTCTTTTCCTTCAAATGTTCCATTTTAAATTGCAGTTTCGCTGATATTATTCATCTCATTTTTTCCTGGAAGCCCAGTACCGTTGCAAAGTCGTGGTAGATTTATGTTTCGTAAAAGTATGATAGGCACGCCCGTTTTCAATGTTACAACGCGAGGCGCTATGCCTGGCAAATGAAACGAATTCAGGAATTCAGTTAAATAATTAACAACTTGTTCTTGATCAATAAAAGCAGCAATCTACTTGTACGTTTTAGCTTCTCATGATATTGTCTTTTAAATCGTGAAATTTATATATTTGGGATTGGTGTTTTTCGCTGCTAATATAGCACGTTCCCTTAACCACTTGTGTTTTTTGCAGTTATGTACAATATTTTCAAAAACTTTGTGAATCAATTCGTCTATTGTTGCTGTTATTTTACGAAAGTTTGTACTTCGTCGTACGTACTCTAATGGTTTTCCGTCTTTCTTCTCGGTGCTCGTCCGTTTCTGAAACTCGTAATGTATGTTTCCTTTTTGATTGAGGTGTAGATCTTTCAATCGCTTCCCGATTTAGAGTCACGATTAATTTGACATTCGCTGTCAAATGAATTATGCAAGTAATATATAATATCAAGTCGATCAAGTCGTGAAAACAAATGAGTGTCTTTTATTTCGCTTGTCATTTTGGTAGCATACTTTGACAGCTGTCAAATACTCTCTATATATATAGATATACATAAATGTGTAAGCATCCACACAGGATAAGGGTTCGAACAATATTTTATTAATGATATATATTATATAAAGATTTAAGAACTGAACATAAAGAAATGAATACAAGGAATTCGCTACAAACATCGACGCTCTTTTCCCTCACGCGGTCGCACACACTCTCTGCCCCTTTCGGCTCTCCCGTCACTCTCCCTACTCCTCCGCCTACAGCGCCCTCACGGCCAACTGACCCGCTCTCGCGCGCGCGAAATTTTGAACTTACAAATGTTACTTTTATTTTGCCCCGTACGTGTTTATTTTGGCAAATAAAATAATATCAAGTCGATCGAGTCGTTAAAACAAACGAGTGTCTTTTATTTCGCTTGTCATTTTGGTAGCATACTTTAATAGTTGTCAAATAATCTCTATATATATAGATATACATAAATGTTAATTTTATTTTGCCCCGTACGCGTTTATTTTGGCAAATAAAATTATTCTACTAACGCAGAAAACTTCTCGGGAGTGCGGACTACAATTTACCAAATTTTCATCGCAATCGGATGAATGGTATAGGAGCTTACTCGTGACAAACAAACAAACAAACAAACATTCTTCCATTTTTATATATAAGATTTAATCAAACTCATCATCGTCCCTTTGAATAACAATATCGAATGTAAAGATCACAACTTTTATCCGTTTCCAGAGAAAATTGTTCTGCGAGTAAATTAATCTCAAGATGTAACTTGACAATTCCGCGTGCTTCTCCAGCAATTCTCCAAAACTTTTCGTCCAACTTTCTCGATGGTCGCATATACAACTTTGCATACATTAAACGCATCGCAGATCCCGCGGCACTCTTGCGGAGTAGCGGATCCGGAGCGGTTAACTGCCACTAAAATTCTGCATTCAACGAAAATAAATCGCACGCTGCAGCCATGCTAAAAGTGCCCTGGTCTCGCGCGGAATTTTTCTCGCGGCTGACAAAAAAGATGGTATTCCATTCGATCGTACCGAATTAAAAAGAAATACGCCTAAATATTGAATGAGACAAATATTCAAATCTCGTAATCAAAATATTACTAAACAAAAAAAAATTGTAACCATCAAATATTTATCTAAAATGATGGAAAATATTTTATTCAATAATCATCGATATTTTTCAAAAAAAAAAGTCCGCTTTCTTTTAGCATAGAAAAATTGGAAAAAAATTGTTCGTGCGATTGAGAAATCTCCCGGAGACGTTTGTCGCGACTCCACAGCTTTGCGGACGATTTGTGCATTTCATCAAAGATGAGCTCACGGGATGTAACACGTTAACATAAACTAATCGCTGCCAGGAGACAACGAGACGAGAGACACGGTGAGATAGGACGCTGTTGTGGAATTTTAACTTAGCGCATGAAAGCCAAAAAACCGTCGCATATGCCAGAGAGACGTTTAATAACGAGGGCACTGCCAAGTGGCATGAACTTTGTTGTTCGATGAAAATTAAATTTTTACAAAGAATAAGGTCGTCGGTTAGCCCGAGGTAACGAGCGATTAATAACGACCGTAATTTAACGATACTAATGTCAACAGTGTGTAACCAATCGTTCCCACACCGGCGTCCTTGCCCCAAACATTGTCTGACAAGTGCTGACATTTACTACTGTCGACCATACTACTTTGATTAGTCACACGCGATATAGCGAGTCGTACGACTCGCTGTCGTCGCAAGAAGCCAAAATTTCATCTCGATCAAACAGTTTGAGAGAGAACGAGAAATTTTTCAACGAGAAATATTTAATTCACGTCGATTCGATACACGCGTGGTCTGACAATCGTTAACTTTTACTACTGGCGAGAAACGAGTTCGATTCTCTCGTCGGCAAACGCAGCCAAAATTCGATCTCTGTCGAATAATTTTAAGGACGAAGTTTTTCTGATATTTAATCGTAATCGGAGGAGAAATATTTCAAGAGTAAATTGCAATCTCGAAGATTTTGGAGCTATAGAAGTGTCTGACAAGTGCTGACATTTTCCACTACGACGCGAACGCTTCTATCGGCGATCGTTGCGTCCTCTGGGAGAGATGCGACGAGTCGAGCTTTCCGTCATCGTGCCTGGCCAATGTTTAATCGCGATAAGCGGTGTACGCAACTAACGACAGTTTTCGAGTGGAAAAGAAATGTCCGAGCTAACAATTAATCATTCTTGTGCAAAGTTGATGTTTCCTGTTGAAGTTTCAAGAGCCAAGAAAATTCAACGTAATCCGAGTTGGCTTTGCCCAGGGCACGAGACCCGGGAACCAAGACAAGTACAAAGTGCGCGGTTTTTCACGGAATGCGTTGCGTTTTTTTCTCTCGTTATTTTCCACCCGCCAACCGGAATAAACTTTGCGTGAAGTGTACAAAGTTGCGAAGGCAAGACCGGACCAGTCGTTTTCCGAACGATCTTTACCAAAGATACGTGTCGAGCTTCTAAATATTGAAAAACTCTGCCAAAAGACGCAGAAAACTTTCCGAAAATTCCTTACTTCGCGACGCATTTTGCACATACGTACATAATTTTTCGAACAAAGTCGCGATACTCGATGCGTCATGGGGATTAAGATTTGGCATTTGTTTTCGTACAATTTGCGTCTCGAAATTTTCAGTGAATACGAAAGAATTTTCAACTCGTGAGTAAAACGAAATTTGTTTACGTATTCGTCTCATTGTTAATCACAAGCTACTTATCAAAGAATTTCGGAGTTCAACAAAACTCTCTAGACAAAATACCAGTAGATTCAATCGACATGAACCATTCGGGTCTGGAAAAGCGAACAGTTTTCATTGTTTTCGCATCGATTTTCAATTCACGAGAAAAACGAAATTTGTTTACGTATTCGTCTCATTGTTAATCACAAGCTAGTTATCAAAGAATTCCAGAGTTTAGCAAAACTCTAGACAAAATACCAGTAGATTCGATCGACATGAACCATTTGTTCGGAAAACCGAACAGTTTTATTTTGTTCGCATCGATAATCCATAACTCGCCCTTTTACAATTATGTTCACCAACTGGAGGGAATGTTTATACTCGATTTCGAGTAAATAGAGCGATCGTTATCACTTTATTTTCATTCTCACCTCAGGGTCCACGATCCTCGAAGTTGTTTTCTTGGTTGTAGTTGTCCTAGTAGTTTTCCTACTCATTCTCGAGGAAGTGATAGTCTCATGGGGCGAGTCCCAATCCTGAAAGACCTCCGTAGTCGCCATCTTATCTTGTTTTTCGTTCAATCCTTTTTTAATCCTTCTTTTGTCTCTCGAATAACGGATGGGCCACAAGCGGAATTATAAACTTGCGTGCACTCTCCGTTCGAGGGTCGCACTACACTCAAGATAGGGGAGGTCTCGCGAACATCCCTCGTCACAACAGGCCCAAACAACAACAACAACAACAAAATAGTCGCACAATTGTTTTTATTCCTTCGTTCGTCTCGATGAGAATAAAGAAAAAATCACAGCTTCGCGATAAATTAACTATCGGCGTTATCGAAACGTATTCGTCAACATTTTTCGTTAGGACAAACAAGATAATTTCTTTTTCTCGGTCATAATTTCTCTATTTTATTATTCGTTCGTAATTGAAAATCGTCGTTGTCATTGGACGAATCTCGTTCATGCGCCTTTGACGATTATAAATGCGCGATCTGTTGGATGGACCACGCCAGACTGAGGTCCAGGAAACACGCCGCCCCCAAAACCCCGAGAGCTTCTCAACCGCCAACCAAGCTGAGAACGCACGCAGACAGTTTCACGCACGAGTCGTGCATAGCCCGTTTCCAGAAATACGTGGAAACAGGTATAATTAGGACGACGTGTGTGGGACGCCGGAGGGTAGGGGGACAAGTAGGGGACGAGGGGCTTGTCTATGTCGGAAAGAGATGAAAACTTCGGTATGAGGCAGGGACGAGGGGAAGTCGACTTGTCTCAGCGGGAGCGAAAAGTCCGAGTGAACCAGAGCGAGGGAACGAGGAGCGAACTCGAGAAAAGAGACAGTGGAATCATTCACAAAATTTTGCGACAATTTCCCTCGAAGCATGAGCGAGAAATGTCAATGGCTGTCAAATGTATTTTCGCAAACGCGAGAGAGGCCAACATTTCATACGAGAAGAATATTTCTAGAGCAATGAGAATCGTAACAATCTTTCGACGACACCGATCCAGTTCTTTTAGTTTCAAATTTGTGGTGAAAATTCGTGGACGTATAAATTTTTCGCGATTGTTTTGAATTTGCAAATATCGAATGCGGTTCTATAAACCTCAAGGGACAAAAATAGTTCGAGAAGCAGGGCTTATTCGGGACACCGATCCAGACGTAAGCTCAATCGCGTCATGCGAGGAATAATGACCTAATAAAATTACCGAACGATTCCGAATAAACGAAACATTTCGGGTGGAGCGAGACTTTGAGAAAAATTCTGCAGAAAGTTACAACGATTTTTAAAATAAAAGAGGACAAACATCTTCCATCTCTTTATTCGGATAATTGTGATTTTCTTTTTCAAGGGGAAAAACCAAAACTGGTTTTTTATTCCTTGAAAATTGAAATTCGAAATATGAAATGAAATATGAATTTAATTAGTAACTCAATTTCAGTTTATATTAATGAAAAAATAAAGAGAATAATTTTTAAATCACCAATTTCATTAAAACACGGATTTATTTAATTTTGTTTTGGGGAAAATTGAACTGGATAATTGTCGGAAGGTGAAAGTACAAAATTGTTCGTTTTCCCTCGTCGAGTAAACATAAGGTGAACCTTGTCAGAGTCAACGTTGATGACAAAACCCGATTAGCCTTTCGCACGAAGCTGAAAACGTGCCAAATTGCGATCGGTTTGAAATTCGTTCTTCCTGTCTCTTATGGCTGCAGCACGTGGCAGATTCGAGTTGCGAGTGCAAAATTCTAATTTATCCGTTATCACGTATACGGTAAAACGTGGGAGATGCAACGGTGAAAGAGAGAAGTCTCAGAGACCAGATCTGGCGTCAGATGTGTGACGACGCTGAAAATGTTCTTACGGTACGTCATACATTCTCGTGACTCGATGAAGCAACAAAACTGCCACGTCGCTTCGTCGACGATACTTAACAATTTTTGCCTCGAAACTTTTATTTCACAAAACGTTAATGACTTTTTGATGACGGAAATTGAAAATAATCGAAGACGCGACGAAGAAAGTACAAGTTATTGTCGATCAAAAGAAAACAAAGAGATGATTCCTTCGGTGCAGCGGACACAAACTGTTTATGATTCATAGTTTTTGTTCGATAAAAACTAAAAGTATCTTTTTACCCAGGGTTCGGCGAATTTCCATGCGACTAGAAGGAGACGTTTGTTTGCGAACGTAGCAGAAATAATATTTGGCACGCGGCTATTTTCCCAGTTTATGTAAGAGTATACAGGCAGAAGAGATAGAACGACGAGCATATCAATCGCCGTTCCTCAGAGATCATCGTGCTTCCTACGTGACCTATCGAGGATTGGATTTAGATCGATGTTTCACGTCGGTCATGAAGAAACACCTGTAACAATTTTTCCACGTTGGCAAAAAGCTGCAACTCTTAAAAACAAGTCACTAAGTCTCAACAAAGGAATTTCTTTTCATTAAAACTTAGAGATCATCGCGTCTTTTGTGATTATTCCTCGTGCTTTTTCTTCAGGACACTTGCTGCTTTCCAAGGAAAAGAAGATCAAGAACAAGTTTGCATCAATTTCGACTAAATTTGTTATCATTACTATAGAGTTCTCCAGCAACTTAAACCTTAGAGGCCTGAAAACTTTCAAGCCTATGTGGTCCGCAGACGCATAGGCTGATGCATATATGTGTCCTTAGAGCTCAAAGGGTTAAACTTTAATCCTGCTATGCTGAAAATTGCATGATCTTCACGAGCATACAATTTTACAATGGCTACCTCAAATAAAGAAGGACTAATCCGTTATCAAGAGGAAGATTATTCCCGGTCCACTGTTCCGTGTCATACGACGAGAAAAGCTCGGGTTGTATGAAAAACTCGCTTTGTGTGTATCATCGAACAAAGAGAGAATCCTCAATCTCCATGAGGCGGTTTCCTGACCAAGTGACACAACGTATCTGTCTTCAATCTCATGATTCACGTTGGACGTTAAACCGACTCTTCCTAGTTGCATTCCTCACGGATCGTATTCGATGGTCGCATTTGGATCATCAAAACGTGTGAAAACACGAGGAAACACCTCCTGTATTTCTTGATGTTTAATTGTTTTGTCCATTTCTCTTTGCCTACCAAGGGGTCGGTAGAAAAAGTTCCATGTCAGAAAGCAGGTACTTTAGACATCGGAATAGTAAAGAAACAAAGCGAACCGCACGGTGTGCTCTTGACTTGGCAGATGCAACGAGATGAAGCCAGACGTGACGGGACCCTGCACAACGCAACGAACCGCGAAGAGTGTGTTCAACTCGATTATTCTACGTACATTCGGTCCGGCATGTTGAGTTTGTTAATTAAAAGCGCTGTAGTACGAGTTATCAAAAGGCGGCAGTGAACTAATAGGTTCCACCAGGTTTGTTGCGTGGACGTCTGGAAACGTCTTAAGTAACATTGTAAGCAAACGTTGGCGAAAGAGCCAACGCTGATTTAACCTCCTGTCTAGTAGAGGTACACTTTTTTTCTGTATTTTTCATTGTCAGTAAAACTTTTGATGTCCTATGAGTAGTACAAGAGCGGTCAGGACATTAAGTAATTTGAGATTGTCAAAATCTCTGTGAAAGAGATTTTTCTACTGGAAGCTAAAAAAAGACTGCTTCGAGCTTGGATATTTTGGTGCATGCGGGATTCTACCGAAATACAATTCACCCTTAAGTTTCACTGCAGGGTTCACAAAAACTAACCCGCTGATTGGAAAAATAGATCTCCCAAGTTCCGTTTCTTTTGGTTTTGGAAACATGTGCGGCAACTGTGTAGGTGGTTCCTACTTGTGTGACTTCCCGCCTCAGACTCTCAATCTTTCTGGATCACATCCGGACTCATCGAGGCAGCTCTATTTTATGAAGTCTCACAAGATCGATCACCATTCGATCAATCGATGGATGGATTTATTCTAATTTGGCCTAAACGTCATATGCAAACTCGTATTCTTACAGAAGTCGAGGTACAATCCATTTCAATTGCGACTAACTATAAGAAAATTAGGTCCCTAAGTGCATTCGTCGAAATATTTCATTTTTAAATGAGATCGTATAGTGTGCATGCTTATTTCAATTTCACTATCGATTCGAAACTGATGCAACATGCCCAAGCCTCACATTTTACGTTTCAAAGCAAAACGCTTTTCAACAACTGTAACACACTCATATTTCCTTAAGTCTGACAGAAATTTGATCAACACAGCAACATAATATAATCATATTTCAACAAGACCGACAGATTTTCGATGAAAATAGCAACATTTAATCTCGATCACGCAAATGTTGTACATTCTTTTCCAAAGGCACGTGGTAATCGCATCTTCAATAACAACCGTTGATCCATTCTTCGCATCCTAACCGTTTCTCAAGACCGTCGAATATCACGAAAAAAACCTTCCACTGGCAAAAGTCCTACGGTCGATATAAACAGAGCATCTAAAATAAATAGTTAGCGACTCTGGTAAAAGTTACGGCACATCATCTCCCACTGCTCGTTCGAAGATCCTTGAGCAGCCATCACATCATCTCCGATGTGCGCAAGATGCTATCAATGTTTCGAAGAGATTTGCGACTGTCTGGAATTAGAAACTTGGCTTGTGGTATTTTCTCGCCCAAAGGAAGATAATCGGGACTCTCAATGTGTCGTGACGACGCGAATGCCGGTAAATAAATGAGAGAGAAGCTGCGTTGGGTCAGTTTAAGATCCCGGATAATTCTCTAGTTCGCTCGATGTCCGCAATGGCGCTGCTGTCGGTGGCGGTAGCAGAAGAGTTCTTTAGCGACCTTTGCACATAAGATGCGCAACTGGCCTTGACGTCTCTCAACAATTTTCCGGAAGCCATATTTTTCGTGTATTATTGCGCTTGAAGTAACACCACGGGCGAAAATCTCGACCTGGCCTGCTGGCCTTCGTCTCTCTCTCTCTCTCTCTCTCTCTCCCTCTCTCTCTCTCTTCCTCCCTCTCCCTGTCCGTCTTTAGTTGTCTTTCTTTAACTCTCGCACGAAGATTTCTGCACACGTTACCTCGCACACGCTTCTCTTTTAGCCTCTCGAGACGTTGATGCTACTTGGTGAACGATCGACTGGCCAATAAATCGATTGCACACTCGCTCTCCAACGCGCAATTTCCACTCGCTGTTTCTTTGAATACATTCGACATAAATCGTACGAGGACGTTCGATAAGCATTTTTAGCGATGCAGGATCGTCAACTGTGCTGATGCAACGCGAATTATGAGTTTGTGTTGTATCTACTAAACGCGTTGTATATCCAACTTCATTAAAATGCAACATGCGTTTCAATGACAACAGATGCAGCGTCAATCTTATCATAATGAAAAGCATGGATCAACGAGTCATTTTTAATTAGCATTGTTAAAGTAACTCGCCCGAGTTGATTCCCATCTCTTTTCTATATTCGTTCTTTGTGTTTTCCTTCTTAAACGGTAGACACGCCACGCTACACACGCCGGGTTGAACTTATTTATAGTTTGTTTCTTAGCCTCAGTCAAACTTCCGACAGATGGCAGCGTCTGGCCAGATAACGGCGAGCGTCTGAACGGTTTTGTCGACCGCCCGAATACAAAAAGCTTTTGAATCGCTCACTGCTACCGCTAGAGAGCGCCACTGGCCAAAATTCGCCTCGGCGTCCCGACATGAAGTAATTAAAGACAAATCGTTCACGCGCTGCTTCAGGAAACTGCCATTACCGTTATGTACTCCAAATAAGCCCAATAATCATAACATTAATTTTCTTAAGTTTACATAGCCTTTCGAGCCGCTACCATGCCCTCTTTATTAAAAAAACTATGCCGAATCGCGATAAACTAAAGCAGTTTATGCCTTTTTTTATCGAAAATAATTATTTACAGAGTTTTTAACGCTGCATATCGTCGATAATACGATAATAAACAATGTTTCTACCGTGATCCGATGTCAGTAAATGTCAGTTGGAAATTTATAAGCACGAACCTCGAATAAACTCGAGCAATCGCTGGAATTGGACGATTTCGAAGTTATCGTTTGGCGAAAAACTGTTTTGCAAATTCACATCGAAAACTGGGTCAATTTCAACGTCCTTTATTGCGCCACTACGGTACGCAATGGCTCCCATGTTCAATAAAGGGTGTAGTTTATCCAAATCTTCTACATCCAAAAAAACATATAAACACTGTAGGTACATGCAATAGGTTTAAGGCCACTTTTTGCACAAAACACAAAAACGTAATACACACAGATACACAATATACTACACTGCTCATAACAACGAGCGCTCGCACAGAGCCATTTGGCGTTGTTTTTCGTTATTGGATGTCTGAAAATTCAGACATCCAATGACATTGAACATTCAGACAGTTGCATGGATCTGTATTCTGTAAATACAGATCCATGCAACTCACACTGTATTTTCTTGATTTTGGTCTCAATAAACAAATTCTTCTTTTTCTTCACGGTACATAATGGTATGAGCAAGCAATGAAACTTCACGCAAAGTTATTAACGTAATGAGTCCACCCGAGGGTAAATTTACAGACCACTAGCGACCAGCCCGGGTTTCGCACGGGTGTAATTTAGAAAAAAAAAAGAAATGAAAAATGTGAAGTTACTGTCTTTGATTATAGAATTTCTTTATAAACAATGTTTGTAGGTTTCGTTAGACAATACGAACAAATTTTGTTCGGGAGTGATTAGAGAAAGGGCTACGTATAACTGTCCATGGAAAAAGCACTCAACGCTTAGGTCCTAGCCCGGCCGGTCGGTGAATTATTTTTTTAGTTGCTTTAAC
Source organism: Netelia fuscicornis (assembly GCA_946811545.1). Lineage (NCBI taxonomy): Eukaryota > Metazoa > Arthropoda > Insecta > Hymenoptera > Ichneumonidae > Netelia > Netelia fuscicornis. Next base: position 38,591,786 of record OX328012.1, read on the forward strand.
CTATGATTTCTTCTAAAGTATTTATCTGAATGATATAGTATAAATTAATTAATTATAATCTACATTAAATGCCCAAGAATACTATCATATTTATTTGGATAAGGGTTCATACTGAATAAGAGTAAATGGCTTTGCAAGTAACGCCATTTTAAATTAAAGTTTTAATGAAAGAAATGGTTACTACGAGTTAACCGTAACAGATAGAGATATGCCATAGCGAAGTTTTCTTTAGGATTTTAGACGCACTACAATTCTCCAGTACATCATTTTCAAGTATCTCTTAAAGTTAAGCGTACGTAAACAATGTAAATTTATTTTTCGACGACTTGGTTGCAAAATATTGTTTTGTTTCTACTTACAAAAAAACTTAATTAGGTTTTATTATATACATAAACCTGCCATGAAAAATTATCTAAATGATGGTGAACACTGCATCAAAATCCGTTGCGTGGTTTAGGAGAAGTTAGCGGCTAAACAGACAGATGCGAAAAGCGACATTGTTTTATGGCGACTGCCTGTGGAAACCAAAGTGTTTTTGGTTTAGGAAACTAACTTTTTCTGGGTATATATTTAGTCCTTTCACGTATTTTAAAAATTCTAATTAAAATCATACTGTCCTTTATCGAAAATTGGTTTTCATCTAACTTCCTGTCTATTAGAATTAATTTATCGTGTACTTAAAATTGGCCGGTTTGCCAACTGTTCCGAAACAATTTATCGAAATCAAATAAATCGTGCTTCCTCCGTCTGAAATAAAGTTATCGTTGGATTTGGGAAAACTTGTGGCGAGCAAAAGGAAATTGAAAGGAAATATTGTCGGTCGTTCGTTTCTCTACCGTTTGAAATATCAAAGTGCCGAAGCTCGCGGGATTTACGCACACGACGCGGTAAACTTTCCATCGACGCAGCTGTTCCACAAGAGCGTGCGGAGCGTTATTTTTGTGCTACCAACTTCCCTCCTTGCGCCTGCGAAGCTTTACCCACACTCTCGGATTTGAACTTAGCGTCATTGCCATTGTTTTTTTCTTCTTCCCGAACGAGGTGTCTAACACTTGTACTTCGGAACTTAAGTTAAGTATAAAAATGCAAAACTTTACCCAATCGACCTTTTTATACTATTTTTCCTGTATAATTATTTAATTAATCAATAATTATACTAAAGGCCAAAACTAAAATAAAAAGTCTAAAATTATACTAAAATTATAATAAATGTCGAAACCTTTGAATAATTAAACAGGAAAAATAATAGAAGGTTAAAGGAAACTAAAAATAGTAAGATTTAAAAAAAAGAACGCATGAGACAAATTAGGAACTTGTCAAATTCACAAATCCAATTAGCAAATCGTTTATATATTTTCGAGTAATTTATTTTTAATCTTGGTAAGGAGAAAATGTTACCGTCGTGCAGAGATCAAATAAATTATTAAGAACGAGATGCACGTAGAAAAATATTTTTGTCCAGTGCGTAGGTCGGTTCATCTAGTCTAAAACAACACACGATACGGTGATTGAAAAGAACGTTTTGAAAAAAGCATACAGCTAGAAGTTAAAAGCTTCGTTCGTCAAAAATGTTCATATCGTCGTTATTTTTTCGTGACAGCACGATCTCATGGCGTTAGCTGGGATGACAGTGTATCACGAGTCGAAATTTGTTGAGAGATCGAGAATTAGGTTGTCGAAAAATTTTTTTTTTCCGAAATGGAAAGATCATACCTAAGTTTTATAATAAAACTATTATCATTTTTTTTCGTTATAATTAAAAATTTATGTCAAATTGAAAATAAATTTGTTATCCTAGTACCGATGACGCGCCGACAGCTCCTGAAAAAACCCGAGAGTGTGTGACGTCACTATGTTAACTTTTCCTGAATAACACCGTGCCGTGATAGAAATTTTTAACTTTTGATCAGTTTATTCTTATTATTATCGTCAATGTTTGATGAAATTATAGACAATGGCAAACCTTAAAAGTTATCGTGGGTGTTTTGTACCATTCTGTAATAATACTACAAAACCCGGATAAAATGTTTTTAAATGTGCCTCAAGAGGTTAAACGTAAACGTCAGTGGTTTGAAGCAGTGCGGCGTGTTAATCCGAAAACGACAACAAATGTTTTCTGTTGCGAGGGTCATTTCGATGTAAGAACAGTTGTGAAAACATTTTAACACAGTGACGTCGCAAATATGACAGCCCATTATGGCGCATTCGTGGTCGCTTGATTTCTTTTACAAATTTGATCACTCTTGAATCATTTATAATTAATTGTAAACAGTCTTTTCAAAGCTTTTCACATCGATTACCAATATTACTTATAATAATGTTTTAAAATACAGCAAAAAAAATCGATTTTTTTTTTCAACAACTCAATAGGTGGCATCGAGCCGAGTGGTGAGGATCGAGGCGAGGGTCCAACGTATACAAGACAGTACTATACATACGCCGTCCTCGTAGACCCTCCAAAATGGCAAAAACATATTCTGATTGAGCGGAGGGTGTTGGAGCAAGGGGTTGGTCACACGTGAAGTCAGTGAAACATTTCATCTGAAATTAGGCAAGGAATCACTAAAAATGGCTGAAAATCGCAGGAAATCGCTGAAGTCGAATGACTATGCCTGTTTTCCTCGTGATTTCTCCAAATGTATAAGAAATCATTGGGAATCATACACATATTTCTATTTACAGTCCAGAAATCACTGATTTCTGAAATTCGGGAATCACTGGAAATCCTTGGAATCAGCAGAAGTCACGTCAAATCGCAGATTATCTTATTGATTCGGGAATCACGGCGATCGCAGCGCAAGTCGCAAGGAATCGATTCCTTTGGGAAATCGTTGTGCCACCGAATCTGTGAGTAGCCAACCCCTCGTGATGGGGGTCCATGGATCCTCCCATAACTGCCTCGCCAAGCAGAGTTGGTATCGAGAGCGGACTCATGAAGGGCGCATTTTTTCGGACTTGGAATTGAGAGCGAAGACCCGCAGGGTCCGTGATGCCTCCAGATTCAAACTGGAGGGCACGTTGGCATTGAGCGGAGGCTGGTGGCTTGTGCACTACAGAGGAAATAGGTTCTAGGAGATTGAGACGAACAGTAAAAATTTCGACTCAAGCATGATACGATACTGGAAGGGATAAGACAGTACATGCAAGCAGAATCGTACTTTTATCACACTTTCCAATTATTTATATTCCATAACATAATAAACTAACTTATAGAGAAATAAAAAAAATAATAAACTAATTACTTGTAAGCTTAATATTTGTTTTTACTAGCTATTAGTATTTATCAATGAGTTGCCATAAATAATGACAATTAATCTAATTAATTATTTAATTAATTTATGCAATTATTTAATCGGGCAAATTCATTGAAACATAATAACCTATAAGCGATTAATTAATTAGTTACGGGAATAATTAATGAGTTGTCATAATCAGTAATAAAATAAAATAAATTAATTAATGCAATAACGAAATTGATCAAATTAACAGAAAACTAATAACCAATTACTCATAAGCTGTTAATTAATTACTCGCAATTGTTTGTTAACAATCTACCAACGTATCTACCAAGCGATTAATTAATTAGTTACGGCAGTAATTAATGAGTTATCATAATCAGTAATAAAATAAAATAAATTAATTAATGCAATAACACAATTGATCAAATTAACAGAAAACTAATAACCAATTAGTTATAAGCGGCTAATTAATTACTCGTAATTGTTTGTTAACAATCTACCAACGTATCGTTTCAATCGATGAGTTGCTACAATAACAATTAACATAAAGCAACTAATTAATTAGCCCAATCTTGTTGTAATATCTCGTTAATTCTATCACTATCATCATAAATGTCAACATTCTAAATAGCCCTATGGTTAATTTCCGGGCTTAGAAATCTTGAATCTCGTTTGAAGATACTAAATCGAAATTTGACGGGCGAGAGGACAATGACTCTAGTGCCGGGATCGAGTACAACGTCGATCACGTTCTCAAGGGGTGGGGAGGAGAAAGTAAGGGGAGAAGAAGGGGTGGATAGGAAAAGAGGTTCGATATGTCGGACAGCTGGCTGTGCTTCGTTATACATTATATTGGCTCCCATAGGCCATTAAGAGTGACGTTAAGACCGACGATCCTCGGGTTACCCAGCGACTCGACACGTAGATTCACTTACTGCCGGTATTTCCATCTCGTCGTCGTCGTCGTGGTCGTCGTCGTCTTCTTCTTCTTCTTCTTCTTCTTCGTATTCTACATTGACGACGACAACGACGACGATGGGAACTGCGTACGTGCGAGAGAAGAGAAGCACGTAAGCAATTGGTCTCGAACTAGTTCGCGGTGTTAAGCTCAGACTCACGGGAATCGAGTGGTTAAGGTGGACTTCCTGTTTGAAGTTTCACGCCCGCTCGAAGAGAGATGCACGGAGCCGGCTCGTAGCCAAACGGGATTCTATACTACTTTCTTACTACTACGACCACTACCACTCTCAACCATCATTACGTATATTATACAACTGTACGTGTACGACAAGTCGCGTAAAAACATTTCTAGTCGATTCCCTCGAAACGTAAGTACGTTTCTCCATTTGTCTCGTCCCATCGTCGATTCCCCAAAACGTTTAGTAAAAGCAGTCAACTTTATCCATAATTTCAGATTGGTGGAGAAAGAGCTCTGCATTTAAGAACGTTATTTTAGGAGGCTGTTCTGACACTTTTTGAAAATTGGATGGACCAGGTATATGAACGTTTATTGATAACTCGGTGATTCGATTATCGATATTGTCGAAAGGAAGTTTCATTTCCACCTGTCTATCGTGCATGTCCTCGTTGCAAGTTGGAATTCGAATACATCTACCTAAATATTAATGAAGCGTTCTCTACGAGGAAAATTTAAGACTGCATACTTTATGCAAAATTTAAGAAGCATGATGTAAATTTGCTGTTTTTTCTCAATCGATCAATCGATTATCGACCCGTTTGGTTTTTATTATATATTGATTTTGACAAAAATAACTTTCGTTTTTTAATTAACAAAGTTAACGAATCGATCGACTCAATGCCCGACGTGTAATTAATGTCTGCTTAAATTCGCTTTAGATAATATTTAAGACAATATTTAGAATGAATGATTTCCTTTCAATTTTCGATCATATCACGAAAGTATGATAAATCGATCGATCGTTTAAAAGTAAAAACCAAACGTACGTACATAATCCTCGGTTATCGATAAACTATCTCCCTAAAACTTGCGCCGCCCTCGATACTTTGACAAGCTGCCAATGAAGGAACTTTCCACCATCGCCTAAAAACTCCCGAGCAACTTATGGGAACCTACTGCCCTCGTCCCGGTAGATATTTGGATGTTTAACTTGTCCAACCGGACGATATTACCAACGATATTATGAGTTTACATGATATATAGAATGTAGCGATGTATTAGCGAGAAAGAGAGAGAGAGAGAGAGAGAGAGAGAGAGAGAGAGAGAGAGAGAGACACGTCTATTTCGAGATATTTAGTGGATTGGCCGGAGATAGAATCTCCCAGTGGAAAAGCCCGGTAGCATAGACCGCTCCTCCCTCCGACTGTCGCGGGTGCGCGCGCGCGCGAGAGAGATCACTAACACGCTAATTGAGACGCCTCTATCTCTCAGAGAATAAGTGTCCGTCAGGACAGATGCAAAATCCGTATAAACCTGTAGGAAACGTCTTCTGGTTCCTCGGGGCAATGCGTACGAGTCCGAAGTTTTGCCTCATTACCGCAAAGCGGCGGTGGAGCTCGATCGGTGAAACGTGACGAGGAACTTCACTTTGAAATATACACGCGTACGCGCGAATTTTATACAGTTATATTTACGCATGTATATACGTTTAAGAGGCTTTTAATAAATTTTAAGCAACCCGTAGTGTTCGATTAACGAACCGAGAGCAACGAATTCACTCGGTTCCTTGTTCGCACCAACGCCATGCTTATATCTGGAATATTACTTTGCGTTTGTTTCAATGCTTTTTTTGTTCTCTCTTTGCTCCTCGTTTCGCACGTGCTTGCGGATGCGTGCAAAGAGCAAAATATACGCGTTGTTCGCCGACCACCAATCGCAACACCGGACTCTCTTGGATTTTCGATACGCTCTGCTTTCGTCACGCTCGGTGTCATCGACCACCGACGATTTGTAAATCGTCTGGATTAGCGAAGCTTCGAGAAACTTGAAATTTTTTGGCGGACGATCCAATTTTCTATCGGAAATTCCGATAAGGATTTTTCTTTTTGTTAAATGGATGATAGTTTTGTTTGTTTGTGAAATTTGTGTTAAAAGAATAATTTTTTTATCGAATTTATTGATTTTTTTAATCAAATTTTTTCGCTTCGAATTTATCGTTTATTAATATGAAAATTGATTTGATAACGAGATATAAGAATAGATATATCGGGTGAATAATTTTAAATAGAGATAACGCGAAGGAAATCCGAAAGCTTGCATCCACTCGGCGGCGCTTTCGTCATTTCTGCTTGTTTCTTTACAACCATCGCGGAAACGTTTATCTCCGAAGTTTAAGACACTATGAAAGTGCCAAAAACGAGGAGATCGTTGGCATTTGGACGAGTGAGAATACGATCGACGGCGGACGGACAACATAGTTGTGAGTTTAGCGGCGCCCGATGCTGGGCCGAAATATAATGAGAAGGAAACGGAGAGTCTACCAGTCCCGTCAAAAAGTTCAAATAGAGACGCTTGATAAACGTGATAAACAAGCCCTCTATATGCATATACGTATGGGCAATTCCATGTTTAATCGTCACAATCAATGCGACACTAATTTTTCTTACACAACCACAAGTCTCGCATCTTACTTCGCTATCTAGTAAATATATAATTAAAAAATTTCGAGTAAATATATAATTTACAAATTTCTCTAATTACAAAATTACTTTCCTATCTAGTAAATATATAATTAAAAAATTTCTCAAAGTAAAACCTTGTTTTTTTTTCAAATCGTATTGTTTTGTGATTTACAATAAGATTTTGGAATCGTCGACGATTTTTGAGGGTCGAGTAGCTACGGGGTAAATCCTGGAATAACCCATATAGGTATATACATATACGTCAACAAGTATGTACATAACTATAACTGTAAATATATGTATGCTATGTGCTGCCGAACGTCAGCAACGGTAATAAGAGTCGACAGTCGACAGGCTAGTGAACAGAACGTATATTCTTGTCCGCACTCTCGTTCGCCTGTTCCTCTCTGTGTTCAAGAGAAAGATAGATGCGAATACGTTTTGCCGCACTCGCGGCTTGACAAACGCTTTACTTCGAAGCACCGATGATGCTCCAGTACCATTATATTTCACCCGGGTAAAATCTCTACCCTGCTAAAATCCTGTCATGTATTTGTGCGATTTAATACATTGTTATAGCGCCGGAGACCCTGTGCGTTTTCCAAAAATGAAAGTGCACATCTCCAAGTTCTCTCCATGGATAAACGGACAACATATTTTAAAAAGAAACAACGTTACCAAAAAACTCCCCGAAAAAACAAACTGGAAATTGATGAAACTTTCCAAAAGTTTATATTCTTCAAACTTTTCAGAATGTGCAAATTTAAAACGTGGACGTAATGTCGCGTTAATAACGTTGGGGAACCAATTTGTCTTTAATGCATATAATTAAACAATAAAAACTTTCATTGCGATCAACTTTCGACGTTCCGTTTAAGATTTGATTCGTCCCTCTTGTATAAATCCCAATATTTTATATAGCTGTCATTCGCATAAGTTACACTAGGTCGCGTAGCTCGTTGTTGCGAAGAAAATTATTCTCAGCTAATAAAGTCTCGACCGCGGAGAGCTCAAGAGATCGCGTCTTCTTGGAAGTCACGATGTACCAGACTAGACTAGACTTTTCGAATAATAGAAAACCAAAGAGAACAATACGATGGATACACTTGGAGATATATTGCGTATATAAATATATGCGTTTGGATCCATGCGATGCGTCAAATTTTAATGAGTCGTTCTCCACGAGCATTGTCGAGATATTCAGACACGCTTGCGACATCTCGGAACACTGTTGCACACATGTGCATACATGTTGCACACATTGCATATGAAAATTCTTTATCTTACAAAAATGCCATTCGCGTATTAATTTCGAAAATAGCTGAATATGTTAAACTCGTCCCACGGGAAAATCGTCATTGGAAATAGCACGAAGGATGAAATCGGCTAAGTCCACTCAAAATTTGAAAAATCATCGTGAAAGAGAAACAAAGTCGATATTATGAGAAGTTTCGGAACGAGGAAAAACAAAGAACGGTGATGAATGGGTTCACAGGGGACGTCGTCTGCGAAGCTTTAACTTTTGAGAAGATGATCTAAGGGCTCCTCCGGTTTAATGTATTATAGGAAGAAAATTGATTAGCGAGGTATAAATTAACAACAAAAAACAAGAATAGATCTCGTGCCCGATCGACCAATAACCGAAATGAGAAATTAACTGAAAGGGACACGAACTCGTAATTGAAATTTCAATAAAATTATGGAATAACGCAGACCTAATGAAAACCGAAAATGCGCTGAACATGCTACAAGGATTATTATGTATTTTTATATTTTTATTTTTTTCTCGACTCAAGGCTTTTACTATGTTTTACTATGTTTACAGGCCAAGGCCAGGTTAATACAATGTGTGGTGTGTAATCTAGGGATTACGTTAGTGTTGTAAAAGTGACGTTATCTATTTCATTCTTGTCAAGAGAAATCAATTTTCTGATTATTCTACAGGTGTTACAAATAGCAGACTTTTTAGGGTTATATAGGGGGATTCGTTAAGCTCTGTTAATTTTATGTTGTGATGGAAATGTTTAAGAATGATTCTGGTGGTAAAAAAACTGTGCCTACGATGAATATTGTATCCTGTCTTCATATTCTCGTTTCTTCTTCTTTCAGTTCTACATATGCACTTATTTTTTCACAGATGGACTTTTGTAAATTGTTTGTATTGGGAACTGCGATGTCTACGACGTAAGTGGGTTTATTACATTTATCCAAAATTTTATGCTGTGGTGAAGATATTTAGGAATGATTCCGTTGGTACAAAGAACTGTGGGTACGATGGAGATTGTATCCTATCTTCCTATCCTCGTTTCTTTTTCTTTCAGTTCTGCATATTTACTTATTTATTCACAGATGGACTTTTGTAAATTGTTTGTATTGGGATCTGCGATATCTATGAAGTAAGTGGTTTTATTAAATTTATCCTATAGAGTTATATCTAGTCTGGTTGTAGCTAATGGTCTTTTCCATGGAGATTAAAGTAAAGGAGCCCGAAGTAGAGAAGTGGTCGGAAAACGCTAGGAACAATCTGATAATTGGACCGCCTGACGGCGCCACTTCTGCGCGGAACCGTCAAGCGCGGTGATTTTGAATCATTAATCCGCGATTTATCGTACATTTTGTCTGATTAACGCAGCTTATAATATTGATGAGTGTTATTGCTATGCGTTTTTTCCAATTATTTAGCATGCTGGGACTCATGTGTAGCAGGGCGGGGCATCGAGACCGCGAGTGAGACAATTTTCTTCCGCCATATTACTCATGAACTAAGTGGCAAAATAAAAAGATCCCTTTTTAGCTCCTCAATTTAAGTAATTAAAAAAAACTGTACTTCGATTATAATAATGGTTTAGAAAAAACAAAACCGAACCCAACTGAATGAATAAAAAAATTGTTTATGCGTCAGATGGAATGACAGCTGACATATTTCGCCGGGGCCTACATCCCGCTCACTTCATTTCATCACGAACGCCACACTTCACAGTTAGGTCACAGCGACGAAAGCGCTCACTGTGGCTCAATTCGAATTAACATCGTTCCTCGCTTTTTTGGGTCACGTTTAGGACGACTCCGCCATATGCGTCCTGGCTCCTTTACTCTAGTCTCCATGTAGTCCATTGAAATGTTACAAAAATAAGGCCTAACCCTGCATTTATCAAAGGGGTAAAACAGTTTTTGCATTATAACAATGAAACTCTCCACCGCGCAAGAAAATTATCACATCGTTTTTTGTAGGAAATGAAATTCTGTACATATTTGCTCTCTTTACTATTTGGCGTAAAGTCGAAAATAACAAAGTTATTAACAACAAACGACAACAAATGAAAAAACAGCGTTTTTTTGAGTCGCTGTAACTTTTTATTTTTTCATTTTTCAGAAAAATATGTTCAGAGAAATTTTTTGGCGCTCCTTGAGACGAACAAATTTCACCCCTCATTTTTTTAATTTCATTTATTTTTAAAGATTTTACAGCCATTCAAAGGTAAAAATATGCCTCGGCACATAATATTTTGGGTTTGGGTTTAAAATCTTTGTATTAATATAACAGAAAAACTATCCACCGCGCAAGAAAATTGTTAAGTTGTTTTTTTGTAGGAAATTTAATTCTCTACGAAATTTGCTCTATTAACTTTTTGTCGTAAAATCAAAAATATCAAAGTTATTAACAAACAACGACAAAAAATGAAGGAGTAATTTCCTTTAAGTCGCTCTAACTTTTTTTCTTTTCATTTTGCAGAAAAATATGTTCAATGCATTTCGATAGAACACCTTCTGACGAATAAATTTCAATGTAAACATATTTTTCTGTAAAATGAAAAGAAAAAAACTTAGAACGACAAGGTAGTTCTATAGGTACACGTACGAGCAAAAAGTTTCCCTCCTATCAGATAGCCGGGGACACTTTCTGCAGCGTAGCATTTTATGAAAACTTATGACATGACCTGTACCGCTCGAAGCGCCACCCATACACGTACCGTGTGTATGAATGCGATCTTCACATGTTTTGGACGTGGTTCGTTGCAGCCGATTGTCTCGAGGCTTGGTCCCGAATACAAATGATATTTTTCAGAATACAATTTCTTGGAAACTATGTGGTAAACCATAATTTTTTTTTTATGTAAATCCTACAATATTCCTTAAAACCCTTCTAGTTTGTTATCAAGCTGGTAAGATTAGTTTAGAAATTACAATTTGAAATGCCATCGTAAACGTATTTTTCCACATATACGCCATGTAAAATATGTTAAAAAATACATTTTTCAATCGAGAAAATTTCTGAAAGTAGATGGTGAATCGACTTAAAAATTTCAGGACTCATGCATGATAAGCTAGTAAACAACATATTAAAATTTCAACACTTTGGTAAATACCAAAAAAAACTATAGAACTACCTTAAGGAAATTACTCGTTCATTGTTTGTCGTTTGTTAATAACTTTGATATTTTTGATGTTACGATAAAAAGTTAATAGAGCAAATTTGTAGATTATTTTGCAAAAACTATTTCACCCCTTTTTTCAAGATGGCGGATTTTCCTCAAGGGTTACAACCCCACAAACTTGGATTTAAGCTTTTCATACCTCCCCCTATGCACCAGAAAAAAAAAATTGCTGACTTTGATAAATGCAGGGTCAATGTAACATTTCAATGGACTAATGGTCCTTTCTGTGAAAATGACACGGCCGTAATAAAGCTTATATGTTTATTATTATTATTATCATCATCATCATTGATATTATTATTATTACTGGCAGCTTTGGAGTGGAGGTTTAGTCGGTAGGTCCGCTAGGCGAGCCCGACATTTAGAGGACCAGAAGGGCTCCCAGAGTAGTGCATAATTGCCTCCTAAAACGAAATTATTACTATTATTATTGATATTACTATTATCGACCCATTTTTATTTCGCACGAAAGAATATTTATCACGCGAAATAAAATCATAAAGTTTATTACGAAGTCACGAATATTGGCCGGAAATTTTCCACATCGATAATACCTCCCTCCGCCCCGTGAGTTCGTAACACTGCCAAAATTTATTAAGTCGGACCCGGTGGTGACGTATGACCTGAGACGGAGGCGCAGCTAAGATGCGTGACGTGTCTCAAGTCGCTTGGTACATTCGTCGATTTGGCAAAGCGTACTGCGCGCGGCGTCGCGACAAGAGCAAAACCCCCTCCGCCACCGATTTTCTCATCTTCGCCACCTCTCTCTATCTCTCTCGTACTCTTGGTTAGCGTGACGTCTTCGTACGCTCGAGATTCTCATATATGATATATGATATAACTACGACACAAGCGCTCGTTAAAGAGTCACGATGTGAGGATGAATGACTTCTATAGAATAGCCGTGAAAAAAAATGCGGAAAAAAGAAGAAAAACGTTTTCTGTTACATCACGTTGACCGATGCCGCACATTTGACCTTGAACTTTCATTTCGTAATTACGAAAAAGAAGCGAAGTGTCGGTTAAAGGAGGAAAAATATTTCTCGTTGCATAATACTTGAAGTCAAGAACTTAAATGGCACGTCGTTCATTTAATTGGATGTTTAACAAAGAATTTAAAAAAAATAATGAGTAACAAAAAATGTATGACTTTAAAACAAAACCATTGTTCAATGAAAGATTTTCTTTTTCGGACGAGTGGATTATTATAATTTGTTATTTTTAATTGACAATAAACAATTGTACAGACCGTCGATTTTATACAAAACAAAGTAGACATCCAGTGATGTCCTATTCTTTGTCTGTTTTCGTTGTCTATGATGAAAGATTGACGAATTATTTGAAGAAAATAATCGGAAGGAACGAAGTAATCAATGAGTCGTAATTATTTGTATGAAATAAAATATTTTTGTAATAATTTTTCAGAACAATATACCGACGACCCTCCTGTCTAAAGTCAGTTATATATTCTATTTTCACCCTGCCCATTGAGTTTATTTATACTAGCCGGGAGCTAATGTATACACGTCGCAAACGTAAATAAGTTTAACTCGAGCATAAAATAAGCTTGCTTTGGCCACACTTAAAACTTAACTCATCTAGAGTTAATTATGATCGTTTCCAGCGATAAATATGCTTGATTTTTAAATCATGATGTGCCAATAGATTGAATTCCATCTCTGCATTGCAAGAATATTCGGACGCATATTATTATTATTATTGTTCTTGTTATTGTCGTTATTATTATTACATTATTATAAAAAATACATACATTGTTAGAACATGCACATATCTATATCCTTCGTGCAAATATTAACTATTTTTAAATTAAGACTTTATCTCATTTGAACAAGTACAATTAAAATTTTGAAATAACTATAACATGCGCAGTCCCTATAGTTTATGAAGTTCGAATTATCAAATATTTTTAACACAATATATTTCTTTCTTGCAATGTTAACAATTATTTGCAGAACATTAGGCAATATAAAAGATCCTTTAGATTGGAAATAATCGTTATTTGTCCTATAAAATTATTTAAACTCCATAGATGAATTAGGCGTTGCGGAGCGTCTGGCGATAGTCTCGTCATGTGATAATTATTCCTAATGGCCCCACGATGACTAATGAGGGATAATATACCTAGAGCAAAGCTCTGGCTGTCGTCATTGTCCGGGAATAAATTAATGAACCGAGTGCGCGCGAGCATTGGCGCCCGTCGAGAGGACAAAAACGTTCAGGCACATCCGGGAAAGCCTGAGCTCTAGATAGTATCGTGAAATTTCTAATTACGTAACAACGGAGAGAAATTTATTAAAAATGTGAAACAAAATTCAGTATACATGTATACAGAAATAAAAAAAAATTGAACAAGATTGCTAGTAAGGAAAGCGAAGCTTTTTTTCGACTTCCAGGAATGTTTCAGCGACTCGATATTCGGAGCATCGTGGAAGCTTTCAACGAGACGTGCGCGTGCGTCAGACGACCTTTTTTTCTCGTTGTTGCAGGCGAGATGAAAAAAGCCCGTGGCCTGCGGGCTAATGCGATCTCAAAGCGGAGGGAGAGCACGATATCGACGTGCGAGTGTATTTTGAGAATTCGTAATGTCTACATGCTTTGCTTTACTTTTCGGTGGACCACCTTACCGATTAGTAACGATATAAACTGATATAATGTAAACGAGAATTTGAACAATTAAAAAATCTGGACACTGAAATGTTCATACGGAATTGCACGTGTATACTTTTCGAACCTTAATCAGGAGTGAATTTATGTTAGACGAAAATTAATATTAAAAAGTTTGTATTTGAAAAAAAGGATAACAATAAAACGAATTTATATTTTTAAATCCCGACTGACTGCAGGATGAAAAGATCTGTACAGTGTTTTCTTAACCCTTTGAAGCACGGTGATCCACCACTTCGATTTTGTTTCATTTTTCCAATTTATTTACTTTTTAACGTATTTAGATCCAGTTTTTTGCACTTTTGATTACTTTAGTGATGAAAGAACATAAAAATACAGTGTAATTGGTATAATAGCTGATAGTATAAGTTACATAAATCTATAAACTTAAAAAAATGACTATTTTTTCGGAAAATGTCATTTGTTAAAAGCCTATCCAAGGAAAATAACTTGAAACTAAATGAGAGTGGATTTTTGAGATCACTGATTACGAATCCGATGTCCGATTTTTTTAATTCAAGATGGCGGACCAAGAGATGGCCTACATTAATACGAACAATTATTTGTCAATGTCATCATGATCATTTAAAAATTGCTGTAATGGGTTAAATGTTACAAATTGACTCGATGAACTTTCGCACAGCGAGTTTCCCGCGTGTTGGTAATAGTTATAGAAACTTATAAACATTTCCAAGATGGATTTTAAAGCGGACCCCGCTGTGTCAGAACAATAAGTTATGTTATAAATTTTTTTAATTCACTTAATGATTTCTTAGTTTTAATTAAAGCTATGTTATTCCGTATACATTAAAGTAGATTAAAGTAAATTTTTATTGAAAAAAAAAAAAACACTATTTTTAGGACAATAAATGACAGGGTAAACGCATATCGGAAATTTCCCTCTCACTGGTGGAATCGAAATCTCTGATCTGATTCGTCTGAAACAAAATAAAACTTGCTCTTAATCTGCATTAACGTCGCTATTGTTGAACATAGTCGATCTTGATTTTCTTTATTTTTCGAAATATAGCCACGTTTTGAAATAAAAAGTATCATTTCACCGGAAATATTGTCACGCAACATTCTTCAAGAAATCGTAACTTTCAAAATAAAACGACTACGCTCAATGATACGCATCACAATTACAACAAATTTCCTACACAAATTTTACATATCCGACTATCATTGCTCGAGTTATCCGCACAAGTTCGATAAAAGTGGTTTCGAGAAAAACGTGATTCGAATTTAAAGTACAAACTTTGTATATATCAACTTTAACTTTTTCTACTTACTCATTTTCGTCGATTCCAGGTTCGTAATAGGATTGTTGTCTTTCGTTATCGTCGTCAGTTGTCGATAGTCTCAATTTTTGATGGGCGATGCCGCTCTTCCTTGACAAACTTTCGCGGCGACGGTCCGCGCTGAGTGCACGTGTTTCGTCTCGATCCGCACAATATTGTTGCACCGTTGGCCCAATTTCGGTGCCGAGAGAGTCAAAATCTTTTAACAGACCCCGTCTGTCATCGTGCAATGTGATGCTTGATACGTAAAAGGCTATTTCAATGACCGTACTATTGGCAGAATTGAATTTTGGAACGATTTGCCAAAGTAATGATTTAAGACATTTTTCTACTTTATAATTTCGAAAAAATCAATTCTCTTTTTTCATTTTTGGAAAGTATAGACCTTTAAGAATATGCTGTAAAATGTTTAAGGGGAAGTCCGTAATCGTTTGGATTTTATAGCGAATTATATCAGGAGCAGCCTCGGTTCTTTTATATTAAAGCCATTCGGCCTCCTCCTGCAGCTATGCCTTCCGCAGCTCTGCACTACTCGCACGACTAGTCTTGGTAGAAAAGTTTCTACAATACGTCAAACATTTCAATTTAGAAAAAAATACGAAACTAAAAGAATCGTCAAATTTGTACTGCAAAATTTCAACCTGCGCCAGTTTGTCAATTTTTTACAAATCGTTGACAATTCAGCGAATATATTGCTGAATAAATGACAAAAAGATGGATCTCATAGCTTGTATTTGTCATTAAAAAAAAATCTTAAAAAATGAATTTGAATGAATTGAATGCATGAAGTTTTAGGGTCGACAAAGTAGAAAGGTGGCTTAAAACATTGCATAGTGAATTCACAATGTTAATCCACACGCGCATCTCCTTTAAAATCATCAACTTTAAAAGATCTTCATAAATCAGGACAATTGCTTTACCGACGTTTTCTGGAATTTTTCATGTGGCAATGTTTCTATAAATGTTTCGAGACTTAGCATTAACTAATGACGCAAGTTTTCTTCGTTCGACGATTTATGATATATAGTCGTCCATATCGCATTAGGGGAGAACGGGGCAATTGAGCCATCTAAGGAAAAATTGAAAAAAAGTAATTTATGAAAGGTGTTATTGACGTTTTTTTACTGTTGATCACTCCTTTGGTTAGTAAACTTTCATTATTATGAAGTAGAAACTTACTAATGATTGTTTAAGGTAGTGGAAAATTGAATTGTCAAAAAAGTGCCTTCGCTTCAGCTCTCGTTGCCCGACATGGCGGGTAGCTATGGGAGCTATGCACTAACCATATGTAAAATCTGCTATGTCGCCCTAAACTTGACAAATGTAACAATTTTTTAAGTAAATTTTATTGATAATAAACATGAACATTGAACACATATTGCATTGTTAAAGCGTAATTGGAAGATAAATTAACATGTCAAAACTTAATAAAGTTTTTTTTCGATTTTTTCCGAGACGTTGACATTGCTTCAACTTATCTCTGTGTCAACCCTCCTAGCTATCCCCTATGTAAGCATGCCTCGCACGGTATGGTAAAATTTGAAAATAAAAATAAGCGTTGACATTCGAATTGGGACGAGAGCCAGAGGGGCTCCCATTACACGGACCGGTAGCCTTTTGAATTAAACATAATAATATAAACAAATTAAGTTCTAACCTATTTTTTCTACATCCAAACTAAAGTACTTGAACTAAGTTACCAAATGACCTCTAAAAACAATTCAATAAGAAAACTTTAGATATTTATTTTCATTATGAGAAAAATATTTTTCTTATAACGAAAGGACGCAAAATTGATTTTTGACCGTCGTGGCTATATTTGTGGCACTGAAGCGACTATCGGCAAGTTGTATGACATGAACGAAGTTTAAGGAAGGCATTTGGGTTGTTTCGAAACACGTCGAGCGTTTCTAAGTACTTTTCTTACAAGGGCTCCCCATTCCCTATAGATATTACTGATATTGTGTGGATTTCGACGAATGCCAAGAGCATAATAGTGTGTCCTGTCCTTGACGACCTTATCCGCTCATTGCCTATTATTATTAGCTAACTTTTTACTAACAAGTATAAAAACTATTATATCTAATAAATAAACAAGTTTACTTTAACCAATTTTTTGGGTAGAATTTCCTCGCTTTATATTCCAAAATAAACTTATATATTTCAAGTATATCGCACTAAATGTTTAACTCTTAACCCTTTGAGCTCTAAGGACGCATATATGCGTCAGCCTATGCGTCTGCAGACCACATAAGGTTGAAAGTACTCAGGTCTTAAAGGGTTAATGTACAAAAACGAGATAGTTGTGATTTTTTTTAGTGAAAATAGCCATTTTTTCATTTTTGTGCATTCTTTTTTGCATACTAAATATTATATTTCGATAAATTTCCTTCCTTATTAGGAGTGAGAAGCACTAATGTTGCAGATATATTGTTCTAATGAAATATGGCAGCTAAAGGTTTCAACCTTTTCAAGCATATATTTTTTAAATGATCGAATGACCGTGAAAATTGTCACTCGAGGGTTTTTGGCGTCACTGATTACGAATCCGCTATTAGCTTTGCAAAATTTAAGATGGCATACACCGAAATGTAAATCTTTGAGAATGCCCACAAAAAATTTTACTCAGAAGTTTCCGGCGTCACTGATAAAGAAAAGAACCTCAGATTCACGTAATTCAAAATGGTGAACACAATATGGCCGACACCGACAGGTAATTCTCCGTATTGAAGTCGACCATATTGGATCCACCAGCTTGAATTTCAAAAATCTCACATCGGATTCGTAATCAGTGACCGCAAAATCCCACTCTCACTAAATTTCAAGATATTTTCTTGGGAAGATTCTTGAAGAAACGAATATTTCCGAAAATCGTGATTTTTTTTAAATTTGTTTATTTATAAATCTTATATTACAAGCAATTATAACAATTAGACTGTATTTTTATAGTCTTTCATCATTAAAGTAACTAAAAAGTGCAAAAAGCCGGAGGTGAATACGTTAAAAATTAAACAAATTGGAAAAATGGAAAAAAAAATGGAGGTGGTAACCTCGATTACTACCATGCTCCTTATCAGAGATCACCTTACCAAATTCGAAAAATTCGGACGAAATGCATTTAATTTCGTACTGATTTCACGATTTGTTTTTCGTCGCATACCTTCCAGACACGTACACGTACAAGTGGAGGCGGCGGCCTCTCGTCGATGCTCCATCTAACCCTGGCCCGAGGACGCGGGCCAGTCGTATTCTAAAAACTAATCTAGAGCATCGAAGCATACACAGCTGTGTGCCTCTCCGCCACTGGTCAAAGTGATGGGTTAGATTATTGTATAGTCGAGAGCGAGCGGAGTCCGAGAAGCGTCGGACGTTCTTACAGAAAATTGCAAAACTTTTGGCGTAGAGGCTGAGACCGCAAGAAACTCGGCCGCGACTTAGCGAACATGATTTCGTACGAGCCCCTTGGCGCATTCTTCAGTCAAGGGGAAAATTAACGAAGGGGAGGAAAAAAAGCTAAAGATGAAATCACGTGAAGATTCTGACCTCGCAGTCGAGAAAATTTTAAATCTAGCGTTTTGACTCTAAAACGAATCGGATTATCCTATGTGCTCGCTTTATCCTTGGCCACAAAAGCATGAATCAATTTTCTTTAACATATCGCGGTAGTTTTATTATGAAGTTAAATTTTCGTACAATTTATTTAACGCGATTCAGCCACGCTGACGTTTTAACGATTGAAGAGAAAAGTTATTCGAACGCTACATGTATTGGAATTTGTTGAATTTGACCCACGAATAGAGATCAAGCTCTCGAGATTCTGGCGGTGCTAACACACACGTGGGCTTCTAGATCTTTGAGAACGTTTGCCAAACACCAGGGGGCAGCACGGCCGATTTGACCTTTCAACACTTTTCATGCGCCTTGCATTTTCTTCGTGCTTTTTCACAAAATTCGGTAACCGTGCCAGATTACCTATAGCGAGCAGATTTCTATTTTCTCATAACTTATCGGTTATAATTAGCCTCGATAATATCGATAGATAATAATCAATTTTATCAAAAAATGTTCGTTCTATTGTAATTCTAGTTAGACAATCTCCTTACGATTATTCTGATGTTTCAAATAATTTACATCCGTTGTTACAGAATGACAAAAATACTAAAAATAAAGTAAACTTTGTTTTCTCTTTGGAAGTCGGAAATTCTTAAGAAACTTTGCCTCAAAGGCTGGCCCAAGGTGCAAATACTCATCTGCAAATATCAACAATCGATCAAACTAAGAAACCAAAAAAATCTTTCATATATTGAAAAAAAAAAAAGATATTCGAGTATTTCGTAACGAAAATTTCGAAAAAATTTCTAGTTCAGCAAATGTGCGAATCTGGTGTGTGTCAGTAACTCCGGAAGCGCCAATAACACCAGTCACAGGCACAAAGACGTCTCGCGATATCTCCAATAAGCAAGCATTTCGGCCTCGATGCTATTTTAACATTGCGAGAGATGCGCGTTGGTTCGATAGCTACCCAGAGGTTCGACCAGCGGGGAATAAACGTCGAAGAAAATCTTTCGTCCAGCGGTACGAGCTGAAAAAGTTAGAATGAAATACAGCGAGTGTTGAACAAAAAGAAAGAAAAAAAAAAAAAAACAGAAACGAAGAGTATTATCGGTCGGAAAAAAATATTGTCTCTTCCCGTCGTCGCCTCTCGGGACCAGTGATGGATCTCGACATGTATTTTGAATCAAGAATTTGACGAAAATAAACGAAAATTTCGAGGTGGAAATAATAAGTAGGACAAAGAAAGTGACGAAGGAGAAAATAAACGAAAATAAATAAATAAATAATAATATCAAAGAAGAAATAAGAAATAGAAAGTTAGACAAATATTTGGAAGCAAGCAGGTGTTGCCGCCGGTCGATAACAAATTTGAATTTTTTCTAAATATATGCGTAACTATAGTCGATGTTGTAGCGCGGAACGAGGGAATCGCGTGGTTTTGCTTATATGAAAATTAATGCGCTTGGTAGCGGCCAAAAATGTGCTATCTTCGAGAGAGAAAGAGAGTCGCGTCGTTCATACAAGTGAGAAAACGTCCCGCGAACCGACGAGGCTATATGTCCCACCGTGTGCCTCTTGCCGCGATTCCGTCGACAGACGCAGAATGAGAAAGAGAGAGAGAGAGAGAGAAAAAGACACGAGGAGAGTCTGAAATTATCCGTTCGACTTTGTGACTCGAGTTGGCGAGAGCTTGCCGCAAAATACGCTTCTCTTTTACGTGCTCGATGTCTCGCTAAATCAATTTTCTCATCGTAACATTTTTTTGTCTATTTATCAATAATCAAATTATTGAAAATTATAATCAAATCTAAATATTTAACTAACTTTGTGTGTGATTAATTGGTCGATAAGAATAATAATGAAATGATGGACAATAATATTAATCTTATTATTATTATTATTATTATTGTTATTATTAATTGATGAACAGTTGATAAATCGAATGACAATTGGAATTTTGAATTGAATCGATGTACTTGCATTCGTTTTCCAACGAATGCAAGTAAGATATAAATTCGCAGATTCGACCTTGCACAATGAAAATCACAAGCGACCCAACAAAAATAAATATTATACTTCATTCACCGCCGAGATATTTTCTTCCCACTCGTCGGAGTTCGAACAAACAAATTTTCCAGACTACCCTCGCAAAATCGACGAAAACAAATAACGCACCGAAGTGTATTATAGTTATCTACGCAGCTGGTATCAATATCGTTGCGGTTTGCACATCGGAATATCGAGTGGATAAATTAATGTTATCCACTCGATCGAAGCTGGCAATTATTTTCAACGTCGTGTTGTTAATCTAAGATTAACAATAATACGTAGACAACTGGAAGGGTTAGATATCGGAGTCAAAAATAATTTATACCGCGTTATTATAAGTATATGAACTATTTATATTTTCGATTGGTCAATTCTAGCCTGGAGAAGTCGTGGGCCACCGGCCAAAAACATCTTGCAAATTATAAGTTAAGATAAATCTACTATGCGTCTACGGACCGTATAGGCTGATTGTGAGAGTTCTTAGGCTTCTAAGGATTAAATGGCTTTCATCGTTGACAATGGCAAATTGGTAAGTTCGAACGTTTTCTATTTTTGGTTTTAGCCAACTCGTAATTCGTCCATTTACTTTTGTTAATTTGCAAAAATTATAATTCTGTTTGACGATATTGTGTTTCAAGAATATTCTGTGAAAGTTTTGCGGGAAAATATTAAGAAATGAGAAAGTTATAGTTCGATGAAGCTCAGATATCGACAGGTATCAATCTAGCGTGCATACGGTTCTTTATAAACTGTAAATACAGTTTTCTGATAACGATGTTTTCATAATTGATAAGAGAAATATCTTCGAAACTGTTGAACCGAGATGAAAGAAATTTCAAATGGTTGACTATAACAATAACTAGTACTCGCCATAGGATTTTTTACAGTGATGATTTAGTGTTATTTTCACAATTAATTGAAACGTTAGCATTTTTGTTCTTTACTCCAAATCATCGTTACTCTTCGACGAATCAATATTTAAGAAATCGATTATAACAAGCACGAATTCTGTGTATATACTTGGACAGAATTTTTTTTTTTTTCTCAAATAAGAGAAGCCACGGATTGGTTTCACACCACGGGCACAACTTTCAATATTTCAAAATCAGATTTTCAAGAATTTCTGTTCCATAGTCACATTTACTTATATCTTATACTTAAAGGTGGTTTTGAAAAAATTCTTTACCAAGTTCCGATAAATGTTAACTTTATCCAAATTTTTCCAGTGCATTGGAAAAAAATTTGTTCTCTCAATAAAATGAATGTAATTCCAATTGTTGAATTCTCATTCAGTCCATACAGTCCAGCTGTAGGACTTTCTTCCATTTGAACGATTATTAAAATAGTTTCAGGTTCACCAAAATTCATATATCGCCATTAACCGAAACGCTCTTGCCCAGATGTGTCTACGACTTGTACCAAGTAATAGAATTAACCCTAGAAAGATAATCTTATTTTATAGTACTGGAAAGATAAACGCGCGCATGTACCCCCAAGACGAACACTATCTTTCTAGGATTAAGTTTTCAAGTTCCCAAAGAAAAACATAAAAGGTGCAATTTTCAAATTAAAAAGAAAAAGTAAACCGAGTTCGTTTTGTAATTTGTACCATTATTACCGTTGTAGATCGGCAATTATTCCTTGAGTCATTTAAAAATCAATTACATTTTCTTTTCTCAAAATCACGACAATTTTAAATGAAAACGAAGAAGAAAAAAGACCGAATGAAAATACAAAAGTAATGATATTTCGATCGAAAATAATCTTTGGCTTCGCGCAATGGCAGCTTTCGTGCTTAACTTGGTTCACGAGTGAAAGATATCGAGGGAAAAATAGAGCGAAATATACGTTCAGAATTCGACGGAACGGCGGAAGTCTCGATAGCTCTTGGATAATTGCTCGTAACATCTGCCGGATTTACGACTCGTGTGTTTTCCCTCAGCACTCCCCCCTTTTCTTTTCGTCTCATAGGGGATGCTCTTCTACTCGATGCTCTCGTGTAGTTCTGCTCAAAATCTCCGCACATTCACATTCTACCTCCGATTCTCTTTCTTTCTCCCTCTCTTTTTCCCCTCCCTGCCTCTTTCTCGGATCGGCGCTTGCCAGAGTTCTAAAAGCGTCTTCTGACAATGACGTAAAATCCCGACAAATCGCAACCGATGGGAAGATACGTGCGTGCGAGCAAGAGACTCCCTCTCTCATCTCATGAGGCGCGTGCGAGATCCAGCCGTATCCGTAAAACGTTCTCCGACGTATCGCTCATCCTTAATCCTTTTCACGATTTATATTACATAACAACCTGAAACAACTATATATATGTATATATATATGTTGTATACGGTTACACGAGGCATTAATCAGACGAGAAAACGTTGTGAGATAATACATTGTATTGTCAAAATTGATAATTCATATTTGTAATAATCATATGAACACGATAGCGTAAAAATGAAAGAGTAACAAAAAAAAAAGGATATAAAAATAATTAATAAATAGGTCAACATTATTTCCGTTGTGATTGATTGTAAAATGGAACGAGAACTGGAGTGAACTGTATTTTTTTCTGCGATATTTTGATCTCCTATTCGTAATATGTTCTCGTGCGATTATTTTCTTTTTTTTCTTAGATCAGATACACCCGGGTGGTGGAGACAGCGACGGGAATTTATTTATCACGTAGAGACAGCTATTTCAATTCACTTTCTCCCAAAAAACTGACGTACGACTCTTCCAGTTGTTACTTTATAATTAAATAGTTTTTGGAAATACGATCCTTCGACGTTGCTTTCTCTTCTAGTTTATATTTAAACTTTGCGAGAATATTTTTTTTATTTTTTGGCTCATTTTGCTAAATCAAATGATAAACGATTGTTTAGAAATTTATTAATACTCGAAGCGATTTGGATTTTCTATGGAAACGGGAGAATAAATTATTCGTATCTCACTGTTGCTCCCAATCTTGGTTTGCGTCTCTCATCTTCAGGCGCAACATTTTGCGGAAGCTAGCTGTGGCTTGTTTACGACCTCGGAGACAGAGCCTCGACAATGGATTAATTAGGAAAGCCTATTAATCTTCGTCGTCCACGAAATAACGCATTATAAATCATTAACTCCCCAGCTATATATATGCACCTTGCATGCTCCTCGATTCCTGCAACATTTATTATAACGACTGAAATAATGAATTAGTAATTAAAAAATAACTAATCGTTAGGTATTAATTTATAGCGAATAAACTTTAGAGATTGTATAGTTTCTATCGTTACATCGACACCAATTCTGCGTTCCAATGAACGATGCTCAGAAGGTCAAAAAGCGTGACTAGTTACAGTTTCTGATTGCACTCATCGCGTAAATAAAAAGAGAAAACGTTGATCGATGAGGGGATCAACGAGAAAAGCGATTCATTGCAAGGACGTGGCGAGCGACGATGGCCCCAATGAATTACGGAAGCATTGCATGGTTTTGCTGCATGAATTATCGTACAGAGGTGGTGGATGAATTTCGGTTAATTATACGAGAAGAGAAACACGGGCCAAAAACCTGCGAAACTCTACGTATTTTCATGTGAATTTAGGTTAGGTAGGTATGCACCGACATAACCTAAATTTGTAATTTCCTGGCCGTACGAAACTCGCAACGGGATTCATTTTGAGAAAGAAAATATTAAAAAAAGATAACAGCCAAACGGCCCTGTGCAAACCTGAAATTGTTGAGTAGACCAAACACAAACGAGGATTTCTGTCGAGTGACCATCAGGTTAGGAAATACTCGAGACTGTCCGCCACACCCAGAAAGCATCGCTTTTTCCGAGCGATAATACACAACGCCCTCGTATTTCTAAATTAAAACAGCCTGCCCTGATCGCGTATTAATAGCTTTCGTTGTATTTTTCTCGTCAATTTTCATTCGCACTCATACCTATAACGTCGTTCATCATCCAAGACAAAAAGATTACAAAACGTACATAACCTTCAAAATGGTAGAAATGTCGTTGGAAAAACCTGGAGAAAGACTAACCTCTTGAATTTTGTAGCTCGTCCTGACGGTTTTTCGTCTCGTAGTCGTGATCTCATATTCCTCCTCGACGGTCGGACCATCGTCGTCAGGTTCTTCGACGATTTCACCGCCGCTCGTCTCGATCTCGGTGCTCGTCGGCTCTTCCGTCACTTCCATCCTCGTGTTATCCGTATTATTCCGTCAGTCTCGATAACTTCCGCGCGTTTTTTTCCTTTCCCGCCCTTTCACACGCAGCGACTGTCAGCGCCCTCGATGTTACGTTAAAATACCGAAGATAAAAAAGTGAATAAGACTCGTCGAACTTTTTCGACCGAACGAAAAGAACACTACTGCCACTCCGCGGGACGAGCGAATACGACGATTCTTGTATCCGTACCTTACCTGAGCCAAAATAATCTTTCGTCTATTTTTCACTCTTGTTATTAGCGCACAAAAGTCCGATGAACGCAACAAAAAAAAAGCACGACAATCTTTGACGCTGTTTTCGTCGTTATTTCCCTTCGGTTCCTCAATTAAACCCTCTTTTCACTTATTTGTTTTCTCGATTAGGTGGTTGAAGTCGACGGAGCGCGCGCCCTCGCTATTTTCTGTTACGTATAAAATGTTGTAATACCAAACACTTGACCGATGCGACAAACACGCGGTGTTTTATTATATTTTTTTTGTCTTTTCGTATGCGATGGTGAGTTACAAGCAAACTCGGGCTCGCGTCGAATATGATATATACTAAATGAAATTAAAAAACTGACGCTCTACGTCTCGTAACTCTATTCCGGGATCGTCCGCGCTGAGCGAGAAGACTGGCCGAACTGAATCGCGATATTGCCCCCCTAGCGGCGCTCGGCAAGTCGTCTTCGCCACCAGCGTCGCTACCCGCTGGGTTAGACGAACATGGGACAAAGGGGTGGGGGAGCGCCACGGAAACGGACGTGGTTCACGGCGAAAATAGAACTCGAGTTTTCCTTCCTTTCAGTCGTAAACTGTAGCAGACTTTAATATTTATCGTATAACTGTACGTGGATAGATCTCGTTGTCTAACACGCGAGTACTGTCGATATCACCTGATTGCTCTTTGTCGCAATCGGAGGAAAAAAGTTTTCGTGCGGAACTGTCGCGATGTTTGGGGATCACGAAAGCCGTCGAGAGGGCAGCACCGTCCATGTTGCTACGATATATATCCAATAGTTCCAGAGAAGCGGCTAGATGGCAGGGAACGTGCTGTACAAGTTTCGAATTTGTATTCAGAATTAAGTATTTCTAAATTATTATTATGATTTACATCTTTTTTCCTCGCCTTACTCCATAGACTATTAACTTTTGTTTGTAATAGAGACGACTTTCATTTATCAAAATTAATTCGATAAAAATATTGGACATTGACGTTATTTTATTCGACGGAAAAATAAACGAAGAGGCCTATCGAAAGGCACTTGGCTAAAAATAATACGATCTATTTATTTTCGTGTATAAATTCGCGCACTTCTGTAGAGTGTGTTTTTCTTTTCTTTTTTCATTTTTTTGTGGTCAAAGTGACTTTTTCGCACAGTTCGACCCACTTTATGCAAATATATGAGACAAAGAAGAGAGCTACATGTGCTCTCTCTCTCCGAGCCACACACAGCTCGTTTCATCATAGACCATTGAGCCATCGAAAACAATTTTTTTCTTCATCTGTCACTTTCAGGTCTTATTTTATGTCATAGAAATAGATTATTTGAAGAGTTTGCGTAGTTTTGCGCCTTATATTTTTAAAAAATTGGAGATTAAACGACTGTGCTACCTCGCATACAAAAATCAAACTTTTCGCAACTTCCGCAATACAAAGAACTTTCTAAGTGAAGGCTGTTTTATTTTAACGAATCCATAGAGGTGAACCACTCAAACTTTGTAAATAATTTGTTTTCATGACATAAAATAAGATTTAAAAATGTCAAAAGAATGACAAACTTTATGCTACATAGCTTGGTTAGTAGTGGAGTGACCTGTATATTATATGCATATATATTTATATATACATATACACGCACACAATATGGTTCAACGAACTCTGAAACTCGAAGCAGCCAAGCACTCGATTTTGTTTCTGGTTTTCACACATACGCGTCCGCTTATCATAACTTCTTCTTTTTAGTTAGAGTTTTAAAAACAAAAATTCGTCCACTCATTTTTCATTCATTGCGAGCAATGGACATCGCAAGATCCCGGGTATCGCACGATTCCGGAAACAGTGTTGGAAAATTAGATAACGAGAAGCTCCGAATTTGGGTACATTACGTTTGCAACCTGCGAACAAAACATGGTAAACGAGTATAATGACTTATCGCGTTTGAATACACGTTTTAGCAGAGCTTACCTAGCGCGTCGCCGATGGAAATGTCATTGGAAGCTGTCGACCACTCGAACCTAACCACAAAAATGGTTTACCAAAAAACGCGGGAACCCCGAGTTGGTCCTGCCGTTCATAATGGCTCTAACAAATATTCCGAAAGAAAGAAAAGGAATTCACAACGGTGTGCCACGTTGGCTTACTCGAGCCATAGATCGAATATAATCGAGGAAACGATGAACAAACTACTGGACGTGACACCGAATGAGATTCTTGGTAACGAGTCCGCGAAGGATTCGACGAAGAAGTTGAATATCTGCAATTTCCCATACTACAGGTTTTACTCCTTCTCAAGAAAGCTATTTTCGTTCGATTGACGAGGCACGCGACACTTTCCTTTTCCAAAACATCGATCCCGGTATCACATGAGAAAATGAAACAGAATGCAGAAGCAAACTGTTTGCACTTTCACCAATGTAGTCACTGAAGGGAAAACGAGTTCTTTTTTTACGCTAAAAGCGGCGCTGTTATCGCGTCACTTGCCAATTAATAATTAAGTCCCTATGTTGTACCCCATAAAAAAGAGCTAGGGGATTTAATGACGAGAGCATTTTTTGTCCACGCTGAAACGGTTAACCTCATTTTTTAAAATAGTTGTTTGTCGCAGAAGTTGGCGCAACACCCATTACGAAGATGTCGTTCTGGTCAAAGATGCCTGTGTCTCCTGCACTATTTTGACATCTGACAATCCTATCATAGCAGAGGATACATCAAAAGGCTCGTCGCTAGAGAGCAAGTTCGTAAAGCAGTTAAAGCAAGAATACAGTGACCTCTCGGCGATAACGAAAAAGATTAGTTCGTATACGAGAGACATTCTGACGAGTATAGCCACAAGAACAGGCAAGAAGTATTCCACCGGTGCGAATATTAGCGAAGATCACGACGTCACCGTGCAACCTGTAGCAATGCAATATTTCGATAAGTCCGGACTACCGTGCCTGAAGCTCAGATTCAAGAAATCAAGCGCTCGAAACTGCGAGAGCATTCCGAGTAATCCCACCAACGAGGATCGCCAGTCAAATTTATACATTAGGGAAATATTGTCCTCTCCTTACCGTTCAATGAACGAAAATTCATCAAACTACAGCGCTTACTCGATCTGCGACTATGTCATGTGTCCCGGAGGAGTATTTGATACGACGAAAAAAATGCCGTCTACGAAAACATGATAATGGCGGCCATGTTGACTTTCCTGAGTAGCGGATGTGTGCTTTGTCCAGTATAAATAAATTTGTGTAATTACATATAAGTAACAGTTTCATTTATAGCAACGAATTCGTCTGAATTCGTTGTTTATAGTAACAAAATGGAAGCAGTGTATGTAAAATGGACGCAGAACGTGTTGGAGTTCTTTGTTTACCAACTGAGGAAGGGTTCGTATTTGTATCATTTATATTTTCTTTTGATATTCGATATATTTAGAACTTTTCGCGACAATTCAATTTCAGGAATATTAATCTACGGATACACATACCAAAAGTACATTCGATGCTATGCGGCTCAAAAAGCGAGAAGGAGGGTTTAATTGAAAGACTTGAACTTCCTTAAACGACATCATCGGCATAGCAGGATCCTCATCCTCACCAATCTTTTCTTTTCATACGAAAATATAGCCGTAAGATATCTACTTGACCAGTAGTTGAACAGCTGGATCTTTTTGGTCTTTCGACTTTCGATTGATCAGTCGCTTCTTGCTTTATAATCTCTTCGAACGCAACAAGTTATCTCCCAAACGTCAACGTTACATTTTGTTAATTTTAATAGAATTGAACCCAAGCTCTAAGAACCCGTTGTTCAAGATTGACTGACTAGGACTTTATAACGTATATTAGCTGCTTGACAAGTTTTATAACTCGAAGACTCTGTAAGAAAAGTAATTGGAGAGGTAGATTTTGAGGTTAAACATTATCCCGGGAACACTTGGATTACTCGAAGAGCAATAGTGTATTGAAGTACGTTAGGAAATTTAGTGATTCTAGTCGATAACACCAAAATGAATTCTACAAGCAATACATATATCGAAAAATTCGATGGAAACTGGAAGAATATTCAAATAGACAATGCGGAATATGTGATTCGTATAATCGAGAAGAACGACCAGTGGAAGATTTATCTCACAAATATTGTAGATATTTGGACGGAAAGTCTCGATCGCTCAGGAATCCTTCAAAAATGTGAGGTATTGGATAATAGGATAACTGGTTAACGTCATTGATATTGTACATTATAAGAAAATAATCTTCGTATTGCAGAAATTGAACCCGAGTTTGAGCATCGATGATATCGACGTCGTTCAACTCACTCGTCGTTTACTTAATGACATTGTTAAAAATATCACCAAATCATCTGTACAAAGAATCGAACTTGCCGATGAATTGGAGGGTGGAATTTTTAAGTTCTCTATTGATTTTACAAAGGGAAGTTCCCAACAATTATGGGAACAAGTTACAATGCCTCTCTGCCTCGTGGCTGGTGAACTTCAAAGAAGGCAGGCAATTTTATTGGATCTAGTAAAAAAAAAGGACGAAGAGATATTGGAGTATCAATTAAATGGCGGACAATTAACAAGAAGTAAGAGAAAACAATTCTAAAAGACAGGGACTTTTAGGACTGCAAAGTCAAATCTGCAAGTAAATTAAAAATTATATGCAGTGCAGGAGTATTACGATAGTACATTTTTATTGAATTTTATCCAACTTGGCTAAGAATAATGCACAACATAATTTTTTTCATTTATAGAGTACATACAGACAACAAAATTTAATGAAGAACTATTCAAGCAAGATGTACCCAAACTAAGTGCTCAAAGTACTTCGAATGCATTTGCAACTGTGATGAAAT
Source organism: Netelia fuscicornis (assembly GCA_946811545.1). Taxonomy (NCBI): domain Eukaryota; kingdom Metazoa; phylum Arthropoda; class Insecta; order Hymenoptera; family Ichneumonidae; genus Netelia; species Netelia fuscicornis. The sequence goes on from OX328012.1 coordinate 38,621,898, forward strand.
TGCAAGAAGAAATAGAGTTAGATAAATTTATTATTAAAACGGAACCAATGGAACCATGGTGAGGATATTATTTAACATTTAGTCATAAATCAGCTGCATAACGTATTGGTGGAAAATAGGATCAAAGTAAACATTGTAAACATTTCAAACTCCCTCATCAAAAGGTAGACAAACCTGTTAATGTTACGTCAAGCCTTATTGAAAAATGTGAGAAAGCGGATTATTGGCTAGTGGAGCACCGCTGATAAAATAGGTGAAAAGTTTATGGTCCAATGTGCACAGAGAAACTCCATTTCTACTCGGTATTCTTGAATTTTCAAAAATAATTGCATTATTTTGTTAACTGAATTAATTGTGTATAGGAAAAAAGCTTTTTGAAAAGTTATACTGTTGTTTATTCCAAAATGTCTCATGAGTTATCAATGATTTGGACAGCTTGATGTCCACGACAAAAATCATGATGAAAAAATCATTTCCGTTCCAGTTTCAGGAGGACATCCGATACAGAAGAAAATCTCACAAGAATCGATGGAAAGATTGAACCTGAAGCAGTCGATAACAATCCAGTGACGGACACTGAAATATCGAACGATTCGAAAGTCGAAGCAAAAAGTAATATCGAAGCATCGCCACATTTAGCTAAAAAATCAAAATCGTTGAGCATAAGCGAAGGTAGGAAGGGAATCGAGAGGGGAGCACGTAGTTCCTCGGCTCTTCCGGTTAAACGTTCGAAAAAAACAATCAACGATTTTATATCCTGAATATTTTGAAGATTTTGACGATTTTTGTCAAAACCGAATTTTTTAGGTAAAAAGTGTGCATTTTTATTTATTACCGACTCGAAAGATCAAAGTTGTACAATTGCCCCTAGAAACTTAAAAACTAATAACAACTATGAGTACATTCCATGAGTTTTTATTTATTTTTCGATAGAATCCGTTTCTGGAGTTGGCAAAATTTCGAATTATTCGAAAAAATTTCGTACAAGCGGAATAATCTCGAGAAAGCTACTATGTACTGAAGAGAATTGGGTCGAAGAGGATAATTTCGTGTTTTAGTTTTTATTCTTCTCGTAATTGTCATTCCCCTGGCAGTATTGCGATAAACGACCTGCAGAAATCGTAATTTCTCATTCAGGAACTTCTGTACATTTCCACGAATTCCACTCTTTCTTTTCCTTTCAGTTTTATTCTTGGCATATCTCAACAAGAACGAAATGCAGCGAGAACAAATAATACTATATTCGATATTTAACGAATCATTCGACTAAAAGTGTGACACTGATATCGAATGAAGTATTAATTTATTCCATACATACAAGTTACACTTTTAGTCAAATGATTTGCTTTGAAAATTTATTTATCTGTGATGTTAATTTAATTTCACGAATTTGAAATGCATTAGAACTTAATACATTTTTTAATGAATTATCCTTCCTTCCTTCCCATTTTCATTTCAATTCAATAAATTCATTTTTTGTGCAGCTTACGATCGTCCAAGTCGAATCCAGTTTCTCTAAGATTGACTTTCACTTCGAAACTTAAACAATACTCCTTTTGCTTTCCTCCCACTCAAAAACAAAAGACGTTACACGACATCTTTAACGATTCTTTGTTTCTCATTGTCAGAACTGAAAACAAAAACATTTACGAATTAACTCGATTCGGAAAACCAGCTCCGAACAACCTTTTATCCTTTTTCTTCCAAACTTCGTTCTTGATGCAAACGATCTTCCACCAAGTGGAAAGCGAAAAATCTTTCCGTGTCTCAATCCGCACATTAATCCCACTAAAAATCCTTTAACTTATCTCGATGCAAAAGCATGCTCGTAATAAAAATAAAATTATTTAAAATACAAACGTACTAAAAATAAAAAACAACAAAAATCTAACTCTAAAGTTCAGGTCTAAATTTCTCGTTTTCGCTCGTCGTTTCATTTGCATAGCCCCGATAAGCAAATTTACGTACATATATCTATAGGTAAATATTCGCTGACCCTATGACAGCCAAAACAAAAATTTCAAGTTTTCTTTCCCCTATCTTACAAATTTACTTTTGCCGATAGTTATTATAAATATACAAAAAGCAACGACGATATACATTCTCGCAGATAGTACAAAGCCCACCAAATGGACGAGAGTCGAAGCTCGTCACAAAATACATCAGGGAGAGGTTTTGTTTCCTTCCTTTCCAAATTACAGCCGTCAAACCAATTCCTGTTTTTGCAAAAAGATTTTTCAAACGCTTTTTTTTTTAAGTGCGTTTTTCTTCAATTGTTTTTAATTCACGATTTACGACGAATCGTCATCTATAATACATCTATACAAAGCGGCTTAGTTCCATTAATCTTTTGACCATTCTTGTTTTTTTTTCTTTTCTCCTTTCTTCCCTTCGGTCTTTCGCTTCTTTATAATCGTTTATAGGCACAATAAAGGCGTTTACTTATGGTTTTTGTTCCTGCCAGCATAAACGAAGATTGTTATTTTTATAATAATTTTTTTTTTTTCACGATTATAACGAGACAGCGTGTGTGTGTGTGTGTGTGTGTCTATGTGTGTGTTTCTTTTGTGTTCATTTATCGGGAGGCGAACGACTACTCTACTTTATTATTATCAGCTAATAGACTTGTGCGAGATTTTGCACCGTTATTAATGAAACGTTATTTTTTTTTTGCTCTTTTGTTTTTCATACGTCGATTATTATTTTATTATCATCCTATAATTGTTTATTTATGTTTTTACCACTTTCTCGAATCCGCGATTAAAATTGAGTTTAAGCACAGAATCCTTTGGCCGCAAAAAATGCGGCTGGTCGCATAAATTTATAATTAAACGAGAGCTTTACTTTTTTTACCCCTTGCTCGTCGGTGCTTCCGCCAGCTTTTTCACCCTCGAAATTTTATCCTACTTCTTACTAGAATAACGCGAAAAACAAATATAACAAAAGTAACGTCCAACATCGTTTCTTTCTTTCGATCAGCCTAGAAAATTGACGACAAACCTACGTGATGTATGCGACGATTGGGATTAGGCGATCTCAGTCGCAAGTCCTGAGTAAGAACGACGTTAGTGTGAAAATAGATTCAACAACGCGTAACAAACACAAAAGTAAAACATTAAACGAACAAAAACGATGAAAAAGAAAGATTGATGGTCCTCGATTGGAGATGTCGCACGGCTGAATATGCTAAATATTATCCCGCAATTTCTTTGTTTCGTTTATCATTATTCAGACGTTAATCACAATGCGCTTGATGAAAGTCTTATCAGTTCAGATACGTCGAGTAGCAAACAGTTGAATATATACGTTTTTTTTTCTTTTCTTATATCGTGGCACGCTGGAGTTTTCGTGAATATGTTTCGTTAGGCCGTTTCCTTTCTCGCGCGAGAACAACGCGTTATTATTACTTTTTTTCTTATTTATTTTCTTTTAGCGCTTTTGTTGTATTATCAGTAACGCGACATAGACTTTCGCTTTCGTTGACGGCCTAACTTTACCACAGATATTTGATGCTCGAGTTTCCGGTTTTAAATAGCATCGATTTCTAAAAAATCGCTATACGCACGCATGTGGTAAGCCCGCGAGAAAAAATACGGAAATATTGTTCGTGCATATCTTTTTTTTTTCATATTTTTTCTTTTTGCATATTTTTTTTTTTGTTCTTTTGTTTTTTCTTGTTTCTTTTCTTCCTTCTTCGATTACCGGAGACTCCGCTGAGACGAGTTAAACATCGATGCCGAAAGAACTACTCGAGAATTGTGTGTTTTTGTTGTTTTTGTTAATTAATAGTAAATACGTTGATCGCGTTGTTTGTTTGTTTTTCGAGCCTAGACGAAAATCTCGACTTTGTCGTTTCAATCTTTTTAGCCTTACCGTTCGATTTCAATTCGACACGTCGAGAATTTTGACGAGACCAAAAGTGAGACTCGAAATCTTCCAACGAGTTTGCTGTCGTCGTTTTGTCCAACCTCTCGTACAATCTGTTAGACTTATTTACATCTAATTCTTTGTTTCTTACGTTTTTCTTTCTTTCATTCGTCAAAAAACGACGTGCACGAGACACCTTGCGATTATTTAAACTCAAAAATCGCGTTTCCTTCATTTCGCTTAACTAACAGGAGCATCTCCATGCGTCACCCTGTTGTGAAGGTGAGCGAGCTTTTATCACGCTGTCTGCACCCTCTCGTTCCGAAGCTTCGGCGAAAAGACTTGCCTTAAAAATAAAAAAAAGGCAGAAAATTTGATTAATTTCTATTCTTAAAACAAATTTGTGATAGAGTTTTAACCCTTTGAGACCTGAGTACTTTCAAGCTTATGTGGTCCGCAGACGCATGGGCTGACGCATATATACGTCCTTAGAGCTCAAAGGGTTAATCGTTTAATTAATATGAATATTAATTAGATTTAACGTTTTTTTTTTTAAGTTCTTATTGAAAGTCAATTGAAAACCTAGAATTACACGGTATTTGCGCGCTTTTTTAATTGCCTAGAAAATTGATTAATAAAATAATTTTTTTAAAAGTTATGAAAGATTGTATGTACAGATTCCAATGTACGGCGTGCTTCGCCTTTTTACATCTCTTCTCATATACATCTCCAGCATCCATTCCACCATCAACCACACCGGTGGACCTACAGTTTTTCATAAGGAGGTTCGACATATTACAGAGTCAAAAAATGTGTTTTTAAATTATTTTTTTTTCTGAAAGTGTATTTCTTTCTTGATACGTGATTTAAATTTCATGAAATTCTGAGCAGTGGAAGTGTGTTAAATAATTTTTTTAAGTTACCGTTTGAATTGATTAGAAATTCAAACTTTTTCAGAAAATCGTGTCCCCTGAAAAGTTATGTTGTTTTTACTTGCAATGTACCTTTTCTCGAAATCTACTCATCGTATCGACATATTTTTTTTTGACGTAACAAGTACATCCAAACGAAGGATGCGTCGACACATCTTGTTGAAAAAAACGATTCAGACTCGAGACAAATATATTTGAAGGTAAAAAAAGTGGTGAAAAATATTAACAAAATTTCAAAACGATGTTAAAAAATTCTGGAACAAAATATCGAAAAAATGGCTCGACACAGTGTTTATAACACTTTGATATGCACACACACAAGAAAAATGGTCAAAATCGAACGTACGGTTCCTGGGAAAAGGTACATTGAAAATAGGCATTTTTCGAACCAATGTTTTTCGACTTTCAATTAGTCCGAAAAAACTTCTATTTCGAATATCCTCTAAACCCCTACCTAGAATTATCAATAAAGTCTTCCCGAGCAAAAATAAACAAAAATCATCGAAAAATGTTGAATAGTTTTGAAGAAATCTTAATTTGAAGCAAAGAAGATCAGAGATAGATTTTTTCGAATATGTCGAATCTCTTTAAGTGGATACCAAACCACCGAGAGCACAGAAAAAGCACATGGTAAAAATTATATTGGTGCCGGCGGGAATCGAACCCTGGCCCACTGCGTCTCTTTTATTTAAAAAAAAGTAATTGATCGATTTGTCCTTTGCTCGATTTATATAAAAGAAAAACATGATGTTTCGTTCTCACCCTTCGATCTCGTTGTTCTCTTATTCTTCTAGCCAGTGTCAGAAAAGCTTCCTCGATGTTAATGTCATCTTTGCACGAAACCTCGAAGAAAGGCATGTCAAAATTTTCAGCTATCTTCTCGCCTCTTTCTGCGTCTACCGAACGATGAGCCACAGCGTCGCATTTGTTGGCTGCCAAAACTTTCACGACGTCCAACGACGCATTCTGAATTTCCCAAAAATTACAAAATTTTCGTTATAAAACAGAACGAGTAGAGGATGTAAAAAATGTCATCAACTAGACATTACTTCTTGAATATTTCGAAGCCAGTACGACAAATGGTTGAAGCTCTCGAGGCTAGTTACGTCGTACATTAATAAAATTCCCATAGCGCCACGATAGTAAGCCGTTGTTAGAGTCCTAAATCTCTCCTGACCAGCTGTGTCCCTATAACAAAAAAAAAAGAAACGAAAACGTTCATAATCAACAACGACCAGAAAAGAACCTTTAAGCAAAAATATTCACAAATATTTGATGACCCTTTAACGCGTACGTTTTGAATCGTTATTGTTTCAATTTTATCATTATCGTTATTGTTATTATTATTATTGTTATTGTTGTTGTTACTGTTGATTTTATTAGGACAATAATTAGTCTCGCAATATTTATAGCAATATTTTTGTATCACTCGTTGCAACGCGTTATCTCTCACCCAAATCGATTTTATTCACAGGAGACATACCCCACAGACAGACGGACAGACACAACAAGTCGATCTATATTTACGATAGAGAGTCAAACGATGAATCATATGTGCAATCGAGGACTCACCATATTTGCAGCTTAATCGGTACGCCATCGAGATTAATGATCTTCTGCTTGAAATCGATCCCTGGACGAGTATACGAGGCATTGACAAAAAACAAAATACAATTTTTCAGAGACGATAATTTTTCACGACCTTCGTTGAGTGTAAATTTTCCAATACTTTCGTCCATTCACTTATCCACATCGAGGTATCCATGAAAGAAATTGCTCGATCGCAAACTTTTTGTCCATCGCGAGAATCGTTGAACATTTTTTTTCTTTTTTTTTTTCATTTTTTTTTTCGTTTTAAATTCATACGACGTTTCCTGCAGTCTTGCATTTCGATAATTTGTTGACAGGGGGCGTCACGTTTTGAAATAAAAAGTAAAAAATGTTTGGTTAAATAAATGTAATAAAAGAGAAGATGACTCACCTATGGTGGATATGTAAGTGTCGTAATAACGCTCGTCGCAGTAACGATGCACTATGCAAGTTTTGCCAACGTTCGAGTCACCGAGTACGAGCACCTTGTAAGTAGCTGCAAAATCGAGCGCCATGTTTCGGCTCGAGAGGTTGCTTTTGAACTGTTGTTAGGTTGTCGTCGGTGTCGTCGGCCGGGGGTGTCGTTCCTTAGGTCTTCTATCTCTCTTCTTTTTTTTCTCCCTCTTTCTCTTCTGAACGTCGCGGGGGTTGGAGGGTGGAGGATCGATTCGAAGCCTGCGCTCTCCAATCTCCTCTAAAGGTCCCTTCACAATCATATTCGTTTCTACCCGAGCCACCCGGGTCCATGCTCGAGCCAAGTATACATATGAACCCACAGGATCTCCCGAGACCGAATATACTAGGCTCCAAGCTTTCAATCATCTTTTCGTGTCTCGAGTGTATTCCTTTTTCTTTCCTATCTGAGAAAGCGAAATAAACAAAACAAACAAACATTGACCTCAGGTTTCTCGCAATTTGTTTAATGGCCGACGAACGTACAGTCTGGAAAAGCTCCTGGTAAAAATTATTAACGGGATGAAAATGTTTCTCATAGTTTTGAACCTCGACAGCCTCAGGTAGGTATCATCTTTTCTTCGAATAATGGAATTGTTTTGTTCGCTTTTGCTTAGTCATGTCCTCGACGCCATTTTGTATGGGAGAATGTTATTTTCGAATTTCACACTAGCAACCCCTAGAAGCCCTAGGTCAACAACCTCCCAGACCCAAATCAATTTTTCCTAGGGTAGAACTGCTGTTTTTATCTCTCGGACGATCCTGTTGACGACATCGTTTTAATTTTTTACATTGCGTCTCGACATTCAACATCATCGACGCCTCATGGTCCTGGGAAAGTCTTTTGGTGAAATGGCATATATAATGTATGTATATATGTAGATAGAGAATTTTCTTTTTCGTTGCAGCTTCTATTATTAATATTAAAATGTTGGCTTCAATTTTGAAATCTTAATCCCCTTTCCCCATAAGAAAATCAGCAAGATAAACAATCTCCAGTTCCCAATTTTAGCTTGGAGAGAATAATTTTGAATTTTGTTGGTCGTTCATATGGAAATTTACTCTAATCTGTTTCTTTTGGCAATGTAATTGCAAAATTGGATATACATTTTTGTGAATTAATTATACAATCAAATTATATAAAGAGACAGTTTTCTTTTTCAATGTCTGCGTTATAGCTTCTATTATTAATATCAAAATGTTGGCTCCAATTGTGAAATCAGCAAGCTCTAAGATCCGAGAGTATGAGTATTTCTTTAAACATAATCTCCTTTCCCCATAAGAAAATCAGTAAAGTAGAAAATCACCAGTTTCCAATTTTAGCTTAGAGGGAATAATTTAGAATTTGTTTGCTCGTTCATATGAAAATTTACTCTAATCTGTTTCTTTTAGCAATGAAATTGCAAAATTGGATATCAATTAATTATGCAATTAAGTAATTGCAATGAATTAATTATGCAATCGAATTATATAGAGAGACAGTTTTCTTCTTCAATGTCTGGGTTATAGCTTCTATTATTATCAACATGTTGGCTCCAATTTGGGAATCAGCAAGCTCTAAGATCCGAGAGTATGATTATTTCTTTAAACATAATCTCCTTTCCCCATAAGAAAATCAGTAAGATAAAAAATCACCAGTTCCCAATTTTAGCTTGCAGAAAATAATTTAATATTTTTTTGGTCATTCATATGGAAATTTACTGTAATGTGTTTCTTTTGGCAATGCAATTGCAAAATTGGATATACATTTTCGTTAGTTAATTATGCAATCAAATTATATGTCCTACTGTTACATTTCATTCCATTCGTGTTTTCGACTTATTAGCCGATTCGTTATCCATAACCATTGCGGTTAACGGCCACTCCAATAAAGCTAATCGACCTATTTCAGCTTATTAGTTTAGCTAATTAGAGTGAGATAATTGTCAATCAGTAAGAAAAATCAATATACCGATAAGCCTCGCGACGTTCTCAAAGCATATTTTTTTATTGCGAGCGGGAAGCCGCAAAGGCTGAAAAAAGACGAATGTGACTTGAGGTGGGTCAGGGATATAACGTCTGCAAATTCGTGTACACACATTCGGCACGCAGGACAGTCGGCTCGCAAATGAATTTATGGGGTTCGCGTGGTCGCGGAACTGAGCCACCCACCCACCTGTGCGTAAGGCGACAAAAGCGTGGAAGGGGCCGAAACTTGGCCCGTTGTCGTTCAATGCGTCTAATGCTCGACAGGATTCCCGTTGGAACGTTGGAGGGGTTACGGTATGACGTCATAGAGATTTGCCCCTTAAGGGTCAAGTTCATGACGAGGTCGTTCAGGGTCGTTGAGTTACGGGAGGGTGGCGCTTGTGTCGTACAAGTTCCCATGGGGTAAGGAAAGACCGAAAAGTGGCCAAACTGAAGATTCCATTGAAAAAGACACATTTTTGTTTTTCATCATTTTTTTAATAGGGAATGTATCATCTACTCTGTAACAATAAACTCCTACAGGACATGTTCTTTATTAAAACAAACAGTTTTATGGATGAAAATTATTCCTCTCTCTCTACTCGTTTTTGATTAGCGCGAATATTCCGAGCTTGTAAACTAGCTCGACGTATCGTCGAAAATCTCATCGGGATATGTAAATGCCTACTTCAGTTACACCTGCGTCTACGAAAGCTTCTAACAGGTCTACGTAATCTTTGGTATAACGTATATAGGCCGTCTACAGACATTTTCTCTTGTCTACGTCGTCGATTAAAGCTAAACGGGATTTTTAACGATTAATTGCCGAAAGCAAAAAACAACAATCGATAAAAACACTTGTTAAAATATTCTTCAAAAATCCAAGTTCTCTCTTGTAGAACTTTGCAATTAAGGCCTCGAAAACAATACGGTTATTTATATATATTTGTATACTTATTCCTATAGAGATTTGTAGGTAAAATCCACTCAGAAGAGAGTTCAACATATTTGAGTTGTACATTTAACGGAAAATCAATGGTAGCAATCCGTAGTTAACTTCTTTTCTCATAATCAACGAAATATGGAGTCATTAGGCCCGAAAGATAAAAAATATTGGCACACGGCCCCTCGCAAGGGCTCTTTGGAAGTCTCTTCCTCGTGATATGTTTTGTCGTAACTAATCTCCCGTATAGTAAATAATCATCGAAAGGTATAATATACATATGTAGTAATAATGTGATATGTTCCTAATGGGTATAAAACTTTCGTTTGAAAAAATGATGCTCGATATGCGGAAAGTTTCGCCAGTCGATCACTATTCGTTGATTTCATCTCGTTCGCAATTATTTACTAAAATACTTCAATTTTTCATCGGGTACAACAAGAACCATTGTAGATGCTTTAGTTTCCTTTGTGTCTGTGTTTTTTTTTTTCATGTAATCTTAGAAAGATACTTTCGTGTTGTCGCAGTCCACTTAGAGGATCGTACACATCGTCAATCCCATAAGTACCATGCCTATCATGCATGTCAGATCTCGCTTCATGCTCGGATCTTTCAATCCAGAACCTGGTAGGGTACAACTTGCTCGGCATCGCAGTGACCACAGTGGTATGAGAACATGGAGAATGTCAGGTATCATGAAACCCAAATCTCGTACAACCTGAGGGAATTACAATATTGATAGTTTGACAAATGTTGACTTCTCCTCTCCAAGATGGTAGACCCACAGAAAAATTCTCCGACTTGCCAAGAAATTGTATTTGAGAAACTTTCTGTATTTCTTCGAGTTCAAAAATAATCTTAAAACATTGTAATATTGTTTGTACACGGATAGTTTTTTCATTTTTAAACTTGTTAAAGCAGCTACTTCTTCAAAATGTGAATTGTTTACTATTACAAAATAATGTAGCTAATAGAAAAAAAGATTTTTATTATTATTAAAATTAGCACACGATACAAGAAATGATTCTCCATGGACAACCATACAGAGTTTTTTCGTGAGCATTTAAAATTCATAACTGCTTACCTGGTGAGCATAACCCTCCCCTCTCAGCACATTTCTTATAAACTGATCCCAACTGCCGGCAAATATGTGAATAAGACCAATTGCACTGATACCAAATGCTTTTCTGTGAGTAATGGGACTTTTCGAGTCGGCAAGCATAACGACGAGAATTGTCGATATCAATTCCGTGACCGAGAAGAACATCTGGTGATACCATTGAGAGTAAAAATCATCGTTCCAGTAGTTGATGTAGACCCACCAAGAATAATAGTGCGAGAATATAGCACTGACAAACAGTACCAACATTCCAAATCTCAGTCTCGCATGAAAAGCCAACCAAGTGAGATATTTTGCAGTTTCGTAAAAAGCGATAACTCCAAGGACTACTGTAGCCCATATTTTTAGGCTATTGGTAGTTGCATTGAAGTACATGTGTTTATAAGACGCTATGCCAGATTCATAGGACCCTGCAAAAAGAAAATAAGTATTAGTCAAACAAAAGATGAATTTTCACGTTTGTCTTATGTCAAGATAGTGTTAGATATTTGTTCAACTCTGGTTGCCCATTCTCAAATGGCCAGTGACATTTTGAAAAGTTGATTTCTGACCCTTCAACATATTAACGAAACAGTCACGTTTTTCTAAAAACGTCTCACAGTAAAAATATTACAAAGTTGAATGATCGATATCTATAAGGCATATAGAAACAAAGTATGAATCTATTGATGCACTATCCTACAACTTGTCTGCGCCCATCCTCCAAGGATATTAGTCCGTTACCTTTGAAAACTGTGTCCCAGCAAGAACAAGAACAATATTGTCGATCGACGTCTCGGGCGAATTCTTGCCAAAAGTGAAAGAGAAACAAAATATGGAGCGGAGGCACAGCCAAAGGTGCCAGTACTCCAATAAACTTTGATCCGCAATTTGCTAAGTTGGAGCACACTGTGTGCTTCAACATGCGGTAAACCATCTCGAAATAATTCCTCGAAAAACTTGGACGAGGATTAATTTTATTTCCCCTTTTATGTAAAAATCTTTCACATTATATATACATGTACATATATATGTATATAAACATATATAAATATACATGTATGATGTATGACACTATTATTTCAATTCTTTTCAATTTTCGTTTGATAAAATAGTAATTGCATCGTAGACGAACGGTGCATCCGTGAGGTATTCATGTCGAGACTGCGGGTAACCGCACGACACCCTTTACGAAAATTGCCGCTTATTTTTTCGTTAGCAAACATAATTATTTATAGATCCATGTTCTTCGGTGCATCGCGCATACATACTTCTCTCTAAGTCACTCGCGTTTATGAACTAGGTACATGTGAATTTATACTTGGCATCATGAAGGTGTGCAAGTATCGAGGTCAGAATCTGGAAATAATGCGCGCCTTTTCCCAACAGATGGCGGAATCGACTGTATAACGCTCGTCGAGTTGTCATTCTCTGGATTATCGCTAGCGGGCAAAGAGAAAAGATTTAGCTGAGTTGCTTATTCGAATCTTCCGTTTTTCAATATGAATTCATAGTCCTCTATAATATTTAAAAACACAATTCGAATGATAGGAATTCTTGTTGATGCGCGTTTCCATAACGAAACATTCGCGAACGTGTCCGTGTTGTCAATTTAGACGAAAAGTGAGGTTACGCACTTACAGCAAAACACTGACAATAAGAGTTGTAAACTAAAAACTGCTTGTGACAATTTGCGAGTTTTGGTTTAGGGACATTTAGAATTGATGCGAAGTGAATGCACGTGAGATAATTATAAATGATAATACTTATTTTACATTAAATGGGGGATGCGATTAGGTGGGGCAGTAATCGTTTCCGCTAATTGACAAAAAGGAAAAGTCAACAAACATTTCGAGGCAAGAACAAAAAAGATTATTAAATATAGTTTGGTTGTTGAGAGAATACCCTTCATAATCTAATCGACGTGATAAAGAAACAGCGTCAGGTATAAAATTTGACATTTTGAGGTTATACATTGACTTTTTCTTACGAAGTGCTAATTAGTCAAATTTATTATTATTCGTGGACAGGAATTATGTTAAACTCGAAACTGAGCAACAGCAAGTGAGGATATCCACTTTTATCTCACGGGTCGTGACTCCTGTTTTATAAAAATTTTGCTTCTATCTGTGTTCCATTGCTTGTTAATTTTATGCAATTGTTAATTCGACTTGTCGATTGCATTTACAGTTTACATTCCGGATGCATCAAGGTCACGTAAATGTCGTGTACGAGGCAATACATCGTGTCGGTGAATACGAACTACGTTTCAAGACAACCGCAGAGTTCAATATCATTTTTTTCTTTCCAACATAGGATCGGGTCATTGGAAATGTAAGTCCATCTATCATCTCGTTTATCGCACCTTGTAGCTTCTATATATGACACATTTACCCGGGTTTTTTCTCGGCTCGACAATGAGAATCGTTTAAAGAGGCGTCAATCGTGCAATGACCGGTCAAGGTTCGTTGATAAATAGGAATTCACACGCCAACACTCTCTGTATCACGTTCCCTGGATGATAATGTTTGCTTGGACGATCGAATGCTCCGGGATCATTGGCCATGCATATAATCCATGAGGCCAGTTATTTTTCGAAAAGCTCGACCAAAATTATCATCTCTTTGTGATAAGATGAGACTCAAACTGCGCAAGTCGAAAGTTATTTTTGGGATACAGAGATACGGAATCTGCAAGTGTGTTATATAACCATACATTCACGTACTGGCAAGTCTTTTTCATGATTTTCTGATTTATGGAGAGAATTCAAGTATTACCTAATTACTTATTCTCAATAAAAATTATGAGAATAGAGATTTCTCCTTGAGGAAGAAAGAAAAAAGTTCTCGGTATCGCTGACATCCTGGATAAGTATTTGAATAGTTTTTACAATTTCCCGTATAAAATTCACGACGTTTGAAACGTATTCGTACAGGAGCGAGCATTTCTCACGCTTACCTCCTACATTATTCAGGGTCATGGCTCGCGATTGTTTTCTCGATATTGCGAGCAGTCGCTGAACGTAGAAGCAAATTGAATTGCCATTGAATTTCTCACAAGGAATTCGCCTTATACGCTGTGCCGACTTTGACGAAAACCCCATCGATTTCGTCGTGAAAATATTCTTTTCTCCCATCACTTCGAAGAAATATTTAATCAATGAGAATGTCATATTGCCAGAATTGTTCTAAGATTACTAATTAACATTGTAATCTTTGTCGCATTTCTGTATTCACGTATGACAATAATTTAAGATCAAAAAGTTTCGAATTCTACGAAATAATGAGTCTTAATTGCATTTCGTGTCCTCGTTTCGCACATAGCCATCGGCTCGACACGATTTCTAACCAGAAGGTACTTCGAGTGGGAAAACTGAAACATGTTTTTATGAAGTAATGTTACAGTGTAAATCAAGGGATAAACACGTTTAAACTTTCTGATTTTTTGTTTAACAAAATTATATTTTTCACAAATACTACATGGACCCACTGCCCGATATTTCTGGTATCTTTTTAGTTGCTTTTCGTAACATATGTTGTAGACATCGTCAACTCTCAAAATGTCAATCATGTTCACGCTCGTGATGCCTAGAGCATTTAGATAAATAATGAAGTAACGATGTTGTAAAAGCTGGTATTTCAACGGTAATTGCATTACAGCAAGAAACTTTGGACGCGCTTTCCCAGCCGTCGCCAAATCATTGTCTGTCGGCAGCCGATAATGACCGTCGGTATGAGTAAGTATACTTTACAAATAAGAAAATTCGTTCATAGCAATAGTCTTTTCATAATTAACCACGATTTCCAAATATCTTCTTTTCTTTCAGACGACCGTCAGTTCTCTGTGTGCATTCCTGTTTATCTCAGATTTCATTTAACCACATCAAAAACACCAGGATGACTTAAGACTGCATCAGAACATTACCTTTGTTTTTTTTTTCTGCAAGTACTTTATCCTGGCCACGATATACAGATAATTCCATCGGAACTTAAATTAATTGTAGCCGTCGTTCTTCAAATGCACAATTGCTTTTTTAGTAATGACGTTGTGAAGGGGCTCAGGTTTAGCTGAAATCGTTGTGTAAAATTTATCCATTAAGACATTCTCCATCATGTTTATGATGATGATTATATACATTATGGGTACGTATATCTACTCGATTCGATCGCCTTACATAGTTCGAGATAATAGTGGCGATGATTTCAAATTGCTTTCTTTTTACCGCTACTTGATTCGACACTCTACAGAGGCACCAATATGTTCATCCGATGTCTTGTTTCCTCGATTAAAAATCTTCCTCAGTCTCTCTCTCTCTCCATCTTCCCACAGAAATTAGTTAAGCCCTCTGGCTATCCTGAGCATACGTCATATAAGGAACTTGAACAATGAGTAGTGTACACAAAATTAGCGTATGCTCGGGCCAGAATAATACAAAAGAGGGGTGGTTTGGTTAATCCTACTTTCAATTTAACGGTGAGCGGAAAGTTTTTGAAAGGTGTGTATACGTTCTTCGCATAAAATATTCAAACTCATTGGAATACAATAAATATTATATTTATTTTCCAAAGATATTCTAATTTATTGTAATATCGTTTGTATTAACTGTTAACTTTTGTTTTACTAAACATAAAAGATACAAGTTTATAGGATCTAGTTTTTTCGTTTAACTATCGAATAATCGTACATTTTTTTGCACATTTGACATTGATTACATTCTATTTTATAAAAGACTTTTATCGAATCTGAGCATTTTAATAAATTTTAATTAAATCCATTAATAGATATATCAGCTTTCTAGCCTATTTATGTATAAATTTTTGACGCGATGGGACCAAATTTTTAAACAATTCTTCTAACCTTTTTATAATATTTTAAGGTGTTACACACATACATAAATGTTTGATTTTTTCTAAATTCTCTAAAAAAAAGAGTCGTTTGTAAAGAACAACATTAACATTAATTAGAAATATAATTGCCCAATTTCGCTAAAAGTTTCAAAACGTTGTCTCTCTTAACGATTGCATCGTAGAAGACACATTGTATAAACAATTCTGTGCCGGCACGTGTCGTCGCTTTAATCGAAACGAATGTGTATACAAGTTTTATCGCTACCCACCCGAGCGACTCTAACGACGAACAACAGTTCTTACACCAGAAATAGATAAAGAAGGTTGTTGAGTCTATGCAAAAGATCAAATTTATCAAGTTTAGAAGTAAACTCGTGCGCGAGCAAATAAGAATTTGGAAAAAAAAGTCGAAATGTAAGATTGAACGCTGCGAACATATCAATTTCTGATGAAAAACAAACGAACTGGTTTTATGATAAGATATTTACAATCCAATGACACGGACTTTTGCAATTTTCAAATATTCGTGGCAGCCGACCGTGACACACGACACTACAATCGTTAGTCGCACGAGCCGATCAGCTCAACTTTAACACTCGTACACACATGAACGTACATGATGATAAAGCATCGGGTGATGATAGAAGTGTGATTTTTCATTCCATGGAGCAGAAAACGTGATATCGAATATCTGCGTTAGAAAAACGCAGAGGAAGTCGAAACCGACCAATAATGAACTTCTTTCGGAACACTAGCGTTAAGATGGAGAATGGCAAACGACCATTTTCAAATAAAAAATGTAGTTTATGCCCCGAAATAGCTGAGACCATCATTTTTATGGAACATATAATGATTTATGATTTAGTGTAACCTTCTGCTTGACTCATTTTATTATTATATTTTTCTGTAAAAGTCAGAGGCTTCGATAGTTTCTCATCGTTTCGGACTTAAGACTCGAGGCTAATGAAATAAAGATTCTTTTACAGTTAACATGAGTTTACCTAACAATCTTCATCGCCGATTTAATAATTCGTTTTTATGAAAATTTTAATGATTAAATTTATTATTATCTGTTCTTTCATTGTTTTTTTGTTTTATAATTTTAGAAGCTTCGATAATTTGTAGCATCTTTTGACCCAATACTCGTAGCCAATAAAATTATAAATGTCCATCCATTCTTCATGTCATAGTCCAACCTTACCTTGAAAATTAAGAAGGTCTCTGTCGAGGATTCCTTAAATCTTCGAGGCCCCCTTGTTTCATAGAAAAGCCTCAAACCTTCCTCCGAGAAGGGGGCGGTATTATAGCGATTTTGGTGACCTGCTAGTGACAAAAGCATTTTATGATGTTTGCTACTCATTTCACGTAGCGCTTCTGAAATTTTATTTTATGTTTGGCGTCGTGAAATAAAAAATTATGAATCGCGAAAACAGCACTCATTTTACCGGGAAAGAACCATTGTTGTTAGTTCAATTAGTTTCCAAAGAAAGCTGCATTGGAAACAAGAAAACCAATGCGGTCGACAAATTAATTTATTACGAATCTCATTAGTACTCAATCGATTTTACGAAGCTCTACAAACGTTCCTTAGATATTTTTTTTTATTAATTCTACAATTTTCGTCAAAAACTGTTTATCAATGATTGTGAATTTAATGTTTATAGACGGAAACACCACTGAAACCCATGAAGGCACATGTTAATTTGGGAAATATGTTTTTATTTATATCTCATGAACGAAGTATCCTCGAGTCTTGAAATTTTAAGAGATGACTTTGTAGATACTGATAAATATGTTCTGATTTTTTCATCAATATCCGGTTGTTAATTCCTTGACCAGATGAACCTCCTTAAAGCAAATGTTTTTTCAGTGATTTGGTATGTCACGATTCTCTTAAGCCTGCTTACCATTGCCTACATTTGTGCTGTAAATAAAACATATTTTTCGACCTATAATTTGTTTAATTTATAAATTAAAGTTATATGAATTTCGTTGTATATATCAATACCAAAAAAATTGCTGACACTGTTATTTTGCGTCATCAGTGAAACAAATGCGTTCATTTTTTTAATAGTGACGTATACTCGGGTCATCGACCTCTACTACTTCACCGTCACATTTCTAATAAATTTTGCTCATTTTATTTTTTTTACGCAGCCGGTCGCCGAGCGGTACATTGATCGTATGCCAGCTTTGATTAAACAAACGAAATGGATGGCCATTCGAAAGATTATGTTTAATAATGACAGTGGAATGTCACGAGTGTCATCGTTATGCCATTGGGAATCGTGTCGATGGGTCCATGGACGTTTTTTTGCCTGGCTTGCAAAAACGGATTGACGTCACATTCCCATCGTTTTTTTCTCGTAAATATATTCTCAAGATTGTTTCCTTGTGTGTACACGTTGAAAAAAAACCTTCGAATGAAATGGGAATGCCAGAGTCCAGTTCCAAAAAGAATGAATAATCAGTGCGTGATCGCTTGTTATAAATAAATCTGTTCGTATCAAATCATACATTCGATTGCATAATTCTTTTTATCGATAAAGAGCACCGCTTCGAAGGATATATTCACGGTCAAAATTCTCCTAAACGAAACACACCGGGAAACACCAATTTAATTAACATGGATTAAACACAATGATATTTTAATCGATTCGTCGATCGTACTACGGTAGAAATCAGCATTTCTTGGTTCTTTTTCCTCCTATTTTTGTCCAGGTCGATTTATAAATAGACACGTGTCCCTCGGATGGCAAGACACTTGGAAAGTCATTCGCACTATCCACCTTGCACCTCTCGTGCTTGACGTTGTCAATGGCGAGACGATAACGCGATGGAGTTTAATAACGGAACCGATTGAATGAACGAACGGATGGAGGTCGCTATAAAAGAAAACAATTATCGTAACGGCGAGGCAAACTCATTGACTTTTCCTTGTGTTACAAGGCTCGCTAATCGCATATTGTTTCTCTTTTGCTCATACTGATTTACAAAGAAATCACTGAGTATTCTTCGGAACAAGAACTCTGGGTGGATAATTTATCGACATGACCAAGAAGCCTGGCCAACGTAGTCGTTCTTCACGAGAGGACCTCAAAAACTTATCCACCTTCGACTATCTATCGTACGTTTCGAGTCTATGTGCGTGTTCGTATAATCAATAGTACGAAGGTGTTGACATTTGCCGCGACATATGGTAATTAATTGATCTGAATCATTCGAGGTGACAGGTGTTGTCGAAGGTTGAGATTCATGCCCGAGGACTTCGGAAGAACGATCTCGCTAATAGCGAGCACGGATTACCTATCGTTGAATCTTCGAAACATATTTCGTTTCTCTTTGGTCTTCTTATGAAAATACCCATCGCCCAATCCTTATAGTTTGAAATTGCAAAAAAGGCCACGATGAATTTACTATTAATTAATATTAATTTTTTGACAATCTCATAGAGACGCGTAATTAACGATTGGCATAAACTCGTTCTTGTACTTTAACGAGTCTGGCTTCTGTACTGGAATTTTGTACTTGGCGCAATAGCATTGCGCTCAACGCAATTCCGAAATAGCTATACTATCCGTCACGCAACCTATAGCCATTTCCGGTTTGCGTCGGACGCAATGCCATTGCGCCAACTACAGAATCGCCCTACTGATGAAGGTTTTGGTTTAAACGTAAACATCACAAGTAGGACTCGTGGACTAAAAACTGTTCACTTGAGAGTAAAACTCTCGAGAGTCGCTTTCGAGATCAGTTCTCGTTAATGGATACACTCCTGCCAGTTACTCACAGTTACTTCCTTTAACCCTTAGCTATTTGTTCATAAATTGACAAGAATCGAAGAATCGACTATGATTTTCGCGATTTCCGGGAAATTTCCGGTGAAATTTTATGCTTTTAGAAACATTTTTGGGAAAAGAATTTTGTTTCACCATTTTCAGGTAGAGAAGATCCTTCTCCTCTTTCTTCGAGTCTTTTTGGATTCTTCTCTTTGTCTCGTTTCTTCTGCCACGAACTTTGTCCTCCATTTCCACTTTCGTATCTCTCGTTCTCGAGACGCGGGCTCTCTTATTTTATTTCCTACGCATTGTCATTCATTTTCCGTCTTGCCAGTGCAATTTTTCGATAGGCCAGCTCAAGTCTCGACCCTAGGGATTATCGCTAGTTCGATATACCGATCTTCATTTTGTATATCTGAAAATTGGACGTGAAACCCATCGAAATCGTCTAATTATGTTGGCCATCAAATTTTCTCATACTTTTTCACATTTATCTTTCTTAAGGGCTTACCCCCACTAGCGATTTTGAAAAAATCGATTTTTTTTTATTGCATTTTTTTGAAGCGGCATCGTCGGCGGAAGAACTTCTGTATGGACCTGGAATAGATGACTCTATGTAAGTTTACAAAAAAAAAATATTTTTTTCGTTTAAACTGAAATTGAAACTTTAAACGCGTTTTTTCTCAAAATGGCATATCTGAAGTCGGCGACCAAGATTACTCGAACACTAATGAACCGGTCTTCTTGAAATTTTGCAGGCTTATTTAATAAATAAAAATGTAGTCTTTAATGGTTCGATTTTTTTTTTTAAATCGAACCATTAACTTTGACTGTCCGCCATTTTGTGAAAAATGAATATTTTTTTAATCCTTCAATTAAGACTAGTTTATAATTATATTTGACTAAATCCATTCGCATTTTTGTTTCAGATGATCCACTTCGCCGCAACGTTGGTCACCGCCAAACCGTACATGAGGCATTTCGCATGAAGTCATCCATCCTAAACATGAAAGACTTTTAATCGTCTTGAAATTTTTATGATTGATAGTTCTATTAACAATGAAGCCTCAGTAAAAATTTGAAGACTCTACCTTAAGGGGTTGCCTAGCAATAGAGCCTTTTTTGCGTACTTTAAGAATATGTACTTTATATTTAACAAATTTAATAAGGTCATAACAAACTCTTAAGGTTTACGTTAAAAACTACTTTTTCTCGAAGATCGACCCCTTCGATTTTTATTAAACAAATTTATAAAATAGTAGGATTCTTTTTGAACAAAAAAGTATAGAACGACCAAGATGGGCCGGGCAATAGTTTTCGAGATACAATGCGATTTAACAGTAAACGGCTGCTACGCGCCGCGTCACGCCGTAAACTTACTGGGTACGCTCGAGCTCAAGTTCGAACGTAGCAGCCGCTCACTGATAAATCGTGCTGTATTTAGAAAACTATGGCCCGGCCCATCTTGGTCGTCCTATACTTTTGTATTCATTTCCTACTATTTTATAAATTTTTTTATGAAAATCGACGGGGTCGATGTTCGAGAGAAAGTCGTTTTTAACATTAATCGTACAAATTTGATATGAATTTATTAATTTTGTTAAAAATAAATAGCATATTCTTAAAGTACACAGAAAATCCTTTCAAAATCAGACCTGACTTTTTAAAATTGGTGTATTTCTTGGCTGCGTTCACCGTGCGGCGTTGCGCGGAGCGGCCGCTCGATGATAAATCGTTCCGTATCTTAGAAACTAAAGCTCGGCCCATCTTGGTCGTTCTATACTTTTTTGTTCAGAAAGAAAGCTACTATTTCAAAAAAAATTTTTATAAAAATCTAAGGGGTCGATCTTTGAAAAAAAGTCGTTTTTAATATAAACCTTAAGAATTTTTTATGATCTTATTAATTTTGTTAAAAATTAATAATATATTCTTAAAGTACGCAAAAAATGCTTTCAAAATCACTCCTGATTTAAAAAAATTGGTGTTTTTATCGGGAAGATAAATACTTCGGAATGTAGTCACGACGGCCAACATGGTAGAAATTTGAACCCCTATTGCTAGGCAACCCCTTAAGCTAGAGTCTTCAAATTTTTACTGAGGCTTCACTACCAGTAGGACTATCGATCATAAAAATTTCAAAACGATTAAAAAACTTTTATGTTTTAGGCTGGATGAGTTCATGCGAAATGCCTCATATATAAAAACATTATTTCATTGACGGCCATTTGCCACTAAACAATGTAATATATTCAATAAAAAAATTACTGAAAGTTCTTCAAGATGTGTTATTTAAGATGGTATATTGATCGATTAAAAAAGTTTTGTAGTTTTCTTTAAAAAAATTCATGAAAAAGGCCTTTTTGCGCTACAAGTGGGAGTAGCCCATTAAATTTGAATGATAAAAAAATATCGGAGCACGTTAATGAAAAAACTTCGAATTTCAAATTGCTTTTGTTTTCATTCTCGTACGATGAAATACAACCAAAGTTACGTGCTGTCAAATGTTGACAATTTTATGGAAGGAAAAAATGTCTTTAATTTTTTTGATCAGTGTATACATATAAGAATTGAATTAATTATCCAGACATTTTTAGTGTCTAGCTATCATTATTTATGTAACTATTAACGTATATACAGGCAAAAATTGTTATGTCTGAGACAATTATAGAAAGCACCTAGAGAGTTGATAGGGATGGACAGATGAGAGCTAAAAATAGTAAAGCAAAGTGGGATAAATTCGTAAATGGGGTAAGTTCGTAAACTGTCTGAATTTATTCGAATATAAGTTCCATTTTATTAGCTGGCAAGTAGAAACCTACATTTGATTATTGTGAAATGATTGTCATCTCTCATTCACGATGAGTTTCTTTTATTTATTTCAATCAGAAGATGCAAGTACATACAAAGACACAACGAGATTCGAAGTATGAATGCGACCCAAGCATTGATCCCATCATTAGAACACTAGGAATTATTACTTAATATCTTTTCTTGCTAACGTTACAAAAATAGTATTATTGTTTATTAATTAAGTAAAAATCCTTGTATATTTAAAAGTACTTATATAACTTTTAACAAAACAAATATATTTTGATGCTGAAATTCGACTAGTCCGAAGTTGCCCCAGGATTGGGTCAAGTTCGTCCCAGTTGACTATTTTTAAATTTATCAAAAAAATTACAAGTTCCAAAGAATATTTATAATCCGAAATAACATAACTTAAACCATAGTAACTCCGCTATGTTCTAATACCAACTTTGTTAAGTTTCAATGGAACAGATAGAAAACAGATGGATTTAAAAAAATTTTGCAAAACCTAAACCGAACTTACTCCATTCCACCTTAAAAGAATTTCTCACTAGAAGATATATGACCTCTTGAACTCTCACAGGAAAGGCCTAAAACTCACAGATGGTGCCAAGTGTAAATTCTATGAAGCAAGTAAAGCACACAATTTGCTCATTTGCTGGCAATGCCCTCAACTAGCGGTACAAAGACTTCCTCTATGGGAAAACCATTTTTGGAGGAAGACTATATTAAAAACATGAGGCTAGTCTACATGTTCAGGCTGCCAAAAAAGCCAAATTAGGCTGACAAATCTAAACTCTTGAAAAGCAACAGGGTTACAAAAAATCAATAAATCTAGGTGACAATAGGACTAAAAATTCAGCCTAACTATATTTTCTATTAATTAATTCCCATTATGTATAACATTATCGTAATATTTTTATATTTTATATTTAACCATGAAATAACAATAAATACAATCTTGATCGATCATTAAATTTTCGAAGTCTCAATTTACTTTCATAACTGCATAAAATTATATAAAGAATCTTTTTAAAAACGTGCTAATAACGAACTCTCGTTTTTTAACCCATCGATAAAGAATAAATAAAAATTCAAATTACTAAGCAATAAATAATTATTTACTTTCCTTATTATCCATTAATCGTACAGGTGAAGTAGGTATTGATCGATTCCGATTAAAAGTTTTTATCGATATACGAATAATTGAATAGATCACGTTCACAAAGTAATAAAAAAAAATGTCCAAGTGCAATGCTTCAATGATCGAGCATGTCGAAGCCGGCAAGATCGAGGTCTTGTCGCATGTCTCGATTTGTAGTATTGCGTATGCAAAGGCGACGAAACAAGACGAGACTTTTCAGGGATCGTCGAATCGTCGGTGAGTCGGATCTTGCTATCATACACGTGATTGCAAATATTTCTCGGCATCTCGCAAGGCTCAGCCAAGAACACCAATAAATTATTCGTCTCTCGCGACGAATATATGCACGCCTATGTATGTCCGCGTGTATACAATTTTTTTATTTCGCTTTAATTAGCATCCGGCGCATTATTATTAATTATCGCGACGATTTTTCCCGCTTCTGTTCTCATCGTTGCGCTCATTCGATTCGCCCAGTTGTAAAGCGTCACGATTTTTTTTGGACGAATCTTCAGCGCACAAGATCTCGCTTACCGCGAAACTTGCGTCACAGACCGGACAACGTTTCGAAAAATTGACCCCGCGGCATCTTTTTTCCCCGTATAATTTACACGTACCGCCGGTGTCTCCGCCGATCTTTGATGTTGACACGCGGTTGAGCACAAGCTCAAAGGTCCAATAAGATAATTCTTCGTAACTGCGATCGTCGAGTAAACTCGACTTAAATTATAAAATGTAGGAAGAGAAAATGAGAGACGACAAAAGAATTGTACGGAAATGTTTTTCTTTTGCGTGTAAAATACACGAGGGCAATGAACAAACGAAAATACTTTAATAAAGTAAGAAGTATTTTTCGTAACGGTCGTACTTTAGTGTGTAAATTATTATTTGTATATTGCAATTGAAAACAAATTTTCTAATACTATATACCCTTGAGGATTTTTATACTTATTTCTTATTTACAATCTCCACATACTTATAATAATAGTAGTGGTAGTGCAAATTTATTTTCCAATATACACACTCTTGAGGATTTTTCCAGTTATTCCTTATTTACAATTTTCACATACTTATAATAATAGTAGTAGTAGTATACAATTATTTTCCAATATATACCTTTGGGAATTTTTGAACTTATTCGTTATTTACAATCTACGCTTATATTTATAATTTTTATAATTCTTTCGAATGCTCTAGTTTTCCTACTATTTACCTTCTCATTCCTATCTTCATTTTGTACATTTTTCATACTTCCAAAAAGTAATAAGTATCTTTTGTAACGTTTGTACTTTAGTGTGTAAATTATTATTATTTGTATATTGCAATTGGAATCAAATTTTGTTATATACACTTATAGTAATAGTAGTATTAGTACAAATTTATTTTCCAATATACACGCTTGGAAATTTTTGGACTTATTCCTTATTTACAATCTCCACACACTTATAATAATAATAGTACTAGTAGAAATTTATTTTCCAATATAGACGCTTGAGGATTTTTCCATTTATTCCTCATTTACAATCTACGCTTATTCCAATAATTGTTTATGCTTTCGAACGCTCTAGTTTTTCTCCTATCTACCTTTCCATTCCTATCTACATGTTTTACATTTTTACATATTTACATGTTTTTTTGTCCAACTTTTTATACCTCGCTATGCTTTCAAATTGTCTCGCTATCTCACACAGCTATCCTACTATCTCTTCCTCTTCTAAGCACTTTCTCCCCCCACCTCATCTACTTCCTTTCTTTGCTGATTGTCCCAGTCTTTGAAATTTTTAAAGACCCGTTTCTCCATGTGTTGTTTAGCCTCTCTTTCAATTCCCATACTCCCCCACACTTCGACACCACATTTTTACACACATTTCCTTGATTTCTTCCATTATTGTTTCTCTATGCCAATACCTCGCCCTTCCCATCACTTTTTTCTTCTCTTTGTACTATTTACAAACATTGGACCTGGCGATTTTTACCTATACCTATACATTTACATATAATTATTATATTGAATATTATCAGTTATAGTTTATCATAATATTTACGATAATAATCGTAAGACGATTGTTCACAATGCAAATTTCTAAGTAATATAAACGTAATTTTATATAGCATCATGTAACAACTTATATCATAATTGCATAAAAGTTACAATGATAAAATACCAACACAGATTTTCATACATAATTCATTTTATACATAATACATTTTATACATAATTAACGCTTTATCTGTCGTATGCAAAATCTCGATAGTGGCAATTTTTCACTCGTTACCAATGGTTTTTCTACATTTTTCAATAAACTGAAAAAACTCACGAACGTTTGATAAATGAATGATAAATTTTAGATAAAGATTGTGGAGTGTAAAGTTTTTTGTCATAAATCATTGAAACAACACGGGAACTTCATCTATGTTCCATTCGTTCATGACCATACATGAGCCATGTATATCTCATTTCCCTGCACAATCAAGAATATAGTAATTTCTGCCATTGACATATCGTTCAAAGTCACGACGAGTCATCGTCTAGACTTTTCCTCTTTCTTGAAAAAAATCTCCACGCAAATATGAAATGTGACGATAAAATTGTTTACCAAACGCGTGGTTTTCCCATGTCTTATGCTAATTATTACAAGTCTCATCTTTCCGTGTGATGACACAGTGTTTAAAAAATGCTTAAATCCTTGATATTAACTCTGGATATTTGGAAAAGCTTAATCACCTAAGATAATGATATTTTCTAGATTGCTATCGGGCTTACGGATAATCGACGTTTAATTAGTCAACAATAATCAATGTAAGGTCACAAAATTTAGGCGAAAACAATATCTACAATTTTTATTTTTCTATTTCGACGTCTTAAAAAGAAATGTTTGCGCGATCTGTTCGTTAATGAGGATTTTGCTAACTTTGCGATCTTTCTCCCACTTTACCAAAACCCACACCCAACCCTCAGTCGTATCGAAACCGTCATAGGGGGAAAAAAATCTCGTCGAATGGATCTCTCGCCAATGCTGACCTCGAAAAAATCTGCGCGTTCATCGCTTGAAAAAAGATGGGGCAAATATGAAGAACGACGACATTTCCGCGTTCCTATATACTTACTTATATATTTATTGTCGCAGACTGTGATTCTCTTTTCCGAATACACGTCTTGATATTTCGAAGGCCGTACAACGGTACACAACCATCTGGCCAATAAAAAGATATCGTATTATATCATGAAAATTCATGTTTATTCAGTTTCCTAGAATGTCACAGTCTGACGATAGTCTGCATTTTATTCATCGTGCGTGCGAATGCTGTTTTCGCGTCCGACATGGAAATTTGTTAATTTGCAATTATGTAAACAAGTATTTCAATTTATTTGGAAAAAATCGGCAATTTTTCGTAAGTGATATGATTTTTTAATTAATTTTAGTTTTCCACAAAATGTACCATCGTTATTTCATGATGGCACAGTTAAGGGGCTATACCAGTGTAATCCATGAAAAATTAGGAGATTTTCGCGAATTTTTTTAAAAGAAAGTACTCGATAGAAAGTTTTGAAGTTTTTTGAACATAATAAGGTATATTTTCAGCTATATTTTAAGATTCTTTTTTACAAAAATATTGAACAATAACGAAGTTATGTGCTGTCTTCGGAGGTGCGAAAAAAAAGTTCCCCAACTGCTGACATGATTCCAGCTGAATGAGTAGCCGAAACAAAAAAATCAAAAAAGGTTATTAAAGTTGAAGGTATTTCTTATACAATGACCTACGATTTTTGAAAAATATCAAACTTAACAAAATGGCGTAGTTCTGAAAATAGTTTCGTTTTTTGGGGTAAAAAAATGGTCGTTTTGTTAATGCCAAATTGACAATTTTCAACCAATCAAAAAGATCGTAGGTCATTGTATAGTAAATATATTCAAGAATACTCAGTTTCAATTTGAAGTCGATCGGTCAATTTCTCTTTGAGTTATGATGTCAGCAATTTTCAAAAATGTCGTTTTGAGAAAAACGCGTTTAAAGTTTCAACTATTGATTCCGTCTATAGGCAGATGAAGCGACTTATACCTGTGAGCGGTCGCCTTTAGAACGCTGCCATTCAAAAACTATTCAAGATACGACCTTGCCGCTTTCACAGGATATTTTTGAAAGTATAAACTATAGAATTAGCCAAAAAATCGATGTTTTTCAAGTGTCACACTGGTATAGCTCCTTAATTAATACTAGGATTGAAATGGAATAAGGATTTGTTCTATAACCACATTGAAAAAATCGTGATTTTTTCAAAAGCGATATGATTTTATAATCATTTTTTGTTTTCGACGAAATGTATGATCGTTATTTCATGATAGCACAGTTAATACTAGGATTGAAATAGAATAATGATTTGTTCTATAGCCACATTGAAAAAATCACGATTTTTTCAAAAGCGACATGATTTTTTAATCAATTTTTGTTTTCATCGAAATGTATGATCGTTATTTCACGATAGGACAGTTAATACTAGGGTTGAAATAGAATAAGGATTTGTTCTATAACCACATTGAAAAAATCGTGATTTTTTCAAAAGCGATATGATTTTTTAATCAATTTTAGTTTTCGACGAAATGTATCATCGTTATTTCATGATGACACAGTTAATACTAGGATTGAAATAGAATAAGGATTTGTTTTATAACCACACTGACAGTTACAAAAATCGCGTAGGACAAGGCTAATTATTATTCCGTGATAAATAATCTCTCGTTCGTAAACTCAAGATTTCACGTATTTTGGAAACATCATGATTTATTTTAATAGCTGCTAGGTGAATACCTCATAATGCGCATTGACCATCGCCACGCAGCAGCTACATTTGCGACTTGACATAAACCGAGTGAAGGATTTTACTTTTTACAACATATACGTATACCGTCGTTAAAAATTTTTTTTATCACGAAAAAATGTCTAAAAATAGAAGTGGAATGTGATAAATCGGGCATATGATAAACGTATGGTAATACGAAAATAAAAAGAGTCCAGTAGATACGTCTTATCTTTTCGTCCAGTACATAATATGAATTAATTATCTATTGCTCTATCTATTATTCTTATCAATTTATTAAGACAAATTACGTTACTGAAATAAAACTGTCTAAAATAATCCGCACTTAGAGGACATAATTCAAGAACGCATTTTATTGTCTAAACCAATTACTTAGTTAACTATTGTTTCTATAAAAAATGTACAATCGGGGTTTAAATGCTTGTTCTATTTTCACAAATATGCTCGACATTTAAAGAATTCCAATTACGATAATAAATCAATTTATCACTATAATAATTGATCCTTCTCTGCGGCCATTAAACGCGAGTTGAATTATGATGTATGGAATCGAATTTTTACCTACAGAGTTGCTGCTGAATAACTGCCACGCGAAAAGTTTCTCCTGGAGAAAAAAGTTTCAAGGTCGCTCTTTTCAAAAAACTTGCTTTTCTAAAAATTGTTCTTTAATTATTTTAGTTTCGTTTTTTCCACCCCTAAATATATAAACGACGATTCAAAGAACCGAATCCCTCAACTCGTCACCATCGAATATCAGTCATTTTTCCTAATTTACATGTGGGTGAGAAAATTCTTTCAAAACGAAAAGGCTGGAGTTGCGACGTGACACTTGAAAAATCTACCTCTAAAAGTGTGCCCATCCTAATATTTATGTATGCATATAAACAAGTAAGCCTGACGCGATAATAAAGACTCTTCTTCCGGATGTTGATTCTCATCTTTCCTCGTACAAAACGAGAATTCGAATGAAAAAAAGAAATTTCTCTTCACGATTTCCAAAAGAAAGTCTTTCGCACGTACGCGAATATATCGAAATATTTTTCTACCGTTTTCGCCCTCTTCTTATAACGAGCGAGGCAAACATTCGATATTTGCTCTCGTAAGAAATAACGATAATTGTTTGGCTAGCCAATGTTTGCAACGGTCCCGCGTAAACGTCAAGTTCTCGGTTAACGTGATAATACGTAAATGCAATCAAGCTCGATGCATTTTCAATTAACTTCAACCGGATTAAAGATTTTTTTTTGTTATTACCGAACGAAATACAGTGTAGCAGCGTGGAAAGGGAAATACGATTTATTGTATATTCGCTCTGGATAAATACAGAAATTGAGATTTTTTTATAATCTCTTTATTCTGATTTATATTTAATATCGATATATATATATATTTCAACTGTACAATTTCTATAGAAAATTCAAGTTTCTAATGTGGAACAAAATTCAAAGTCGAAACTCAGTCGCATTTCGCAAATTACGAGGACAAGCCTGTTCTACTTATTTGCTTATTTTTAAAGCGTATTATAACTGCGAGCTTAAAATAAATCTTTAAAACGGTTTGAAAAAATTCCGCACAAAGAAATGTCCATTAACGGTCGATCGGCTGTGAAACTCATAATTCCTGTCTTTTTTAGTTAAGAACAGTATAAATTTAAATAAAAAAAATACCAAATTTTCCGAAATTTAATGCTTGTAAAAATTAAATAATTTTACCGAAGGGTTAGCACGTCTTTTACATAAAAAACGATGATACAAAAATTTATAATTATCCAAAATAAAAAATGTTTAATTAGGGAATTAAAATGAAGGAATGAAGAGGTTCGAACGTATATTTGAATCCTTATGTACACACCCGGGTGCCCACCTCGTCATTTGTGCTTATAACTCGAATCACAATTGAAATATCGACCTAAGCATTTGGATCCCATAGCATTTAATTCTTTTGGAAATTAAGACCACACAAGTAAATTTGTTTTCAAATTTTTTGAACCTAAACGAAATGACGCTAAAGTACATGTGCTTAGCGGACACACCCGGGTGTCCGAATACCCACCAAAAGAAAAATGATATTTTGACACAGGAATTAATTACTATCACTGATGAATATTTGACTGAGATAACAGGGGTTAATAAATTGATAATTAAAATAATTTTCAAGGTAATCGGAGCATCTTTACATTTATTTTGCGCAATCGATATATTTTATTATCGTTACGCAATGTCCATCGCAGACATGCTTTTCGCAAACGAAACAGAATTTTCGACTTTTTCTGCGTCTTTTGAGTGTTACTTTATAGGAAACGTGGAAAGAATCTATAATCTGTTATCGCCCACTACTATCTCGAGATTTAGTTTGTTCTTTCGAAATAGTGGGTGGAGTAAGCCACAGGCTCGATCGTGCTCTCAATCACAATTTTTGTGTAGTAATTGCACATTGTTTGCTCTTTCGCGGAACGATCTTCAATAAAAGGTTTTGCCAGTTCTTCACTCACAATCAGTTGTTGCAAGAAAATACGTCGCTGCAAGGAAAGAATTTTTAAGTAATTTTTACTGTGAATTCACAGTAACTGAGTGACAAATGTGCAATTCTTCAGGTTTTTAGGAAATAAATTATAGGTACATTTTAATGGAAATGAATAAAAATTTACTGTTGCGTGACAGAAATTAAAAATATTTTCAAGAATTTTTACTGAAATTGACAGTATATTTTCGTGAAACGTAAACATTACTACAATAAGTTGAAAAAAGGACTGATACAAATGAAAGTGTCCGGTCCACATTGAGAAATTTGCGCGTTTGTCTTGAAAATTGAACAAAAGAAGCCGAAATTTTCCGTGCGTTGACCAGAATGTTTACGTTCTTCACAGTAAAATCAGTTAGGGCTAGATCGCCTGGCCGTAATCCGTGAGCTCTGTGTATCGCGCGTAAAAATTATCCTACGTGCTAACATTTTTACATAGTGCATTGAAATGTTACATTGACCCTGCATTTATCAAAGTCAGTAATTTCTTTTTCTGGTGCATAGTGGGTGGTATGAAAAGCTTAAGTTCAAGTTTGCGGGGTTGTAACTCTTGAGGAAAATCCGCCATCTTGAAAAAAGGGGTGAAATCGTTTTTGCAAAATAACTATGAAACTATCCACCGCGCAAGAACCAAGTCCTTATGTCCTTTTTTGGGGGAAATGAAATTCTCTACAAATTGCTCTGTTGACTTTTTGTCGTAAAATCAAAAATACCAAAGTTATTAACAAACAACGACAAAAAGTGAAGGAGTGGTTTCCTTTAAGTCGCTCCAACTTTTTGTTTTTGCATTTTTCTGAAAAATGAAAAAATAAAAAGTTACGACTCAAAAAAACGCTGTTTTTCCATTTGTTGTCGTTCGTTGTTAATAACTTTGTTATTTTCGATTTTACAACAAAAAGCCAAGAGAGTGAATTTGTAGAGAATTCAATTTCCTACAAAAAACAACTTGATAATTGTGTTGCGCGGTGGATAGTTTCATTGTTATAATGCAAAAATTGTTGTTTCCTCAAGGATTACAACCTCACAAATTTGGACTTAAGCTTCCTATACCATCCCCTATGCATAAAAAAAAATTGCTGACTTTGATAAATGCAGGGTTAAGCCTTATTTTTGTAACATTTCAATGGACTCATTCAAGTTTTTAATGTAATTTCTACCGAGGTTTCACCGTAAAAATTAATAAGAAATTCTCTCCGTGTGATTAGTTTTCTTTTCGATCATTTTGTCGTTTTTATAATAATTAACATACGAAGCTGTATGTTTATAATAAGTGATCGTGTAAAGCTTTTTCTTTTCATCATCGTGTACAGCAAAGTCAGAGTGCATTGTCGATAGTAAAATACCGGATTTGTTTTTCTTTAGCACGTACGAGCAGAGTACAATATATTGGTGAAATCGAAAGAGAGTTGAATATTCTTCTCTGGATTTATGGAGAGCCATTTTTATTGGAATGTACAAAATTATATCGAAAGTTTGCCACCTCATTTACGTAAAACACGGTCGTACACAAATTTATAAAAATAAAGAAACTAGACAAATAAAGAAACAAAGAGATTCGAAAGTGTATTTTAAAGGTAGCCCGAGTCGTGTGTGACATACGCCAATATGTACACGAAGTGAGAAACTTCGCTAGTTACGAATCTAATCTTGCCCGAACCTTGGCCTCAGCGACGTGGGGTAGACATTGGAGATATTCTTGGATGGAAGAGTGGAGCCACTCTTCTGTCCCGAGAGTAAACGATTCTAAGCCTCTAAAGACGTGGATAATATAAATTAAAAATTATTTATCAATCCACTAATCCTTTCCGCGTTTTAATACAATTGTCTATTTACGATAGACCAAAACCGATAAGATAAGATATCTTTATTTATTCTCAAAGGATAAAATTCTGCTGATGCAAAACTCGAACAAAAATCTAAAAATACGCACCAAATGGTACGCGAGATAAATTGTATTCGAGATAGAGTTTAATTGAAAAATGCGATCAATCGTAAAATTGAGAACAAAAATTCCAAGATCAATTTTACGTACCGCCTGTACGCGTGTAAAATGAGTTGACACCGTGCGTACGAAAAGAATATAGTCGCGTATCGTTCTACTTATAAGTGTCGCCAAGCATCGCGATACATTATGTACCCATTGACCCTCGTAAAATCCTCTCGATTGATGTTAATTGGCTGACACTTCTGACGTCGAGCTTCTCGAACATCCGACTGAGGCGTTTTGCAAATTCTCGCCATCTCCAAACCCAAACGATTAAAAAGAAAAAAATTATCTCTAAAGAAAAAGAGTGAGAAACAGCGATCGAGTATTTAAGAAATTAGCATGATGTTTGCATTATTTAAGAATATTAAAAGCAAATAATTAATGTTATCTGATTGGGTCACGTGTTTTTTTATGGAGTACGTATTTATAAATTTTCATTGTTACACGAATTTTTAAAAAATTGCTATTCCTCTGCATTCCTGTTTAATTACCTACCGAGGTACTAGTCGGTCTCCAGAATTCCATAATCTTTTAGTAACAACGTGCCGTAATGCACCTCGAAGCATCGGAATGCACAAGCTTAAAGTCGTAACGTCAAACGAATCACGTACCTACTGTTGGATAAATCTTCATTTTTCAATGTTCGTTTTATTTGAAATTCAAAAAATGTATTTATAATATTTAGACAATAAAAACGATAATATATGTATAATATTTGTAATTTTTTAAACTATTACGACGCAATGTCGCGCTTATACGAAGCAGAATTGTTTTATTATGTTTGATTGGGCATTAGAGCAAAATTAAGGAAACGAAAAAGTTTGCGCGTGTTTAATACCCGTCGAGAAACTCGTCGTAATTACCGAATTCGAGAAATAACAAGGATAAATTGATGAGTCTACAACGGTTAAAATTCTTAAAAGCCTCGAATTTTTAATTTCTCTGGGTGCTTTTACCACAGTTTGCGAAATTAAGACAATCGGTTCAGACGAGGAAAGAAGCGTTCAATTTATTGATGTTTTTCCAAGAATTCTTCCAATTTACTGCGCTCTTCTCGAGCCTTGCGGTTGTTATCCAAACGAGGAATAAATGTAGCATATTATTTTTTTTATTTTTCCAGAATTTGAACGAGCCTACGTTTATTTTTGGTTATTTCGTCATTGTATTTTGATTTTTCAAATTTTAAAAGTTTGATCTTTTCGCATTATTGCAAAAATCAATTAATTATTTGCCCTACACATATAGTCGGTGACGAAATTGAGTGGACACCTTCTAGTATAGAGTGCCGGAACGGTTTTTTATGCCATTTCGCCGGTAGTTGGCCTAGGCCAATTTAACTAACGTTATTTTAAAGACGACGAAAGATTTAAAAAAAACATGACGGTTTTTTTACAATTGGCACCGAATTTTGAAAATAAAAATTTTTGGTCGTTTTTTTGTTCTTCTTTGAGTGGACATCGTTCGTAGTAAAAAAATTTTAACACATTTCTTTAGCCGCGATCGTAAAGGCAGAAGTAAAAGCTTCAATTAATTTTTTTAGAAAACATTCTACGATTTTTTTTTCCTAAGATATTTCATTTTGTGAGCAAAAATAGACGATTTGAAAATTACTCCGCAGGATGAAAACGATGAGGTTTACAACAAAACCTCAAGACGGTAAAAAGTTGTATTACTTCTTAATGAGTTCACGAGAATTTCTTCAGATTTTTTTTTCCAAATTTGTTTTTCATCTACACCGGTGATATATGAAAATATCATGGTATACAGATCAATCGAGCTTCGACGAAAATGGACGGAAAGAATTTCGAAAAAAAAATCTGAAAAAATTCTCGTAAACTCATCAAGAAGTAATAAAACTTTTTACCATGTTAAATTTTTGTTGCAAACCTCATCGTTTTTGTCCTGTGGAGCAATTTTCAAATCGTCTATTTATGCGCAAAAATGAAAATTATGCTGAAAAAATGAAATATCTTTGGAAACAAAAATCGTAGAAAGCTTTCTAAAAAAAGAAATTGAAGCTTGGACTTCTATCTTTACGATCGCGGTTAAAGAAATGTGCTAAAAAAAATTTACTACGAACGGTGTCCACTCAAAGAAGAACAAAAAAACGACAAAAAATGTTTATTTTCAAAACTGGGTGCCAATTGTAAAAAAAATTGTAAAATTTTGTTTAAATAGCCAACATGAAGGTAAATGGCTCCTCTTTAAAATGACGTTGATTCAATTGGCCCGAACCAACTACCGACGAAATGGCACAAAAAACGTTCCGGCACTCTATACTAGAAGGTGTCCACTCAATTTCGTCACCGACTGTATATTCGTATTTGAAAATGCCATTCGACTGGGCGTAGGCTCGGTGTTTTACCTTTGACCATGGCCGACATAATCAGATAATTATAAGCTATCCAAGTCCATCGTTAAAACGCTCTCGGCCATTTATTGGCTCACTCTCTAAACGTGAAAGCCAGTACAATTTCACGATGATTTTTTGTCTAAAAGTATCGCGAATATCGCTCAAATTTCTTTTCCAATTGTTTATTCGTTCCCCTATTTACTCGCATTATTTTAAATCCGAATAAAATCAAATTCGTTTAAAGGGCCAAAAAGTTACCAACTTTTCTTAACTAAAAAAGATCTACCTTTAAAATATACGTTCAAACCTTTTCTTTCCCTAATTAAACATTTTGTTATTTTTATAAATTCCTCCGATAAAATTATTTAATTTACACAAGTGGTAAATATTCGCAAAAATTGGCTTTTTTTAAATTTAAATTTATAGGTACTTACATGAAAATTATTGTATAAAATAATATTATACTAATTACATACCGAGATTAATCAATAAGAAAGCCAATGATAATAGCAACGATAATAACAGCAATAAATATGAATTTAAAAAAAAAAAGTATCGACCAAAATTAGGTTACAAAAAAAGGTCCACGCGGTACGTTCAAAATTGCCCGTCAATCTCCCCGTTCTCCGACGTACTTTCATCTCATATGAGAAACTTTTCCAAGCACGTGCTCTTAGCGAAACGTTTATATATCCATCGTCGTTTCTTTTCTCTTTTCATCCCGTCATTTTTGTTCCGTAAGATTAGATAGCCCCGTAAAGATCAATGTTCGCACGTTGCTTGACGCGTGTCTCTACGTTACGCGACAAAATTTGAATATTGATTTCCTCGTTTTGTCTTTCTTTTAATTCTCTTCTTTTTTTAAATGCAGAATATCGAGAAAAAAACTGAATATTCATTTTTTTAAACACCGGAACCTTTTTTTCTATCCAATGTCACGGGAGAGAAAAGCATCGCCGCGAGCAAGAGATAAATAAATTATACCGGAACAATTTTGTCCTCAACACCTACGACTAATTTCGGGCTTTGGATTCATCGATGTATAAATATGTATATAGTAGCATTATTTACGAGTCCAAAATCTTTCCTTTTTCTCGAGTCAAATTTCCTCGTTCGTTTTCTAGGAGAGGAAAGACATATACGTTCGTCTAAAAGGTCAAGTGTAAATAAAAAATTCGAGATCGTTCGTGATTTTTAATGTGAATTTTAAATCCTGGCCTCGCCTCCCACTCGCCCTAATTACGATCATTGCGAAATTTCAAATAATCGCAACAAGGATCGTTCGAAATTCAACCACCGAGTATTTGTTCCTCGCTGAACGTGTTTTTATTTTGTTAATTAAAATAAATGAAAAACTTGATCGAAATAAACATTGCTTTCTTATGATAAAATATAATGTCCCGTTACATCATCGTGCTCTCGTACTCGACGATGAAATTATAACGAGCTATTAATTATTCCAAATGAATAATAATGTAATCGAAGTAACGACAGTGCATTATTTTTTTTCTCTTTTTTTTTCAAAAAATGTTCCATCACTTCCATCGTCCCTTGGAAATCAGCGATGAGATTATAACAGGTTTATACCAAGCAACTCTCTTTCTTTCTCTCTCTTCCTCTCGATCCCCCTTAACGACTCATCTGGCTCGCGCGATTCCCAGCTTCACGAACATTCTTATCGTTTCCCGGAAATAATAATTACATATCCGAGAAGAAAAAAAATGTTGGGCATACTTTTAAGTATTGGTTTAATAGGAATAAATTATTGAACATTAAATCGACTGGATAGGCTGTTAAAAAAGTGAGGAGTTCAATGACGGTTTAGGTTCAGTCGGCGAGACGAGACGACTGAAATAAGCAACGTCGTTTCTCCTCTCCAAGGAGGAGTCCTCTCCTGGTCCTTGAACCTCCGGAGGTGCAAAGTGAGCATCGTAAAGATTTCAAGGGCATCACCGTAAGCATTTTATCTTTGTGTAAGGTCTTCGAGTTTTATGGCAAACCACCGGTGCTGCACTTACGATCGCATATAAGATGAATTACGGACATTTTTATAATTTTTATTACAGAAGAAACTCCCCGCCGCTACAGGTATCTTCAAAATCGATACTTTAATAACAAACGAGAAAGTTGGAAAAATCAGGCGATATCGAAACGGCAGGTGTCGATATCGCGTTTAATTTATTCCGATGTTAATCGCAAAGAAATCTTGATTTTGGTAATTCATTATTATTTTATCGGTGACGTCTTCGAAATTTTTTCCCAATTTATTTCCCAATATTTACACATTTTTTGAATTTTGCATCAAAAAGTATTTTAAAGCGAAATTAAGAAATTGGTTAAATGAAATTCGACCAGGAACAATACCTATTAGAACTACAACTCTAATTTTGTTTCTATATTTACATCCTTTTTTAAATTCTGGTCACAAATGTATATGAAAGTAAAATCAAGTAGGTAATCGGTGCTTTGACTAATAAATTTTGGCAACGATGCATACGCACAATAATTTTATTATTCCCATCTAGTTTTACATATATATTTTGTATTCCAAATATTCATTTGGTTGGTGGTCGAAAATTGCATGATAAATTTCGCTTATTTAACTACTTTTACACATAGCGATATCTTAATAATTAATATAATAATATAGTGGAGCACTTGTGAGTAATCCGGAGGCAATGGCGAGAGATATAGGAGTCGAAGGACGACGCGTTTAAGAATTTGTAGAGCTGTAGTCGTAATAGTTTTCTCCACTTGGATCGCGTGATGTTCGTAATTTACATAGATCAGAACCAGGACGTGAGGTATATATATATATATATATATATATATATATATATATATATACAGGGTGAATTTCATAAAGTGTAACAGGCTTTATTTTAAGATAGGTGGGATTATTACAAACAAAAGTTGCAAATATACATTGGGGATATTTTTCATAGTTTACTAGATATCAATTTTTAAAGTTGGTCCAATCAGAGCGCGCCGAGAAGCGTTGGAGACGCCCACTCCCGCGCTAGCCGCGGAGATAGCACAGTGTAGGGCGTTACATTTGGGGTTGCAAACTTCAGAGCAGTCAATTTTATTTTTTATATTATCACGCAGTCATGTTTATTTCTCGGGCATCGGCTGCTAGGGCGGGGAGTGGACGGTCCAACGCTTCTCGACGCGCTCTGATTAGACCAACTGTAAAAATGTGTATCTCGTAAACTATTAAAAATATCCCGAATGTATATTTGCAACTTTTGTTTGTAATGATCCCATCAACCTTAGAATAAAGCCTGTTACACCTTAGGAAAATTCACCGTGTATACATTACACTTGCGAAAATTGAGGTTCCCGCCAGTGGAATATTTATCTCACGTGTCATCGAAGAAAACGATACACATATAATAAGAAACTCAAATAAGGGTTGAGGTAACAAAAGAATATGAACAATGATGACGAACTCTTAGTACCAATTGTTAAAAAAATAATATATTTAATGAATCTCATTAAAAAAGTAAATGGGACTATTTATAATAATGAAGGAAATCGATTCGGCAATTTTTAATAATTTGTTTTTCATTGTTTACGAAAAAATTTTTTTTTAAATGATTGAAAATACTCAGATTTGTTTATTGACTTACATTAGTGTACATAGTGATTTTACTTTAAAAAAGAATTCTCAATATTCATATATCTTTCCAAAATAATGAATTATTTAGTTCGAAGTGAGCAAAGCTTTTCCCGCTATGCCCCATAAAATTTCCGATCGCGTGATCGTCCGATAAAAATCATTCAAATTCCGTATTCCATCGGGATAACGTTGAATATTTATTAGAATCATGCCGTGCCAGCGAGTTGAACTTTCATGTCCAAAACGTCTTCCGATAATTTTCCAACGGTTTTGCTCTCAGCCAATTCGATCCGGCAAAAAAATGCCACAGTCATCGAGAACGTCTTTCACATATGTGCGAAACGAATTGGTACGTAAGTTGAGGCATTGTGCCATCGACGTCAGAAGGCACATGCTCGACCGATCATTTCGTTTGATTAATGGCATGCCCCTTTCCGCTCGTAACCGCTGTTGACAATGAACTCAACCGTCTATTTTTATACGTGCGTACACTGCAAGTTGGATTATCTAGAAGGCATTAGTTGCACATGTTTTTTATTTGTCAAATTCATACGATTATTGAATTTTTCATATTTTTTAATGATGGGGAACATTTTTAAGTCGTTAGTTTCTATTTATGGTTTTCCAATTTTTCGTTTCGATATTTATTTTGACAATTTATATATCGTTTTTGGTTATTGAAGTTTCTTTACACGATTCTCTCGTTTTTCGTAACGTTAAAAATTCTTAATTTAGAAAAATTTTGCAATTAAGGCTTCGAGCGACTTTTGAAAATGAAAAACCTTTAACAATTTTATTATTTTTCATTTTTATTTACATTTTTCGATCTTTCATTTTTGACTTTCATCTGCTTTATTTTATTTCATAATATTTCCTTGCAAATTTTTATCATTCATTTGCCAATCATTTCTTGCGACGATCAATTCGATTGTTCTTATCCGCAAAAATTCGTCAATCTTGAAAAATCTTACAATTATAAATATGAATGACATTTGAAAGATGAATGCTGATTCAATATTACTGAAAATAGCTCGAACGATATAGGACGTTCGAAAATGGAACTCCCTGTACTGAAAAAGATCGTGTCGCCAGACACGAGGCAGGTATCTGGATGCAGACAGGATGGAACTTGTTCCACACAGCGAATGCCATGTGGTCCAACGTATCATTTATTAACGTTGTTTTCCAGGGCTGTATTGTTTTTTTTTTTAAGAGATTCGAGAATTTTCGCGGTACGAGGAATTAGCACCACCGATACAAAAAGTTAATTATCGTACCTTTGGCCAGTAACAGTTGTAAAACTATTTTTTATTTCATATTTATGCCAATTTTCAAGGCGTAATATCGATCGATCGTTATACCAAAAAAAAAAGAAATCCCCAAAAATCAACATCTCCACGGGCACGATTTATGGCAAAAAAATCGCGCGTGGCACGGTCCAACGAGCCTTACGACGATAAATCCTTTTCGAAAGTCATCCAAAACGTTCTTTCTCCTCGAGAGTTCGGCCAATCATTGTATTAGCCTTTGTCACGTGTCTACGCGTGTGTATTTATTTCGATTTTTTCTTCATTTTGTCACCCAGTAAATAAAGAACATTTTGCATGTGCGTCATAGTCGACGGTCCAACCCCTTTATTCTAACTCGTCGAAACCCATACCAACTCACGCGATCTTGACCGGTTAAAACGAGAACTGAGAAATTTTTCCACCTCAGCTTTTGCCTCAGCTGCTTCGTTTTTTTTAAATGTTCTGTCTTCCCGTTTTTTCTTTTAAAAATTGCGGTGCCTTTTGTCTGTGAAAGTGAAAAAACGTTTTTGTTTTAACAATTGGTATAGCAATTTGTTAAAAAGTTGTATGTCAGGAAGTATTATATCTATTATTGTCTCTGGCGAACTTTTCTTTTTTCATTTGAACTAACAAAAAGCGAAAGAATATTTCAAAATGGACAAAACCGGATCATGATATTTACATTGACGTGCGGTTTTACGGATAGATTGTAACCCATTTTCAGAAAAATCTTAAGCAATTTCTGAATTGCTTAAACTTTTCAATAGTCCGTCCGCTTAATTTTGTGTGGAAAAATGATTAGTGAAAGTAAATTTCATTATTTTCTCCATAGAATTGCTATTTTCCTTTTTCCCCAAATATTTAAATATTTTCCTTGCATTTTTCCAAATTTCTGACGTATACGTTTTTGGACACGACCAGCACGCTCTTAATTATTCTTATATAAAAAAGAAATATAAACTATTTGTAAGCAATGTATAAATAGATCGTAACCTATTTTCAGAAATATCTTAAGCACTTTCTGAATTAATTAAACTTTTCAATAGTCCGTCCGATTAACTTTGTGCAGAAAAATGGTTAGTAAAAGTAAATATCCTTATTTTCTCCATATAATTGCTATTTTCCTTTTTCCCAAAATATTTAGATATTTTTCATGCAATTTTGTAAATTTCAAACCTATGCGTGTTTGGACACTACCAGCATGCTCTTAATTATTCCTCTATAAAAAAAGAAATATACATTAATTGTAAGTAACGTTTTTACATAAAATCTAGATAAAGGACGAAGATTAAATATTAATAAAGATTAAATATTAATTAATATTAAATATTAATATTAATAATAGCTAAATACAAATGTGCTATGAAAATAAATGGCTTGGGACTTTTCCATTTTATTTTCATTTGAGCTAATTAGAATGATAAAAAATTGTTTTGTGTAATTGCGTGACGTTGGGACACCCCCCAAATCCCTCGATAAACATTTAACAACATATTTTTCACCCGACCATGCAAATCTTTACCGCATTCCATCCATCACTATCTTACCGCAAAAAAAATCTCGTGATTTGCGTCACATTCAAGGCGTCATCTTGAAACGATGGGTCTGTCAGTTTGACACTTGACTAATATAAGTCTCAATTCGTCGTATCGCTCGGATTTTTCACAATGCCTCGAGTTTCAATATAACATCCTCACACAATATTCTCTTAAATATCGAAACATCAATTCGCATATTTACCTTACTCACAAAATGTTAATATTAATATTACTTACTTTGTCAAATCTTCGAAAATATAAAATCCAAAAAGCTCTTTCTCCCATAAAAAAAAAAACAATTTTTCTTATTCATTTTTTTATTCGACCTCTCTTTCCAGTCTCAACAATTATCTCGTACCAAATAGATTCGTTTCGTGTTGCCAGAAATTTCTGTAGACGGAAACTGAGTAAAAAAAGGAACTTTTCCCGTTGTCATCGCGTAATTTATTCATTTATTTCACGCATCGAATGTGGCGAGTTCGTTGCGTACCTCTACGTACGTGCAACTCGCACGTTACGTATTACGCAGCAGTCCCGTGCTTCGTCTCTCTTGGTCCATTTGACCGTGAACTTCAATGTCTGCGCTAATATGTTTATCGAGTCTGATGAACGATGACGAGTTATTTGACTCGAAATAGTTTGTTTTACGATCGGTATTACTACAGTCTGGTAGCGTCACGCGTCACGCGTCTTCAAGGTGTCGCGGAGCAACGCGTTACACCTTCTTGGTACGTCACAGACTTTATTACGCACGCGTGTCTCGGGGCACGTCTTGATCTTCCAGCAAACTCGTCATCTCGATATTGTACACGGATAAAATTACTCTTCGTACGGTCAAATAAATAATTTATGGCCCACCCGACGATACAAAAAAAATGCGATCCGAAGCATGTTACCTTTTTTTCGCGCAAAAGCGTTCCCAGGTAGCGAGCCGATCCGCTGGCGAGGGAATAGCCTTGCATTTTCTGACGTCAATAATTCACCAAAATGAAAAGAAAGAAGAAAAGTCTTTTAAATACACATCCTATTCCGAGGTGACACGAGACTCCTTGAAAGCCTTGTTTCGACAAGTTAATCCGGCGAAACTACTAATACATTCAGAAATTAAGTTTTATTGAAAAATAATAAATTCTCCTAATTTTTTTAGTTCTTGTTCTCGTATAATAATTTTGTATTCTTCGACTTACCTGGTTCGTTTTACGTCACATGGCGGGCTATTCAACCATCGCATCTTTTTTTATTTCGGGATGAAACAATAGCGAGGCATTGTTGAAAAATATTCAATCGATACATTTTGCAATAATTTCAAACTACTTTATCATTCTATCGAGCACCATTTGTTTCGTTTAAAGATCTTGTCATTTTTTTATAACGCTATTATTTGCGATTATATCACGTTACTATTGTTGATTTTACAGGCAACCAAGTGACGAATTAATATTTTGAAAATAAACTGGCAATTAAGAAAATTTTTAATACCATCGCTATTTAATTGAAACGCGATTTATTTATGCGGCATTTATGGTAATATATCTAGAAAGGCACAGATGCATTCCTCCCAACCGTCCAACAAAATTTCCCGACCATTAAGTAACAGCTA
This sequence comes from Netelia fuscicornis, assembly GCA_946811545.1. Taxonomy (NCBI): domain Eukaryota; kingdom Metazoa; phylum Arthropoda; class Insecta; order Hymenoptera; family Ichneumonidae; genus Netelia; species Netelia fuscicornis. Next base: position 38,665,035 of record OX328012.1, read on the forward strand.
GAAATTCCAACTAAAAAAAAAACCCTACGATTAGTCATGGTGTGTACCTAATTAATATTTTTGTATAAACGGTAGCTGCGCTAAGCCAGTGACCACCATGAGCTTAGGATCAACAGTGACTAATCATTCGTTCGAACGTGCGTAGTAGGTGTTGATGAAACATTTCGGATGCTTATATCTTGGAAAGTTTGTTTATTTTTCTAACTTCACTCATTATACTCAAGGCGCCATATGCTCATTTGCAAACTAACTTTTTCAGTAAGTGATCCTTTCCAATGGTATCTGTTTTTGTTTCCTCGATGTGCGATTGTGACGTGGCGTTTTTCTTTGCATCAACATCTCAATCAAAGATCGTTTAAACCGTAACGCACGCTAGTACCAGCGTAGAAGAATCGTTCCTAGATTTTTCTAGCTGAATCCGGAACACCGCGTATTTGCTACGATAAGTCAAATCATTCATTTAGCGTTTGAACGACCCACTGACGATACGAGGAACGAATCATGCATGAAATAAAACGGTACTAGGTACTGACAGTGGTGATGAATTTGAAAAAAAAATTAATTTAGAGTATAATCGATTTTTTGAAAGGAGATTTTTAAAAAGTAACGGTAAATATGTATGATTTATCAATAATTGGTTGGAGCAAAAGAAAAACACTGTAACAAGTTTCGAGGAAATAGAATAACGTAAATAAATAAATGGATAAATGGACGAAGCACCCCATCTGGTAAATAGATAAATAAACAAATTATCCGTAATTGTCAATGATCGATTAAATAATTGATAATTGATTCGAACTATTGAAAAACACTGTAACAAGTTTCGAGGAAATAGAATTACGTAAATAAATAAATGGATAAATGGACAATCTGATGAATAGATAAATAAACAAAATATCCCTAATGTTCAATGATCGATTATAGCTTTGAAAAAAATTAAAACTCTGTACCGAGATTCGAGAAAATAGAATAACGTAAATAAATAAATAGGCGAATGGACGAACCGTGCCATCTGGTGAATAAATAAATAAACACAATATCCGCAATTTTCACTGATCAATTAAATAATCGATAATTGATTCGCACGAATGAAAAACACTGTAACGTGATTCGAGAAAATAGAATAACGTAAATAAATAAATAGGCGAATGGACGAACCGCGCCATCTGGTGAATAGATAAATAAACAAAATATCGATTAAATAACCAAATTACGTAGCTAATGCGAATAAACAAATACCTCGCTATAAATATTCAAAAATATTCAATACGTACAATTATACCCAAGTTTTTTAAGGTTGTTCTGGGCTCTAGCCATCGGGGGTGAAGCATGAGGGGGGTGCCCTATGCTTATGCACGGAACCGATGAATTACTAACTGCTTGTCATCAAATTATCGTCGTATTTAAAATCATTTTTCAAGGAAAAAATCCACATCAGTTTAAAAGAATATGCATTTTTGACAAAGCGATGGTTACAGAAATTATTTCTTTTATTCGTTAGAGTTCAATTATTGCAAGACGAACTGGCAACAACGTAAATTATGACCCACGATAATATGCTTCGGTTGACAGCAGCGTCGCACAGCTGTCATATACACGCCCCGTACCTAACCGTAAAATCGAAGTGTCTGTTTATTAACCATGAACATAGGTCCGAGGAAAACATCTACGCTGTTGCCATGTTTCCGAAGCCTTACATCTTGTGTGCTCAATTTTTGGGAAACTTTGCGATTATAATCATTAACAACGTTGAATCGGTGCTGTAAATTATTACTTCGAAAGCACCGAAAGTTAGTCGGCAGATATATATAATATAGATACTGAAAAATGTTGGAAAAATTCCCACAGACATAAAATGTGATAAGCACACCAAATGCTCCAAGTTTGCGATTTTTTTTTCTAAACAACTGTACTGTGGATTGTTTTGAAATTTGACAGGTTGATTAGTAAATGGATCATGAACGTTCATGCAAAATTTCATCTCAGTGACATCGTTTCGTCCTGACCCCACAAGAACCTTAAATATGTAAATGAATGTATAAACAAACAAATAAATAATTAAACAATAATAAAAAACAAATTGTTCATAATCCAAAATAAATTAAACTAAAAATCTACAATCCGAGTTCACCCACGTGTTTCGCACGACTAAATTCTCTACGGTTTTCTTACACCGCGACAAGTTCATCCAAGAATTGGCGAACCGGATTGACCGGTGTTCTAAAAAAATCGCGCATCCCTGGGCATCCCTGAGCACCGGCACATCCAAAACGGAAGGAGCTATAATTCATTCGTTCGAATCAGAACTCACCGCTCTCTCGATAACAACAGTATAACCCGCAACGGGAGAGTGTTGAAAAAAAAGCGGTAAAAAAACAGTCGATTGACATCGTAGACGCACGTATGTGTCCTCGGCGATCGCACAGGTGAATCCCGCGTCGCCACCTAGCCGAGCCAGACGCGAGAGAGTGAGCGCTACGTCGCATGAGACTGACCGACGACGCACGAAGGTCGATATAGCTCGCTCGGGCCTTTATAATCGGGCCGCTTCGCACTCCACCGGTCATTCGAGACTTCAAGTTCGAAGCGTTCGCATCGCTCGCAAAGCGACTCAGTCACGCAAAACCTTTACCAACAATCGGTATCAAAGTTACAAGAAAAACGAGTCAACGTATTTCGTTAAATTTGTAAAAAAGATAAAACGACAAATCGTGAAATTGTGCCAAGTGGATTGTTCCTCGTTGTGAAACGACGAGCCTACGTTTCCGGCAAATAAACAACGTGCATCGATCAGATCTTTCGTCCTTACTCGAAAGAATATCCTCGACGAGTTCGAACAATAGACGAAACAATAAAGGAGCAAAGATGTACACGAATCCGTTCAACCGTAAACACAGCACGATCCGTCAGGTATTGGATCGTCTTCTCGATCCAACGAGAAAACCTATAAGACGCTCGGAGAGCGTCTCCAGCTCGGGTAGCAACAGTTCCAAGGGTTCCAACGGCTCGTTCGGCTCCTCCTCGTCATCTAACAACGGACACCGTGGAATACTCCAATGGGGAAGAAAATGATGAAGAAACGCGCGGACGAAAAAGAAAGAAAAAGCAGTCAACGACGAGATAGTCTGTTGGACCTCTTTACTAGTTAGAGACGGTTGACAATTGTTTTTCTTTTTCATTATTTCGTTTCGCCACTTTGAAGGTCACGTTTCTTTGATTTCGTACGCTTTGCTAAAGTTTGCACCGTACAGAAAACAGAACAACAACGCAACAATCGTCGTACACGAGCCAACCATGGCGTACCGTGCAGAGGACGAAGAGGACGAAGGTGAAGGGCGCGAAGAAGAGTCCCGAGTTTGGAAGACAATTACCTTTCACTCGAGACATCGGAAGTAGCGCAAACATTCGAGCCAAGAGTCAACGATTTTGTCCGGTGATCATGAAAAATCCTCGGATTTTCGTTCACGACTCTTGACTATTTATCGCTGGGAGCACGACCTCGAGACTTGCAGCGAGACGCCGTTCGACATCTAAAACGACGCTGGAATCGAGGAACATCTTTGGATAAATAATCGCATGATACACGATCGAGAAAAATATTCCATCGAAAAGGACAGCCAGGAGCTCAACGGCTGCACAAAAACGAAAAAAAAAAAAACAAGCTGATACTGGAACGGTGACTTCTTGTTTCATCCGAGGAGAGAACCAACAGCCGTATCAACCACCACGTGGATTTCGATAAATGTCATTTCGCCTTGCACGAGAAGGAAATATTTACTCGATGCTAATTACGTTCTTACGTCCAGTTGCATTGTATAATTATTCTTTCATTTTCAAGAAGAAAAGAAAAATGACGAAATTGTTAGTTATAAATTGCTAGTCATGACAGCCAGTATTAGCTGCTTTATTTTCCATTCATTTCTATTATATTATATCGTCATGATCATTATTTTTTGTTTTCACTAAAAAGTCTGGAGAACAATTATTCTTCACGAGCCATTTAATTATTTATGCATCGCTAATTTATTAATCGTATCTTTGTTTTTCATCGATTTTATACAAAATTGAATTGATCGATCGATTAATTCTTTGGTTAATAAAATATTTGAATAAAAATACCAATTTACAGAATTTATTATTTTCCTTTTTAACAACCTTATTCCTTCCATCTGTGAAATCACGCCATAAAACGTATTCGACGAAGCGCTATTATTAGAAAACTTTGCGAGGGAAGTTCAAAGGCCTTGACATTTGCCAATTTGATGAAATGCAAAAAACAAACGGAAGTTAAAAAATCGTACCATCGTCGACTTTTCCCATTCACCTCTTTGAACATCCGAGTCCGTCAACACCCGGCGGTCGTTCAACGCTTTCGCCTCTCGTTGACCTCGAAATTTCTCCGCTCGAGTAAGAGTACGATAAATAATAATAATAATAATAATAACAACAAGAATCCTCGTGACAGTATTTAAATAATAATGTTATATCTCCCTCTGTCTGTCTATCGCTCTCTCGCTCTCTCTCTCTCCCCCTCCACCAACCAAAATATAATTTGACTAACGGTCGACCAGACGTTCAATAACTGGTGCTGCGTATGTTCGAGCTATTATGGCCGAGCCAGCGGACTATTGAACGTGACGCGTGTTCTCGTGGAGAACGAGTTCAATTAGTCGACCGATTAGACGAACAATACATCGATTCATTGTACGACCTCCATTTTGCAAGTTACATTAGACTAGTCGAATTTCTTACTTATTTAAAATACTTCGTGACCCATTATTTATCTAAATATTGACAAAGTCGATAGTTTCGTTCATTTATGAACTAAAAATACAATTTTCAATCGCAGTGCGAATTGGATTTGCTTCCATGCTGTCAATTAATCATAACATGACAAGTTACATTAATTTAATACATAAAGAAATGATAAGATTCGAACTTTTAGTTAACCCAGAAATTCAAATTTTTGAATAACATAGAATTTAGCTGGTCAGAAAAGAAACTCAATTAATTGTTGATAAGTCTCTGGGCAATTATACATGCCCAAATCAATAATTTCTTTTACTCGTCTCGATGATATTTGACTCGACTAAAAAAAAACAGTGTGTAACGCGATCCGAGAAAAGGGAGAGCAAACAATCAATGTTTGAATTATGCGTTATGCTTTCAGTTTCTGAACTGATCTTTCATGTGGCACAATAAGAAATTTGTCACCACCATAATTTTACAAGATATGAATTATTGAAAATTGTATCACGCCAGCGCGACCATTGTTTTTAATTCCTTTAATCGCTCGCCGTGAAAAATTTCTATTTTGCCTCGTAGGTTCCTTTTCTCGGATCGCGTCACGTGTAATGGACAATTAAAAATTTATTTAATTCCATCCAAACGACGAATTAATAAATAGTCATTAAGCTCTTCCCTCCTAGTATTCTAACAATTTATTCCTTTCGAAAATGTCACTAGTCGTATGAAACCGGTTGATCGGAAAACGAACCGAGGAATCCCTTATTTTTTTTCCACGTCGATATGACGAAGCAAAATTTTCCAAATCGTGCCAGAAATTATATGACAATGACTTATTCGTATACTGGCATACGCACATTGTGCTATAACTACGGATAAATAGATATATGCTCGTACTTGTGTTCACCAGTACGATTGATATAAATACACGAATTAACATTCGCCTCGTTCTAAAAATAGAAGTATGTTTTCATTTTTTACTCGTGCGTCATGGAAAATGTGATGGAAGATCGGTGCAGGGCGGATGAAAACGATCGCGGTTAGATCTTCCGGTGTAAGACCGGTCATTTAAAATCAAACTACCGTCAGATCTCATCCAGTTTTCAACCGGATTAAGTTTTTTTTAGACTCGGTCTCTTGTTTGCATTGTTACGTGACACTTGTACAAATAATACGTTTCGCGTTATGCTACGTTCTGCGTCATTAGTTCGTCGATAAAATTTATTTGCGCACAGTTATCGCAAAGTAATACGACAGTTGTGTTATAACAGAGGCGCCAGTTTTTCGGGTCGTATTAAGTACTGAACGAGACGAACGTGTCGTGAGCCAACGCGTGTCGCAGGGTTTTTTTTAGATCAATATGACTTGTAATAACTGTCGACGAGGAACTCGATGCGATGCGTGAGCGTTGGCTCAACAACGGTTCTAAGTTACTATTACCCAGTTATAGTATATATATATATATACGATATATACACGAACAACACATATAAATATTATATAATATATTAATATAATATAATAATATTATAATTATATTTATTACTTATTATACATAATATTACAATATATTAATATTATATATATATATATATATATATATATATATATATATATATATATATATATATATATATATATATATATATATATATATATATATATATATATATATATATATATATATATATATATATATATATATATATATATTATAATTTATTTACAATTATATAATTATCTATAACTATAATATATTATAATATATTATATACATACATGGAGGAACAAAAATTTTGCTACTGAGATATTTAAGTGAGAAAATATGAATTTTGAGACCTAAATTAAATATTTTCAAAATTAAGGAGGGGTTAAGAAGAAAAGATGACAGGAATAAAATGTATTTAATTTGAACAAAAAACTAAAATTTATGAAAAAAGGAATTCCTATTTAAATAAATGAAATTGGCCCAGCTTTACTTGTAGAGGGCAATTTCAAGGTCGAGTTCAAAATCATGAAAAAGTCCATGTTTTTCCAAATCTGACAATTTTCATTTTTAACATTTTTCTAGAAAATTCTGTCACTAAAAATTATTCGAACATTCCGATACTTTTTTTGCACTACGAATATCTCTGTGCAACATGTATCGTACGGTTCGATAACCCATTACACGTTGTCCTTCGTACATTCGCCATTCTTCAATGTCGTCAGGTATTATTCGTTTATTTTTGTTTCATCATAATGCTTCCTGCGGAACTTGAATGAGAGGCCGTGACAGAAAATTCCACTCACATCTCCCAAGACCTTATACGTCGTGCCTAGACACGTAAACAGATATTAATAAGAAGCAATATTAAAACTAACCGGAAATGATCCAGATAAAATTTTATCCGAAGGTCGATTTGGAGAAATTTGGAATTAATTAATTCCCAATTTCTCCAAATTATAAAAAATAATATTTTTATTCAATTCGAATATTCAATTTAATTCATTTATTATTCAATTCGATATTTAATTTGTGCTTTTTACAATTTTATTATTTATAAATTAACGTCCAATTTAATCCTCGTTTATTTTTTATCTTTATTTACTATAGGTATATTATTACGTTTTATGCGATGCAATTAATCGTTATTTGAACGAAAACTCATTCGAACTATTATCATTATTACTATGTATTCTTAAACCCATCATCCTTATCACTATTATCATTATCATCGAGCAGATATACTTCGAGAATACAGTTCGACCTCCAAATAAGAAACCAAAAGCCCCCAAGAAGAGTTTTTCTTATATGTATATCGCATAACCCCACCAGGCACGTACTCACTACCTCTGGCTGTCTCTCTCACTCTCCGAGCACTTATTTTCTTATTAAAATTTTCTTATTGCCAGGTTTCTTATTTGGAGGTTGCTCTGTATTTTACTCATGAAAATGCACCGCCATCTTTCCGTAGTTGGGCCGATGGCGAGGTACCAGCAGTTACCAGAAGATTGACTCATGACTCGGGTGCCTCGTAACTGACCCTGAAAACACTCCTGACATTTACAACGCCGTTCGCGAAACGACCACGGACAAATGAAATTTAACGGACCCATCGTAGTCGAAAACCATTCCCCGCCTACACTCCTCCGCTCGCTATTGCCAAAAAAAACCCCGAAGGTTGCGGTAGAAGTGGTTTCGTTGAAAAACAAAATTATAAAATTGTTCTCCGAATATCGACGACGTGTCATAAAATAGCGTCAACTCTATAGGGGAAGGTGATACAAAATGATCCTCCTAAGGGAAAACAGCTGTAAAACGAGTGTATGCAGCTTTTTCTTAAACTTGAAATATTTAAGGGGTAGCTATTCGATCGAACTACAAGTTTAGTAAGCGTTGAATCGCATAAGCCATTAGAAATAATGTGTATTAATTTTTTCGTGAATGTGTACTAAAGGATCATTTTTTACCCCGTCATGTTCAAAATGATCCCCCGGTGGTGGGTGGACACTATTCAAAATTCAAGCAAGAAGTAAAACAATCAATAATATTTTTTGGTAAATTTATTGTACATTCAGTCTAAGCAACAAATTTCAACGATTCTGTCCTCATAATCATACAGTAAATTCTTGATTCTTGTAAATTTCTATGACAGTAATAGGAGTTTTATAGTATTATTGATGTTTCTGAACAGAATTTTAACAACAACATTCTCTTTTTAACTAGTATCATTGACTTAATTTCATATTTCGTATTAACACTTCATATTAAAAAAACTAAAAACTATTTATTAAAAGTTAACTGAACACGATTAGAAGTAGGTAGGCAGGGGGTAAAATGATCCTGGGATCATTTTGCCCACTCTATTGAAGGATTCGTTTTGCCCTAAATGTCTTATTAACGAAAAACATTAAAACGTGACTTATGTTTTTCGAACACTGTAATGAAGGACGGCTAATTTCATTGCTAAAATTAGTAACAGAAAATGAGATAAACAGACCTATCACATAATATGTACGTAAACTAAAGCTACATAATGTCAAATAATGGCTTACTTTCGATCGAGCATAGTAATTTTGAATATTTTGTGATAAAAACTTTCCCACTACCCACTACTTGCCCACTGGAGCACGAAATTCCTTTAAAAATATCCTAAACGTCGATATTAAGGAGGTTCGGCGATTGCAGCGACTCCAAGATAAAAGTTTAATTTTTTTGTATAGCGTTGTGAAACCTTTATCCATGCATACGCGGAGTTTCCACGAGATTTATCGCACAGTTTCCGAGATATTAATTATTAACATCAGTACATTTAACACATGTAAAAGACAAAATATGCCTCTTCTCATAATATGTCTTCTCATACATCGATTTTTTTATAGCACTTGGAACCAAGACACGCGTAAAAAAACTGATGGTTGCATTCGTTGATTTTTTGTGATCAATAGCACACCTTGAATTGAAAAGTTCATGGGAATAATAAGCAATTAATTCAGAAATAAAGTCTAGAAAAATTGAGGTATTTGTCAGGTGCGCGAGAAAAATGACAGCTATCGAAATTACGACAATGTCAAACTTCGACGATATGACGTATTACTGAAGTCGAGTAGTAGGTAGATTACAGTAAACTCTCGTTTATCCGAAATGATCGGGCGGCGGCCGGTTCGGATAACGAAAATTTCAGATAAACCGAAATCCCATGTTTTCCCGCGTGAAACACCCCGAATTGCGTCAATAACGTGAAATATGATCGTAAAACGTGCATACGTAGAATGCTATTGATATGGTTGTGAATAAGCCTGCATGTTTTTGACTGAACAATTTGTGGTGACGTGTTGAAAAGTCACTAAAGTATGATTGAAAATTCAAAGTTTTTTAATGGTGAATAACAAAGCTCGTTTATTTTGCGTTCTTACAGAAAAACATGTAGGCAATAAAAAAAATTTATTACCTACTCTTTTGAATGAAAAAATTAACTACAAAATTATGAAACAACACTAGAGATTACTCAAAGGAAACTTTAAAGTAAAAAAAAACAAAACACTTTTAACTTATGGACGTTGAAGTTCTAGGACGCTTCATTAGAATTTATTTTTTGGTAAAAAAGTCTGTAATGTTTTTTTTTGTGTTTTGGCTTGATAAACTTTTGTTACGGCAATATTTTTAAAGTTGTGAACAATGAAAAAGAAAATCGTCAAAATTTGTTCGGATAAAGCGGATTTCGGATAAACGCGATTCGGATAAACGTGAGTTTACTGTATTACGTTTTTTTCATATTATTAAAATAATAGAAAACTCGAAATTCAATACTTAAAAAATATTTCTTGAAAAGTCGGAAATATACACATATATAAGAAGTCTCGGTATTGCGGCGCAAAATAGACTCTAAGTTTGCTAGCATGACCATGATGGAACTTCCTTAAAAGTCGGTACCCTACCTCTAATTCTCACCGTCGTAATTATAAAAACGTCTACGCCTCGCGATACCTTCTTCACTCTTATCGGACACGATTGACAGAACGTTATCTGTTTCCGTTGATATCGAGCAAATACTGATTATCATTTAATCTCAAACGTCACTTCTGTAACGTATCAATCTTGTCTCGAACGTTGTCACACTGGCGCCAGTACGATTTCTGGAAGAAGCCACGACGTCGGATCGTTGACGCCGAAACAAAAGAGAAAGATATTTTTTGATCTATTAATAGAAGGTCGATAAATAATAACGAGGAATTAAATTTATGCGACGATACATCGTGTTCGTGATTGACATTCCACATGCGACGTTCTTAATTTTTCTCGGACGAACGTTTAAGTCACGGGCTTGTCGAAAAAGTTCACCTGGTGCCATTATCCCCCCCCCCCCCTTCCACCTCTTCGTTTCTCCTCTTCCTCCACCTTTCGCCTTATCTTGTTTCTGACCGTACCAAACCGTTCGTCGTTACAGCCAACACCTAAATAAATGCATACGTTTTATTTTTAACGACACTCACGTGGTAGACAACGCGATAGTGAGATATGGGACAGCACGTGGGTACTCGACAATTATGTATCCTATCGGAGCTTCTTGGTATGCGATAAATTATTTTTTTTCCCATTGTGACTTCATTTATTCGAAATGGGAACAAATCGAGTTAAAGGTTCTCGGCTGATGTTAGTCTAATCTAAGTTCTAGAAAAACCATATCGATGAGCAATCGTGTCATTCTTTGATAGAAAACAATTATTTTATCTCTAAAACAAATAAAATAATACGTTGATAATCGTCATGGATAAAATAGGAACGATGACAACTAGACGGCTTAAATATTTTTATTGGAATTAATTAAGCGTGTTTACTAAATAATGAAATAATTGTACGGCAAAAGTGATCGAGCAATCGATTGTAACGTGAATTTTTATTAACCTCTTACGTATTCGATTGTATTATCATTTTTTGTTAAACAAAACTCGACGTTACAATATTTTGTCGAATATATTTATTTTCTTTGGTTCTTCGTCTTTTTTTTTGTTGTCCAAAATAATAAACGCAGTTGCATAAACGTTACGAGAGCGCACCGGTGGGAAAACGTTTGCGAGACCACGTGAGGGTTCGCTCAATGACGACAACGACAACGATCAATTCGCGATAAATGTCCGACATATCGTAGCAAAAAAATTCATATTTATATTTCCTTTTTCCGAGAAGCCTCGTCGCTATTCCGACGCGGGATGTATAGTCGCCTTTCTCTCTTTCAACCGGCGGGTATCGCACTTTAATTACGCTCCGGACACGTAATGATTAATTCATTGAATAATCAACATTCTTCATTCTGGGCGGGAGGTGTTGCGGCGAGGGGAGGGGGGTAGCGGTTGACCGACGATAAAAATTTGTGAATTTTAATGAAATTAACAAAATGGCTTTTACATTTCCGATTATTCGATGCACGGACGATGTAACGATTTGCGATAGCGACGAATTTTTTAAAAATAATTATCGATCGTACTTCATTATGCAACTATTTTCATTGTGTAGAAAGGATGGATTAATAACGATCGAAATACATGGATCGATGCGACGAGCTGAGATGGAATTTTATCAAATGTACCGAAGGTCAGTGTCAGAAGACAAATGTTTGATAAATTCTCGTTCTTTGGTAGGTACGATTAATCCGCCGCTAATTATGAAATGTTTCCTTCGTTAGGAATGATCGATCCGGTTGACTTTTTTTCAAATTCATTATTGAACGTAGGTACAAGTTTTTCATACGAAAAAATAAAAATAATTAAATACAAAAATTTCACGATAAGTAATTGTAGATACAATTTTTTATTATTCATTTTTATGAATTTATCAATAATTTATTACGACGTTTATATGGTTAAATAAATAAAAAAGAAATCTCGCAAATACACGACAGCGTGAAAGGAATTGTTGGAAATCGATCGAGAAATATATTATTTCCTGTCAAAGTCCAATAACGAGTGTTAATTCTACGGAATCATTGAATCGAAGGTTTTCCTGGCACAGTACATACTGATGTATATATACAGGCTGAATTTCATAAGATTGTAACAGGCTTTATTCTAAGGTAGATGGGATCATTCCAAACAAAAGTTGCAAATATGCATTAGGGATATTTTTAATAGTTTACGAGATATAAAAGTTTAAGGTTGATCCAATCAGAGCGCGCCGAGAAGCGGTGGACCCGCCCACTCCTGCCCTAGCCGTAAAGATAGCACAGTGTAGGGTGTTTATATTTGGGATTGCAATATTCAGAGCAGTCAATTTTATTTATTATATTATTATGCAGTCATTTTTATTTCTCGGGCATTGACTGCTCTGAATTTTGCCAAGCGCTCCGAGAAGCGTTGGAGCCGGCCACTCCTCGCCCTAGCAGCCAATGCCCGAAAAATAAAAATAACTGCGTAATAATATAATAAATAAAATTGACTGCTCTGAAATTGATAACCCCAAATGTAGCGTCCTACACTGTGCTATCTCTACGGTTAGGGCGAGAGTCGGCGGCTCCAACGGTTCTCAGCACGCTCTGATTGGACCAATTATAAAATTTTATATCTCGTAAACTATTAAAAATATCCCCAATGTATATTTACAACTTTTGTTTGTAATGATCCCATCTACCCTTAGAATAAAGCCTGTGACACTTTATGAAATTCACCCTGTATATATATCATTAGTGACCTTGGAGAATAAATTTAGGTTACGATCGATTCAAAAATTTAATACGATGTACACACACATACACATATAAACCAAAAATTGATTGAAAGTCCTCAGACTGAAATTTTGCGACTACTACGATGATTGACACTCGTTCTCTAATCTCATGGTTCTAGAAATTTACATGCTCACAATTGTCGGTTATCTCTCTCTTTCTCTCTTCGGCTATTTAACTTTAAGAAAAGAGCATCGATACTTTCAACAGCTCTGCAAATATCCCCAGTGAACATTTCGTGATGATATTTGACAAACCTAGATATTTCTGCCGAGTCATTGTGAAATAAAATCTAGAGCTGTGGTAATTTATGGCGGCAAGTCCAAAGGTACTTTCATCTCGAAGAATGTAATCTCGGAGCAAGGTCTCGGCTCGTTGAAAAAAAAAAAAAAAAAAGAACGAACAGAATGTGAAAAGGAAGTACGCAGACGCGAAAATTAGATCGTTGATGAAAGAGACCTTTTGTGGGATGACGAGGAGTATAGCAAGGTCGAGAAATTCATTAACGACGCCATACATTTGGACCAATTGAATCTTCGCCGAGTTGAGACACGAAAAAAAAGAACGAGACAAATTAAGAAATTAAAAAGCCGCCTCGTAGCTACTACGTCAACCGTTTAACATCATCGAGTCTGATTGAATAATTCCTCGTATCGGATAATCAACCGTGAGAACTCGGACGTATATGACGTACGATTCGGAAGAAAATTTCAATATCCGATAATTCATTGATTTCTTTTGTTCGATCTAGTTTTTAATCGATTCTTGATCGTCCCTTTTCTATAACAACTTTCACTTTCGATTTGTAGTTTTTAGCAATTGACGAAAATCTTGTTACGACGTATTAACGATCGAAGAATTAAGACACGTTGAAAAAGGCGTGTCTGAAATGAGAAAATCTGTACAACTTGGACAAATTGTGATGTCTCTCGTATCGTCATTGGCGTTTAATTACAGGTATATACAGCACGCAACTATAGTTTGCTTTTCCTCAACGGTGCGATCCAACTTATCATCGCTCATAGTGTTTCTCATTAACAAATAGCTCGCGAGCCAATCGCGAACTCATAATTACCACTGCGCAAGTCCTCGTGCTGTATCCTCGTAATTATATTCCTCGATGACTCGGTAATTGTTCATTACCGGCCATTTAATTTCTCGTCCGATGGCGTCACACGTTTGATTATTTTGACGCATGTCTTTTTTCTCGATCTTGACACGACGGTGATGAGTGATCGAATCAAATTATCACTTTCTCTTAAATAAAAAAAAAAGAAAAAAAAACACGCCAATTTGACGAATCAAAAAATTGTCAAGAAAAAAAAACATTCCTGAACCATTAAAAATCCAAGTACCGAAATATTAATTAGAATATTCGTTTTATAAAAAACACAATCGTTAAAAATATTTTCGTGTAAGAGAGTAATTTTTAAAACTGTATCGTTTCATTTTTCCATTCGTAGGTAACGGATGATCGTTGTTGTTGTTTTTTTCCCTCCTTTCGTTCGAGAACAATCGACGGTGTATCGAATTAATTTCTGAATTAAGTGGCTATTAAGTGGTATTCGAAGAATGTAGCGGGTTTTATTCCCCTATTGGACGTGGATTGTTCCATGCGGTCAATATGTACTATAGTTTCGTTGGAAGTTGCTAGAAAACTCTTAATCACACCACAATTGCCTCGTCAGGCTCGTGCGACGGCCCGTTTCATGTGATTTAGTGTTCTTGTTTTTGTAATCAACGTAAAGATAAATACTTGAAGTAAACGTTCTGTTTTCCTTGTCGAAATGCAGTCAATTAATATTTTATGGCTTTTCTGACTCGACCCTACGATTAATTCGCAAATCGTACGCGCGTCATACCTATATTTATACACATATTATAATATACTGTTACGTCACTAGCCCTGAGGTAAGTTCACTAGACAATCGAATCTCGCGTCTGCGATAATTTGCATGTTCTTTTCGCGAGAATTCAATTTCTGGCGTTTGAGCAAAAAAATTCTTTTGCTTTTTAATGAAAAATGCATCGGTCGACCCTTTCCCCCACTCCACCGATGTCCCCTCCTCTTGTCTTGCGAGATGCAGTGGCTGAGAAATATGCGCATTTTTCTCGTTATCTTGGCTCGATTCCCTCTTGACTCCCAGTCTCAAGATAGTTTCGTGTGTTTACGTTGGTGAATATGTATGGCAGCTTTTCCGTTGGGCATAGGACTCTCTCCAAAATTTCTGGTAAACCCGAATCCGTCTTGTTACCAACGGGTTCCAACATATTATTCCAGAGGAGATTGGCACCTGAGGAAATTAACGACAAAATATTAACCACGAGCAATTTTATAAAAAACTTTGCTAAAAAGATGGACAAATATAACTATCTAATAATAATAATATTAGCCACGAGCACGAGGCTTAAAGATTAATTGAATTAATTTAACATTAAAATTATTTATGGAAAATAACGAAATTGTTCGAAATGAAATAACTACGAATACATCAATCAAGTGATATTTATAAATCTATGGAAATTGTATTGGCCAATGTTATTATGAGATTTTCTATTTTTCTATTTTTTATTTACGACATTTTCTATTTTATTTATTTTACATATATGGGAATTGGATTTGCTATTGTTATTATAAACTTTTTTATTTTTATCGGTCATGAGCTTTCAGTTCTATGAAATCATTTTATTTCAAATTGGAATTTGAAATCGTTATTTCAAATATCATTTAGTCACAATTATTTAAATGTTCTATTATATTACGATTAATAAATCGTATATTACGATTGATAAATGTCTTAAGACAATTTGATACGGAAGTTAATTTTTGAGACAATTCTGGCCAGTCAATAATTTATACGATTATTAATTAACGATATTTATTATTTCAAGAGTCGACCAGGATGTCCTTCATAACAGACCGGAAAAACCGTCGATTCCATTATCAATCGCGTTATTATCATTATTATTATTATATTATTCCCTTTATCATTATTACGAATGGAAATTATTGAAAGTTTCTGAATGCATCGAGAATCGCGATACGCGGAAAAATAACGTGCGAAACTGATCGATGGAATTCACTCGGATTCGCAGGACGCACGTGTATTATAAACGTAAAGTATTATTCCATAGTGAAAACGAGACATGTCACGGAGGATAGTAATAAATCCGTGCATAGTCAATGATCTGCACAGTGTCTCGTACTTTTTTTGTATCATTCCCATTACGAGAATAGATCTTGAAATTTCAAACGCATCGTCGTACATAGATTTGAATTGTTAATGTCACATTTATTGTCGCATGAGCGCAAAGATAATATTTTTTTAACCGTCTGTCACTCGGAGTGTTAATTTATATTTCCGTATGTTCATCATCAAAAAAAAAGAGACAATCAACTTACTACGTTGAAAAATGTAGTTATAACTTTTATCTTCGGATATGCAGATTCTCATTTTGAATTATTGAAACACGTTATTCTCGCCAGGCGGAGTATTTAATCATCTTCGACTCGTGCTTTTATTTGTTTACGTTTATTTATTTATTTTCATCTTTTACTTTCGTCTATTTCCTCGATTTTTATATTAAATCGGATTTCTATTTCTTTAATCGTCTGTCGCCTGTTTTTTTTTTTAATTATTGTAACGGTGGTTTTTGTACCGACAAATATTTAATTATTTTTTCAATCGATATTTATATTTGCTCGCCGTTATTTATTTATTTATTTATTTCGAACTTATTTAATTATTTTTCAAACAATATTTCTATTTGTTCACCTTTATTTAATTATTTATTTATTTCAAACTTTTGCTTTTGATTATAATAAAAATGGTCTCATCATCAAGCTCGAAATTTACGTCTGAGACGATACGGTGCTTTATCACTGAAACACTGTTTTACCGACCGAGCTGATCGTGAAAGAGAGCCTGGTGATAGGCCACCCGTGATACAAGCATGCACTCAGGAAAGAAGTGCGTGCAGGAACTCTTTGGATTTGACATGAAAGTGAAGGTATTTAGTAGATTAATTAATTACAATTGATTAATTGTGATCGTTACCAAGTGCATGACCCCTTTGACTGAAGTGAAAACAGTCGTAAGTGACTAAGGTGGGATCGATTGGCGGTGCTCGACTAGGATCCGAATTCGGGGCATTGAACAATTTTGTGAATGGCTGTAGAACTACGGTAAAGTCCTTCGTCGTATCGTATCTGAAAACACACAAAAATTCATTAATCAATCAATTTTAAACTAACCGTCGAATTATAAATTTTCTCATAGCGAGAATGCAAATAATAAATATAAAAACAATGTTCAGAGAACAATGGAAACTAAAGTATAATGGAAAAAATAAAAATGCTATAATTGGGAATGACATTAATTAATGAAAATCATTTCAGGGAAAAGGAAGAGGCAGTGGCGTAGAGGGTAGCCTTCCTAGCTCACACGCAGCGGGCCAGGCTTCGATTCCCGCCGACAGCAATGGAATTTTTCTATGTACTTTTTCTGTGCTCTCGGTGGTTTGAAACCCACCTAAAAAAACTGCAGGTTCACCAGATTGGGTGATGGTGGAATTGAGGATGGAGATGTGTATGAGGAGAGGCATCAAGTTACTATCTATCATTTCAGGGAAAAGGGATATAATACAGTGAAATTCAATTATTTAATTGGCTAAATTAACCTTCCGGAAGACACGAGAGCCTCAGCAGCATCTTGATACAATCTTGCCATCCTCGATGCTTCTATATCCGGACGTTGGCCTCGATGCATACATGCACAATAGAGTGGATGCAGAATATCGCACATCATGCTTCTCGTTACTCTCACTGATACTGTCACGTCTGCAGAAAAAAAAAACAAAAGGACAAAATTTATTATTATTTAGAAAATTCGATTAAAAGATACTTTCGTTATGAAAATGCCTTTTTGTTTATCAAACTATTAACCTATTGCCGGAACCAAGTTGACCAAAGTTCGTGGCATCGTTGCTTTCAGATAATCCAGAGCTCGTCGAAGATGAAACGCGTACCGAGCAGGTGAAAAGGCTCTTGGACTGTAACACTGAGCGGAACAGATATCGTTGGCGCCAAAAAGTATCGTTATTAGCTGAAATTAAGAACGAAAATACGATCTAAACATATGTAAAACCTTTTTTCAGGGTACAAGGATATAAAAATAGGATGTGACACAGAGAGAGAAATATTGGGAGAGCGGAGACATAGAAGGAGAAGCAAAGGAGCAATGGGCCAGACTAAGATGCGGAAACGTAGAAAAAGTGGAAAAAACGGTTTCGATGACTGGAAATGCACAATCTGTTTCGAAAAGGATGAGAATCCAGAGCACATTTGGAGATTGATTGATTGATTGATGGAATTTATTTATGCCCTAACAACGCTTTGGGCCAATTAAAGGGAGATGCGAGGTAGCGAGACGAAGGACAAAGAAGGAATGGGTTAAGGGGTTGGACGCCTGGAGAGGAGGAAGGGAAGGAGGGCGAGAAGTTAGGAGCAATGGACCAAAGGTACATTAAGAGGGACACTGGTAAGGGCGATTTGCGAGTACCTAAAAGCGTATGGAAGACTGAAAGAGCGAAAATAGCGTGGAAACGGGTTGAAGGGGTAAGAAACAAGAAGAAGAGAAGCGGGAGTGAGGTTGGCACCAAGTCCCATGCTTTAACTAGGCTAGTAATAGTAAGGGTTTGTAGTTAATATGTCTGTAAATAACGGTAAAATGGACACGTGGTAAAAGGTAAACAACTTAATAATTATGTTTTTCTTTTGGATTCTCGAATAAATAATGTAAATAAAATATGAAATATGATTAAGGATTATGTTTGAATTTCATCAATCTCAAATGAAATTCGTCCGAACGTCAAAATTGTCTTCCGACTAAAGTAACATTAATTTTAATCGAATATTTAGACCTTCAACGATTACGAACCTTCCAATGCTTTTTAAAGTCCATCTTTGGATTATTTCTTATTCTCCTGACGAGAATTCGTGCCTGGTGCAACGCATCCTCAGTCGCTGCAACTGGGAACGCAACGTTCAATCCTGCCTTCGAGGATATGAACTCTCCAGTTCCAGTCGCAAAACCCGTAAGATTTTTATTAAATTCCTACACAAGAAAGCGAAAGAGGTAAAAAACGATAAATAAATATTCGCATAAATTTGTATTAAAAAATGAAATATTTAAAGAAGCTTGTAGCTAGATCGAACATTCGTAAAAGATAATTAATTGATAAAACGATGATGAAACCTTGATAAAATTCGGAAGTGTGACGAACATTCTCCAATCTTCTTGTCCACCGGCGCACCAGCTGACTCCGCGTGCTTCGATGAAAGTGCCAATGGCAAATTCCTCGAGTGCACCACTTCCAGCAACCAAGGAATCACCGAGACCTCCGACGATGTCGATATCACCGGGTCTCAAACGATTAACGTTATCCGGCGTTGACGGTGATCTGGTGAACGAAAATCACGATTACTCGGTCGATCTCACCGTGTGAAACTTCCTCGTACGACAACCATTAATTTTCTACTACAAAAACGAATGTCAAATACTCTACCTGCCTAATATAATGCCGCAGGGAAACGGGACTCGTGTAGAAATTCTTTGCTGTCGACGAACGCCGTCCGACATCATCGGATAAGATATACCGTTCTCGTCGAGCTCGTACTTGGATTACAAAAGAAAACAAATTTTACGACTTGAAATCCTCCTTTAACTCAAAACTCACGATATCGTAAGGCACTATGTAAACGCATCGATACTTTCTCAAAATTTACCTAGAATTTTTATTTACAAATAATATTTCATCGCAATTCTTTGTAAGTGAAAATTTTCCAACGATATTAATTAGAATTGTTTTTCCCAAAACTGTATTACTCGAATTTCTCTACAGAACTTTGAACCAAAAATACAAAAACCCAATTTCTCATAATGTTTCTTAAGACAAAATGTTACAACAATGATAATCAGGATTATCGTTTCTAGAATAATGGCACTCAAAAATCGTACGTGCAATTTTTAAGATAACAAAAAAGATCACTTCTTCCTACACACAATAGCAAAAAAAATAGTAAGAATTATTCGTACAAATCCGAGAAAATAGCACATATTGTTTGTCTCGATTGGCCAAACCAATCTGCATACGTTTCGCGTTCAATCTCGAGTTTCAAACTCACGTCACGTACAAACTTTGACTTTCTTCGATTTGCATTGCGCGCGTACGTGTCTTCAATAATACCACGACGTTTTATATTCCGGCACGCGATTAGTGACCGAGGAATCCGATACGGCGATAATGTAACCGCACGTGCGAGCTTTTAGTATATGTTTCCTGTCAACTTCAAAGTTTGTGCGATCCTCGAGTGAAATTTATGTAAACGATCGTACGTCGTCAATGTTTTCATATTTAAAATGATAGTCGAAGGATATTTGTGGGAAAGCGATGAAGAAGGAAGATCAAGTGCGTTACATCTGGAGAGAAGAATCGTTAATACGAGTCGCACACCGGACGACAATTATACACATATATATAAATAATATTTACACGCGTGTTTGCGAGCCTTTCTCCCAAGAGCCGAATGCAAAGCACACACGCAATAAAGAATAACTCATCAGGATCATGGACTCCACTTTGCTTACGCAACGTTCGTACATTCGTTATGTCGTTCCTATATATGTACGTCGTGGTATTAATATTTTCTTTTCACTTTAACGTCCGAGACAATGATTAACCTTGCGTACAATTTTTGCGCGGGGAAATTTTTTCTTGGCTCACTACGTGCCTCGTACGTTTGTCGAATTTGACGCGAGAATTAATTAATGAAAGCGAATGCGACGAACAATTTTATTGGTATTTCATCGGGTTCGAGCCAAGATTCATCCTAACTAACTGAATTGATATTCTATTTTATTGTAACGAGACAGGAGTGTTTTTAGTTTGAGATGATTTTTTACTGAAACGTTTCGACCATCTTTCCGTCGAATTACTTTTGATTAGTTGCGAATGTATTGAAGAAATTCATTAATTATTAATTAACGATACGCTAATTACCAAAATATTATATATTCTATATGATATATCTTTCTTTAATTTATTATTTTTTAAATTTTATTGAATTAATTCGACAATTAATAAATTCATTGTTTATTTTTATTCAATTTATTTTTTAATAGGTATCAATCTGATGAAAATCGTTGATTGGGCAAATCGATTTTTGTCACGTTGAAATATTCGAGTATGAAATATTCGAGTATTCGAGTATTTTCATACTTTCCGGTATGAAAATAGAAGTTTAAAAATAGTATTCGTAAATGAATCGAATTAAAAAAAAAACTCACCCTGCTCGTTTGAAAGAAGCTGCGAAAAGATTCCATGAAGGTAGCGGTTCGTACCGGAGGTAGAAAAATTCCGATGGTCACTAACAATCCAGCCAATTCGAGCCTCATCCTGTCAACGTAGAATTTCTTCTCGAGGGGAGCAATGTCTCGCGAGAATTGTTCGCACTCCTTACGCTTACGATCCAACGGAACGGTTCGATGGTTCCTCCATTGCCGAATTCTCGAACACGAAGAAGTGTCTTTTTTTTCGTCCTCTCGGTTCACCTCTGACTGTAACGTCCGATCCACCGTCGAGTGACATGGACTGTCGTCACTTCCGGCCTTTAATAATCCCATAATGAGCGAAACAAATTAACGCACACGAAAGAAAAAAAAACGAAAAATCCGCGACTTTCTTACGACGGAAATAAGGAAGACATTGAAAAATGTGTATATCCGAGAAAAAGTTATAAATATTCCATGAAATTTCCTGTTAGCGTACATTTGAGAAGAAAATTAAATATAAGGTGAATATGTGTACAGGGTGTACCATTTTAATTTATCGATGGAAATGAGTCGAGAAAGTGAGGTCGTACGAATAAACGTTTCCCATCAAAGTTTTACAACTTCAACGGGGACGCACGATGATGATATGAAAACAAATTTTCTGCCGATGCATTCGGTTCGCGCGACCTTGTCATAATTCAGTTTTCGAATGGGAACGAACTTATAATTTTTCTTCGACACATTGTGGACGAAATCAAGACGAATGTACCGAAAAATAAAAATTTGTTGTTAAACGAGGGGCGAACCAGGGCGTCAAATAGAATGTAGGCCTACATTAGGACCTAAAATAGGGATGGTGAAAAAATATCAATATATCGATATATTTTTCGTTCGATATATCGATCTATTTTTTGTTCGCTATATCGATGTCGATCTATCGATCTATTTTTCGTTCGATATACCGATATTGATATTTTTTCAATATCTCGATGCAATATATATCGATAGTTTTTTACTCTTCCGACATCCCTAAATGCCCCACTGAAGACCTAATGTACCTAACGCTTGCATTAGCATTACCCAAAACAACGTGGGTAACAGGAATAAAATGCGCTTCAAAATACCACGTGCTACATAACACGAGGAAGCGCATTTTATTCCTGTTACGATGTTTAAGAAGGTTCTATCGAAAATGAAATTAATGAATAAAAATTGATAAATCTTTTCAGAATACCGGATAAAGATGTAAAAATTTGATTGATAAATATGAAGAATTACATCATATTTTTTGTTTATTTTTTACATAGGCTCTCATAGCAAATTACGAGTTGGCTCTACTTTATGTCGTATTTCAATAATTTATGAATCACATTTGACGAAATTTACACAACGAAAAGGAAAAGGACTATGGTTTATTTCGCTTGCTTAAAAACATGCAATGAGTGTTTACGAATGATGTAACGAAGCAATAAATTTAAGATATTTTGTATCTTGTTATGTGGCAAGTCGAAGTTGACCGCATTACAAAATCAAGACTTAAGTGCTGGACAACACGCTAGTAAAATTTCGAATGTCTATACCAGTAGTCCGTTGATGCTGATATCTTTTATAATACGTATTGCTTTTTATCTTATATCGAACACAAATTGTAATTGCATAATCATTACGCAATTAAAACACAACTTAAGTGAGATGATACACTTTGATTTACAAACACACATACTCACATTGCCAAATCAAGTACTACGTGAATTAAATTAAATCCTTAAGGACTCCACACCTCCTTCCATTACTGATTTTCATCGATAAAATTTTGGGCTCGAGTCTCTGTTCACGTTTGATTTAAGGGGGAAAACCACTTTAGGAGGTTCGATTTTTCAGTGCATAAATCGTTAGCTCAACTATTCAAAAATATGCTGTCAAAATTTTAAAGCGATATTCTCGTTCGTTTAGATTTTATCAGCATAGAACCGAGCGATTAGTGAACAAAATGAAATGAAATTTGAAGTACATTTTTCCAATATCTACAGAAATTTTTATTTTCATTATTTTTTTAACGTAAAATAAAAACCTTTTAAATTTCAGATAGAAATTGCAATGGCTACACGTCCCACAATTGGAGAAGTTTTGTTACGACCTTTAGAGGACATCAGTGCGTAACTTTGTTATTTTTGACGGAAATTACTCATAAAAATTCAGAAAATTTGTTCGAAATATGAATAAAATGATGACAAAATTTGATTGAATTCTAATTAATTCTTCTCATTTAAAAAAAAATCCTAGAAAATTAGTGAAAAGGAATCTCCCAATGTGGTTTCCGCCCTTAACATCATCCTCAACCTCACACCATCAAAATACATGCACCATTTTGAAAATTGCAAGCTATCATATCTCCCTCCTGATTGAAGCTAAAAACATATTATGTGTTTTCGCTATATATTCGTCTTGACCTCGCCGACTATATAGCGGATAAAAGATTACGGGTTCTCATTTAAGAAATCAATGATGACCTTCGCGTGATCCCAATTCCTCGACGAAAACAAAAAAAACTCTCGATGCGATCATCGCGCATCACCTTCGAAAGCCAGAAGCCTTTCGTGGGAAACTTTTTTGCGTACGACCTCATTTTCTTGACTTATCTCAATTGATAAATTAAAATGACTCACCCTGTATACATATATTTGCTTACAGGAGAGTCTTGAACCTCGAGCTGTCTCGACACGTCGTAAATTTACCGCCTTAATATATATATGTACATAGATATATTAATACGTGTATTTCCTACGTACGCATCGAGACAAAAGAAAAGATGGAAAGAAAGTTTTGGTGGCAGCTATTTTTCTTTTCGATTTCGCAACGACGACAATTATTCGCGATTCAACGAAGATTTGGCATGCATTATTCTATCGCTGTCTCGATATCGTTCGACAAGACACGACCGAATTATCGAACAACCTCCTCCCCGTCTCACCCCTTCCACCATACCCCGTTTGTGCGTTTTGTATTTACAGTGACTTTCTAATTTACGTCTTGGCCCGGGCCAACGATCGTAAGACTCGTATTCCCATGCGTGCCTTTCTTCAAATCGCATGGCCAACGGGAATTGCACGCGAATTCGCGAGAACGACACACGAATTGCGTGATACTCTCGGCTTTTACCGTCGAATCGACTTATTAATCCTGCTGGGTGGACGAAATCTGTGGAGAAATGTCCCGGTGAAAAAAAAATGAAATAAAAATCTGATTGGCTATATAAGGTTGGGGAAATTTGTTTTTACTGACAGCCATCGAAACAAGATTTATGAAAATACGTTCACGAATTAAAAATTCGCAGTAATTTGTGAAAATTGATAGATCGATTTAATGAAAATAGCGTTTGTTTACTATCAATCAATCTGTGGTTCCAAGAGATGAAATTAATATTTATTTTCGTCTAGCGAATATTGATTTATGTGGCCTAATTACATCTCATTGCGCCATATTCGACGATAGATTTGTACATAATTAATCAACTTTTTTTTTTTTTTTTTAGATTCGTAAACTGTATGCATTAATTCGAGCATAATCCATTATGAAATTGGAATAATAATCAGGTTAAGCCTAGTTGAGCATATTTCAATAATTACCTATCAAAAAAATTGATCGATTGTTAAATATCAACGACGAAGCAAATTTGAAATGAACGTTCGAACGAACTTTCGCGATTAATTATCGAAAATGAGCAATATCTACTCGATAAATATTCGTTTCTATGATCAATGAGAAAAAAAATGTGTTTTTTATGATGACCAATAAGCCATAATTTTCCTACTCATTATAATTCTATAAAATCGAATCTGTACAATCAACGATTCACGTACCGTATCGAATTATATCCTTGACCTCTCGGTACGCGAAGAAGAAGAAGAAGAAGAAGAAGAAGAAGAAGAGGGGGCAGAAGGAATATAAAAATAAAAAACATTCCACGATCGAACCAATCACTGCCAGCAGAGACCTTCCGTGTCCTGAGACCTTTTTCCACTACGGCAGACGAATTTGCCTTCCGGGTTTAAAGACCGTACGCATCAATTACTTTCCCCGGCGGGGTTCATACGTGATCACGAATCTCGTCGTGTAAGGTATTTTACACACTCTCACACATACCTTGAATTATCCTGGGATCTCTCTCTCTCTCTCTCTCTCTCTCTCTCTCTCTCTCTCTCTCTCTCTCTCTCTTTCTCTCTCTCTCTCCTTCTCTTTCGTTCTCTCCCTCCTTCCCTCATTCTCTTTCACTCCACCGATAATCTTCATGATTGGGTGAGAAACTCACGATGTAATAAAATAGAAGAGACACGAGAATGCGGCAAACACTTATAACGCTTTTAGTGACATTTCGTGTATTGTGCATAACGAGATGCAAATAATTGCATAATGTTACAAAATTATTGTAGCATTCTTGTTATAATTGTGAACTGCGACTTAATAAATTCATTATTTTACGAAATAATTGCATTGTAATTTATTATCATCATTATTAATATCAATAATGTTAATCAGTATCAATATTAGGAAATGTAAACTAAAAATTGTATTTGATCATTGACATGATGCACCGATAATCTTCATGATTAGGCGAGAAACTCGCGATGTAATAAAATAGAAGAGACACGAGAATGCGGTAAACACCATCCACTTATAACGCTTTCAGTGACATTTCGTGTACGGTACATAACGAGATGCAGATAATTGCATAATGTTACAAAACAATTGTATCATTCTTGTTATAATTGTTAACTGTGACTTAATAAATTCGTTATTTTGGAAAATAAAGTAAAAATAAAAATGTATTCAATTTTAACTTCCACTTACGCGAAAAGCACAAACGACGTCCTTATCAATCAAGCAAATTGATAACACAAAAAGTGGCACTTTTGCACAAATCGATGCATTTTTATTTCCCAAAACAAAAAGCAAACTCACTCTTATCGATAAATCGAAGTTTCTATGAAAATTGAAGCACGATAATAACAGTCTAAAATGTAATCAAGGTTTAACGTACGAAGAAGAACTACCGCGTGTGTTTAACGATAATTTACTGTTATACGAGGGATTTGTGGTGCATGAATGAAGGAGTATCTCCAAAGACGAGGCACCGTGCGTGCTCGGTAGGTCCCTCCAAGATCCCCACCTTTTTGTCCCACAATACCACCTTGGGACACACGGTATGGGGTCAGACCCCATCGAGAGCTCGAGCGCGTTAGGCCCAACTATATAGACAGACCGGCGAGCCTCGAGTTCCGAGCAACCGCACTCCCGTATACGGGGGACCTCTCGTTCGCTATAAACCAGGAGGAGGTTCTTTCGTATGCTCCGTTGCAACTTCTCACGTCGATACGTGAGTAACAGCGTCGGAAGTCCGCATCCTTATACGTATCGTGTTTATATTATATATATATAAAATCCTGTTCGTTGCTTAGTTGCACGTTCGGGAAGGAAAGCTGACAGGAGAGGTTTTCTCTCTCCTCTTTCCATTTCTCGAAAGAACACGCATGCACACTTCTCTCTCACCGACCAAAAATTCGTCGAGCAACTGATTATCAAATCCTCCAACAACATTACGTATTTCACGAAATCATCTTAACTTTCGATTTTTCTCGTTATTTTGGATAATTTGGGCAATTACATACGTTGACGCAACTTGCGTTTTGTAATGGGCGATGGGTAACGATAATTACCTCTATTATATCGTTTCAAACGATTCGAAAGTTATGAAACTATATGTCCTGCTAATCTCGGATGTGTGTCAAAAAATATTGGCCGATGTATTGAGCAACGAAGAAAAAAAATAAACAAAAATAATTTTCTTAACCGAAGGAAGAGTTATCGCTGTTGCACCGAATATTATTTTACGTTAAACGAGTGTCGACACGAAGAAAGATCGTGCAAAGTCCACATAGGTAAAGGTGCAATATACTTAGGACGAAGAAAAAATAAGAAGAACGAACCGTACGAATGGGCTGTTACGTCGCCGAAGATAAATGTGAGAAATGTTTAGATGTTTGAAAAGACGATGATGTCAACGTTGACACTTTTTCTTTTTTATGCGCAACGATATGTAACATTGCCAATGCACAAAACGAAGTCGAGCCAACAAAATGGAAAACATCGAGAGGTTGGATCGAGGGTAAGGAATCGAATATAATTTAGTGTCCGTGTATAATTAGTTTTTGCTTTGAATTTATTTATCGTTTTTTTTTTTCAATTTTATTTTTGATTAATTATCTGCTAATTTCTTGGAGCTCGTAACAAATTTTCACGATCGTGATTCCTGTCGACTGTTGGCCATGGTAGCTATGTAAGGTCGTGATTTCGTTGGACAAACTGGCATGGTACTGGTTGTGACCCAATCAACCGACTTTTGGCCCACCGGTTCAAATAAATTTTTCCATACAGCCAGCGAAACTTCGATGGAGGAAAACGATGCAGATAAAACAAAGATAAAAAAGAAGAGAAACAATTATTTGATCGAGTAACGAGTGGCTAATCGAAGGAGAGAAATCCCCACGAGATGTCACGAGAGAAAGGGACCTCGGTTCTTGGGTGCATCGAGGAAGGGGAAACTATATGCGTTTACGAAGAATTAAAAAAACGGTTGGCAGTCAGACTTTACGGCGTCTGAGGCGAACCCGAACGAGAGACTTCGACAGCCGGCGAATTTTTAACATAATGTATTTTCGTGGTCGAGTGTAAAGAAACTGGTGATGCGGGGATTGCAATAGGGGAAACCCGGACGAGAGACCTCGACGACAGGTGAATTTTGCAACATAATGTATTTTCGTGGTTGGGTGTAAAGAAACTGGGTGGTGATGCGGGGTTTGCAATAATCGTCGAAAGTGAAAAAAAAAACGTAAAATTACTGTTCACACGAACGTTTAAGAAGGTTTTTCTGGTCGACGAATTAACAAACAGATATTGATGAAAAAATCTGAATGTTAGTTATCAGTATCTACAAAGTCGCCTGTTAAAATTTCAAGATTCGAGGATAGCTTGTTCATGAGAAATAAATAAAAATATATTTCCTAAATTAAAACGTGTCTTTATGGGTTTCAGTATTCTTCCGTCTATAAACATTAAATTTGCAATCATTGACAAACAGTGTTTGACGAAAATTGTAGAATTAATAAAAAAAATATCTAAGGAACGTTTATAGAGCTTTATGAAATCGTTTGAGTACTCGTGAGATTCGTAATAAATTAATTTGTCTCGAATAGTGCTAATTTCTGCGAGATTAAGGTTGACAGTACTCTGTGCATGGAACGTCGGAACCACGCGCTTTTTGGAATAACAAACTATTCCTTCGGAGAAAAGTAAGAGAAGAGTGAGAGAAGTTTTTTAATAGCTGATAAAAGTCTTGAGCGATCAAATGTACGATTTATGTGCAACTAAAACGCATTTTTTTTTATCAAGCCTCCCAAGAAAATGGGCAGTTGCAGTAAAGCATCCAAGAGAGTTACCGATGGAACTATTTTTCTATGATATTGTGGATGTCTCGGGACCATTCTTAAGGAGGTTCGACATATAACGAAGTCCCCATCTAATCTTCTTTTCTTCATATCAAGATTTCTTCAAAACTATTCTCTATTTACCGATGTTTTGTTTAGTTTTGTTCAGCAAGACTTTATTGATGATTCTATATAGGGTTTTAGAAGATATTCAAAATAGAAAATTTTTGGGATCAATTGAAAGTCGAAAATCATTGGTTCGAAAAATATTTTCAATGTACCTGTTCTCAGGAACCGTACGTTCGATTTGGGCCATTTTGTTGTGTGTGTATATCAAAGTGTTACAAATACTGTGTCGACCCATTTTTTCAATATTTTCTTTCAGAATTCTTTGACATCGTTTTGAAATTTTGTTAAAATGTTTGACCACGTTTTTTTACCTTCAAATATTTTTTTCTCGGGTCTGAATCGATTTTTCAAAAAAATGACTCTACACATCCTTTGTTCGAATGCATTTGCCACGTCAAAAAAAATATGCCGATACGATGACTAGATTTCCAGAAAAGGTACATTGCAAGTGAATAAATATAACTTTTCACGAGACACGATTTTCTGAATAAGTTTGAATTTCTAATGAATTCAAACGCTAACTTGAAAAAAATATTTCCACTGCTCAGAATTTCATGAAATTTAAATCACATATCAAGAAAGACATATACTTTGAGAGAAAAGAATTTTTAACGCATTTTTGTACTTTGAAATATGTCGAACGTCATTAAAGCTGCGACAAAACGCGTGACAAACAGCTATACGGGTTATGTAATCATGGCGTTGTCAAACATACTAAACTCATAACGCTAGTAACACAAATTTTTCTTTTGAGTTACTCGGTACCAGATAAACCTCCTTAAAGAAATTTGGTTTTAATCGATCGATTAAAATGGCAGATATGTTTGTAAATCCGATCACACCTTTTTGTCCTAGTTGATTTTTTTTAATTTGAATAAAACGGTGATAATTGTCGTGACATAAAATATCTGCCAATGAAACTCGAGGATGTTATGAGTTTGTTAATCTAAATTACAGTTATTCGATTAATTAGACGATCGGTTTTTAATATATCTTCGTTTTTATATTTTACTTCAATTAATTCGTATCAAATAATATTGATTGAATTTTATTATTTCATGAAAATAAATGAATTACTATAAAAGATTTTAATTATACTATAAAAGATACAAATTACTATAAAAGATTTAAGAAAATGTATATCTTAATTGACAAGAAAAAAACAATTTACACGTATTATTTACTTTTGTCATGAATAAATAATTAATTGTTATTATCATCCCGGAAGTAATGTTAGCGAAAGACCATAGACTGGAAAAGGTAACGACACGCGAGCACGTTGCACATACGAGACGCGTTCTCGATAACGATACGCAATTATTTCAAACCGGTTCCGCTATAAACTTGGAACAAAATTTGTTATCTAACCAGAAGTTTAATGATGAAAACAAATGAAACTGGATCGCTAAACCACCGGTTCTCGTCGAATCAAAATATTTGGCAATCTTTAGTTATATTATATCGCTCGGTAAAAAACTCAACGAACGTGGAGAGCTGCAACAGGTCCAGTGGAATATTTTGTAAGAACCTGTTGCTCCCTGCCTCGCCGGTCTCGGCCCAATATACATATACCGGGTGTCTCAGAAGTTTCGGTGCTAGCCAGCACCTACGGATGAATGACAATGTCAAGAATTCACTTGTGAAGTCCGCGCGTTTAATTAGCGATAGTTTTTAAATGAGAGACGTTCTAAGTTGTCCAATCAGCACGCTGATTGAATTGGCTGAGTCGGTCGCGTTCGTACGCGATCGAGGAAATAGCAGTAAGTATCCGAATATTGAAGGGTCATTGAGATTGTAATATTCCCCGTGACATGCCAGTATGTCAGCGTAGGCCGAATGAAGAAGAAGCTCATCCAGTTGTTACAATCTCCGGTCTAGCGTTTCGTTAGTGAAGGTCTCCCTCTTTTTAGACAACTTAGATCGTCTCTCATTCGAAAACTATTGCGAATTAATCGCACCGACTTCGCAAATCAACTAATGACACCGCCAACTATCCGCAGGTATCGGGTAATCCTAAACTTCCGTGACACCCGGTATATAAAATCATCGATATTCATCCGATGCAAGATAGCATAAGCTGAAATTTTGTAAGCAAACAAATCATATCCTCGTTTGGACACGCTGTTAAGACTTCCAATGGTAAAATTGAAACTCACTCTGGGCGTTTGCGATCTGACTCAGATGAAAGCAATCCTGCGATAAATAACGCCACTCGGGTTGGCCATCAGGTTTAAATGGAAAAGTCAAATTCATAGCAAAGGGCTGAACCACCACGGTAAAGTCTTCCGTGTGAAATTCTGGATAGTTTGCGACTTCTACGTCCACTTGTTGCCAACTTGGTAAAAAAGTAAAAAGATTATTGCATTGGGACAGTGTTTCGATCGGTAATACAATTTTTATATAGATGGCATTCGATATGTAAGTTTATTTCAATGATTGGCAGATTTTGTATACTGATAAAGAAAAGCATAGCTTTTTTCCCTAATAAAAAAATCCAATTTTTAACAGCCCGTTACGTTGGTTGCTATTATCGTATGGCGATGGAAATATAAAAAATTGAAAGCCTGAAATCTTTATTTGACCCGAATGCTTGCATTCTGCTTGACCTACCTGAGCTAAAACGTGTTTTTCAGATCATTTCTGAATGGAAGTCCGAGGAGTAATTTCAAAATAAATTTAACTGTATTATAATTATCGAAAAAATATGTAATCTTTTGTTTTAGTGAAACCATTTAAAAGGTTATGCACTTCGCTTTGTTTTAATTTTTTAACATTTCTACAAGCCTGGCAGTACAAAATATAACTTTTGATTGAAATAGCTATAACTCAGTTTTAAAAACCGTGTAGCAACGATGCAATGAGAATCTTGGACAATAAATTATAAGACTTTCAATTTGGTTGGAACATTTAAGATACAATTGTTTTTCTGTAAGTGACAATGAACGCTAAGCCCACTAAATTTAAGGATATTTCCTTCGCGTTACTTTTTGACGTGGAATTTTGTAAGATTTTAATTTAAAGCGAAATTCTAAAAGCTCGTTAAAACAGAAATTTCGGGCTTAAAATTTGTTTATTTTGCACCCCCCATATAGACAATGCAACCAAAATTACAGAAAAAAATTGTGAATTTTCTTAAGGATAAAAAATATCCTCCCAATTTTCCAGCGGTGTATCTAATAATTACTTTAATCAAGTAAACAATATTGTCAAACTGATCGTAAAAAATTTAGATTTATATTTTATTTATTAATAATAACTAACAGTTATGGTACTTACGCATTCATTACTTCGAAAAGTTCGTTCCTCTGTGCTTTCCACTGTAGACCCACAAGGCACGAGCATTCTATTCGCATGAGAATTCTGCAGTGTATCGGTGTACTTTCAAATTTAGTGAGTACCATCAAATTTGGTGGTGGAATTAACGCGATTATAGTTCTCGGTAAATATTGCTTCAATATTCTCAAAGCAGCGATCAAGTCATCTTTGTGATTCTTGACCATTCCCCATGGACCCGAAGGTGCATAGCACATGTCGCTGCAAAAGTCGTTTGGTCCCATGAGAATGCTAATTAACTGAAACATTGTAATTCTCTTAAAATTTGAATTAAAAAGATATCTACGAAGATTAGAAATCTTCAAGGCCGATTTACTTTGAAAAATTAATTAATTTTTCATAAATATCGGCATTCACGAAACACTCTCTATCAGCGAGTTAGATGAAATAAATTTGAAGAAATAGCGATATTTATGAGAAAGCGAAATTAAATATTTTTTCTCCTTAAAGTTAAGGAGGTTCGGTGATGAACATGCTAGAAAACTTAGAATCTATTTTGCGCCGCAATGCCGAGACTTTTTATGTATGTGTATATTTCCAATTTTTCGAGAAATATTTTTTAACCCTTAAGAGTCCCATTGGCCCTTTTTTCACCTGGAATACTGCTCACTAAAATCTATCAATTGGGTTTTGTGGCGCCATCTAACGATGGTTTGGATCTTCAACTTCAGTACCGAGAAGGTAGATTTTAAATCGGATAGCGTTAGTCGGATTTTCGTTTTATTCTTTCCTTCTAAATTGCACCTGCGTTTGATGAAATAAATATACTTTTTGAGAAGTCCACAGAAACCGGTACGTCTATTTCAAAATACATTGTTTCCAGATTACAAGACCATTTTTTTTGTCAATAATTGCTGGAGTTACAGCAATTCTTTAAAAAAAAAGTCATTTTTCACTAAAAGTCTTTTTGCATAATTTTGGTTGCATATTTAAAATTTAATTTTTGATTTCTAACCAATATCCTTGTATTAAACTAGGTTCAAAATTATACCTCACTATTTTTTTCATACCGCTCAATGCATTATTCCATTATTTATAACAATTAAAAAACGCCCGGGACCCATGCACCCAGTATCCCTATAACGTGATTCTAGCTAAGTGTGACTACAAAGGGTTAAGTATTGAATTTCGAGTTTCCTATTATTTTTATAATATAAAAAAACGTAATAATCTACTACTCGACTTCAGTAATACGTCATATCCTCGAAGTTTGACGTCGTCATATTTCGATAGCTGTCATTTGTCCCGCGCACCCGCCAAATACCTCGATTTTTCTACACGCGAAGAATTTTTAAGTAATTTTTACTGTGAAATCACATTAACAACAATTTGAGTAAAAAATGTACAATTCTTTAGGAAATAAATTATACATTTTAATGGAAATTGGTACAAATTTACTGTTGCGTGACAGAAATTAAAAATATTTTCAAGAACTTTTACTGGAATTAACAATAAATTGTCGTGAAACGTAAACATTACTACAATAAGTTGAAAAAAGGGCTGATACAAATGAAAGTGTACGGTGCACATTGAGAAATTTGTCTTCAAAAATTGAAAAAGGAAGCCGGAAATTTCCGTGCGTTCGACAGAATTTTTACGTTCTTGACAGTAAAATCAGTTAGGACTAGGTCGGGCCGGGCCGTAATCCGTGAGCTCTGTTGTAGCGCGCGTAAAAATTTTGCTACACGTGCTACAATTTTTACATGCCTAAAAGTAAAATATTGGAAACTAGTTTCAATTTTTAACTGTTTGCACATTTATCATCGGGTTCGAGTTTTAATATAATTTTTACCGAGATTTCACCGTAAAAATTAATAAGAAATTCTCTCCGAGTAGACTTTATTCCTGAATTAATTGCTTATTATGTGGGTGAGTTTTCCAACTCAGGGTGCCCTATTGATCACAAAAAATCAACGAATGCAACCGTCAGTTTTTTTACGCGTGTCTTGGTTCCAAGTGCTATAAAAAAATCGATGTATGAGAAGACCGGCACATTTTGTCTTTTACATGTGTTAAATGCACTAATGTTAATAATTAATATCTTGGAAACTGTGCGGTAAATCTCGTGAAAATTCCGGTTATGCATGGACGAACATGGCTTGACAACGCTATACAAAAAAATCAAACTTTTATCTTAGAATCGCTCCAATCACCGAATCTCCTTAAATAAAAGGAAAAAAAAGCATTTTCTTAACGATGTAGAGAATTTAATATCGTACTTGCAAAGTTACGAAATTTAGGCAAAATCTGAATGTTTTTATGTATTCATTAAAATTCGAAAACAAAAATGCCTTCTCTCCTTCCATATCTTTCAGGTATCGAAAATATGGAAATATCAATCTAAAAATTATGATCGTACCTTCCAATGATTTTGTAAATCAACCTTGGGATTATTTTTCATTCGCCGAATCAAATTTTCCGCCATAAAGGGTAAATCTCGCGACATGGCACCTAACTCAGCGACGTTAAACTCCGAGGCTCCTTCATATGTTGCAGAATCATATAGTGAATATCCGATTAAATTTGGATTGAATTCCTAATGAAAAAAATTAACATACATATGTATATGAATATAATTTGAATTAAATTTTGATCAAAGGTCCAAAGGGCCCCCGCTGTTATTCACCGCGATTAAATACCAACCTTTAGAATATTTGGAATCGTTAAAAATTCTCGCCACGAGGCTTGACCACCTCCAAGTGCTGCGACACCTCGGTTCTCGACCACCAGGTCAAATACATTCAACGCAAAAATGCCTATTCCCGCTGTCAATGAATCGCCCATAGCGCCAATAACGTCGATGTCACCTGGTCGTAATTCGTGCACTGATTTTGGTACATCGCTTGATCGACCTTCTAAATTTCGTTAAAAATATAAATAAATTAAACGAACAATTAACAAATTACCATTTTGTTCGTACAATCCTCGCTTACCTGTCAAGTTGCATGGAAATGGAACCTCGTCGGGAATTCGTCGTTGTACCCTTCGCTGGTAACGTCCTTCTTGAAGATATTGGCTATTGCCACCAGTCCTTCCTGATGAAACAAATTCCTTCGATAACGGAGTAGACGATAGGTTTTTATACATTTGAAAAATTCACTTATCTTTAATTATTATTTTTAATCACTGTATCTGGTACTAGGAGCAATCTGACAAATCTTGTTATTATATTGTTATTTATATGCAAACATATTAAAATTTTATATATTTTTTTGGAAAATACTTATTGTTTGTCATCGTCTTGTCATTGAACTTTTGGCCCAGAAAACGCGAGCCAGAGTAATTGGCAAGTTGGGAATAATTCGATACAATTATGTAATTAATAAGATTCTATGTTTGTTAAGTTAATTGTAAAATTAGAAGAATTGCGATTGGACTCGAATATAAGTAATTAATTTAATTTAATTAAGATTGGTTAGTATTGAGACTTTGCATAAAAATGAATCGACCCATTTTTGTTCAATTTCAATTTACCTACAAACGCTATCGCAAGTTCCTTTGCCGCGCGATAAAGTCGTATACCCTCGTCGCTGTCTAAAAATGATTTCTGTCCAAGAACGAATGGGAAGATGAGAACAATGACAGCCCTTGTTAATACCGTAATTTTCATGATAAATAATTGCGAAACTAATAAGTAAATTGATACAAAATTTGATATTTGATCGAATTAATGAAATAAAAAAATGAAAATTGTCGAATTCAAATATCGATGAAATATCGAGAGTGATCGTTTCCGATTGACGTTTCACGACGAACTGATGAGAATCGAGCAGATCGCATTTGATAAAGTTCACCGGAGGTTTCAGGAAATCGGATGGAATACCTTGGAATATTATAATGTGGTATACGTCGAACATTTACAAGGACATAAAAACTAACCCAGCAGTGGGAGTACATTGATCAGTCAGAGTCCAATGAGCAGATTTAATTAAGATTGAAAATGTATTATAAAAAGGACTTAGCACCCTGTGTAGGAACGATCCTTTTGGACGTCGGCACGAATTTGGACCTCCTTGAACTCGGATTTCAGCTCATAACTCCAAAAATAGATTTTACAATTTTGGAAGTCATTTTTTTACAACAATTATTTTTTTTCTCCACATAAATATAATAATTCAAATTAATAAAGATATATGTTTTTACGTATAGAAATTTCAAAAATCGAAATAAAAAATTGCCGATTTTATACAAGATCGGGAATGTACTGCCAAAAAAGGAACGCTAAACTACTACTTTGCATGAGAAAGTAATTTTGAACTCTTCGAAAATCTTAATGTCCATGAAACTTTTTGACGTTGATTAGCCTTGAAGTTTTCAGGATAATGACAAATTTGCATTGCCATTTTACCAGTTCCAAGTTTGTTTATTTGCTTCTCTGCATACGTACACGATTGTCGATAATTGTAATCGAAATCTGAAAATATTTCAGGTAAAAAGTATTTTTCGTACATGTGAATAAAATTTCAGGGGCTATTATCGACTCAAAAATCACGATATTTATTCCTGAAAATCGTCATTTTTCGCAATTTCCCATAAGAGCCCGTGTTAAATATCGCAACATTAATACAATTCGTATCTCGATTATTTAATCGATGAAGCCTGTTGAAATTTTGCACATATTTTTATATGACATCAAACAAGCTTCGATTAGTTTTTATAACAAATCTTATGGAAAACAAATTCATGATTTTGTTTATTATATAACAAATAAACTTTACTTAGGATCAATTTGAATTTTGAGTATGTTGTTCTTTAATCGATTTGCAACAATTTTTCTTAATGAACGTAAACGCTCAGTCCCCTTGTAATGTGAAAAAAAAACCGGAATAAAATTTGAATCTCCATACCGATACGACTACCTTAAAGAAGCGTGAAAAGTTATTGAAGTATCACAGCGAAAAGGGTGTGCATAAAAACGTCGAAAGTCCTGCCCTGTTCTAAACGATAGTTGATTAGCGGTTAAAAGCAATTAGCTTTGAGTTCGAGAAAACCATAACGATTGTTTCAATCTTGTTGCACGTCCTTGGCTCTACGACCTAAGTGAAATTGTATTCCGTTCAACATTGACGGTACAACGAGAATATTATAATAGATTATGACCTTCGATAGGTAGAAAACTAATGCGCGATCTAATGAAATCACAAAGTTAACTTTTTATTATCTTCATGATATTTTTGTAATACATCAAGTGCAATATTTCACCGGTTGTACGTGTACATTATTCTAAACTCATTTAACTCAAGGCTGGTATTATATCGATATATTAATCGACCAAAACGTCCAATATGAATTTTACGACTTATTGTTAAACTAAAAATAAATATACCGAAAATTCAGACAGGTCAATGAATACAGAGTTTCCAATTTTTATTTATCGATAGATATCCGATGAAGAATGAGTTCATAGGAAAAAAAAGTTTACTGCTAAAATTGTATTGTGCTAAGGATGACGTTCGATGATTTCATCATCGATTTTTCTAATAAGAAGCCATAAATTTTCCTTCCTCCCATTGCAACTTGGATTTGAACGAATACACCGAACAAAAAAAGTATTTCTAGCCTGAAAAACCTTGATCTTTTCTAATAACGTAATATCATACTTGGGTCAAATGTGAGCACATGCCGACACCCAGAATGCGCCATTGAAAACCTATCACTTGCATTAGCATTAAGCAAGGTGTGCCACCTGAAAGTCGCACAGTCTCATTTTGGAACGCCCCTTTTGGTCCCTTTTGGAGGTCGACTGGAGGTCGTACAGTCTCATTGTGGAACGCCCCTTTTGGTCCCTTTTTGGGATATTTAAGACCTAATGCTAATGAAAGCAGTGTAAAATAAAAACGGCATAACTTTCTAAATTGATTGAAAATAAATTGAGAACTGGTGTAAAGTGTACTTCAGAAAAGATATATTTTATTTTTTTTTGAAATTTTTATTATACGACTGACAATTGAGTTAAATTAGTGTAACCGGGATGACCACGAATATTTTGATTGTAGATTGTTAGCAATCCCATAATTTGTTCAGCGATAACGGTTAAGAGTCAATGTTACATGCGACGTACACATCGAAAATTTGAATAGTAAACATACGAGCACTGAACAACCGATCAGGTTAAAAAATGATAGGTAGACAGAACATTATGGCAAAATGTGGCTCTTGGTATATTTTTTTCAAAATTTTTGCCACAATTCTCTAAATAGCCTCAAAACTTTAACGCTCAGTGCCGGAAGAAAAGTACGGACGATGTTTTTGAATCACTCGTCGCCTGCAACACTATTTCCAAAATTGTGGAAAAAAATACTAAGAGCCACTTTTTGCCATAATTCTCTGCGCATCTGCCAATTTTAAGCTTGATCGATTTTGTTCAGTGCTTGCTGAAGTACTGATCGAAATTTCGAAGCGCAGGTCGCGTGTCGCCCTGACCCGTAATTAATTAATCAAATTAATTCTTTATTTTCTGACTCAAAATTATTTCTTGATTATTAGTAATTCGTTATGATTAATTAAATATCGTTTTTGACAATTATTTGTATTAAATAATTTTTGCGTAAATACAATCATCGAATTCTTTCGTCGTTATGCAACTGTGTATTGCTTATAAATTATCAGTGATCGAACCTACGTCGTCATGCGCATTTGACACGATATTTGTATGCTTCCAGTATTCTCTAACAATAAGTGTTCGTAAATTCGTTTGTGAAACACTGCAGAAAACGTGAGATGAATTATTTTCATTATTTCCCATAATCTCGCGACAACATCTCCACATTCGTGGCATACAAACATGATGTTTCTAGAGACGCAGATCATTGTTAATACAGGAAGTATTATAACACAAGTCACCGCGCTAAAAATATCCATATGCAACGAAGATTGTTTTCGTTTCGAACTTAAAACAAATCGATCGATTTTCTTATCATCATTCTCGTTATCCATTTGCTTTATAACAATTTAAAAATAAACCGTCGCAAAATACATCACGCCTTCGCCTAAAATTCACATGAAATTTTGTTTTCTTTAATATTATAGTTTGTTAATTGTAAGTTATTATTATTTTAAACATTCGGTAATTTTGTTGGGTGTTTTGGATTTTGCATGAACCGAGTTGACATTCATTGATGTCGGGTCCTTAGCTGTTGGTGTTTTGTTGTTAGTCCTGTTTTAGAATCGAATACTTACTTAACGGGGGAGATCTAGTTGAAATTTTTAAAAAATTGTTTTTTTTTTCATTTTCTAAAAGTACAATATCTTACGAGTATTTTTCGAGTAATTGCATTTAAATCGGACCATTATTCGCCGAAATACATAACTTTGAAGGAAGCCGTGTTAGAGCCATACAAAGTAGATAGGTAAAACTTTAAACTCGTTTTTCTCGAAACCATGTTTTCGAAGTCGGTGATCACTGTAACTCGAGAACGGCTTTACCGATCGAGTTGAAATTTATATCACTTCTTCTATATATAGTTGTCCTCCGGATGAACGAAGGATTTTTTTTGGACAATCATTTTTTTTATAGTCAAAAATGTAAGTGAAATCTTGGTCAAAACAACATTTTTGAGTTTCAACGTCTGCCATTTTATGAAAAATGGAAATTTTTCAAAATCCTTCGTTCAACCGGACCATTATATCATTAACTAAAGATCCTTCTCTGTTTTGTTGATTTCAGATAATTCGTTGCAGCGCGGGAGTGATCAACGCAAAATCTGTGTTTTTTTTTGCAGCGTCTTCGGCCGTTGATATATAACGGTTTATTTTTACATATATTTCTTTGAAAAAATTATAATGTTTACACTAAATATATATCTTTTATACGGAAGAACTTATGTTATCAATTATTTTATCGCTTGGCCAAAAAAAAATCGGAATAAAAGGCCTTTTTTTACCTTTCCAACTAGACGTCACTCCTTAAGTCATTTGGTTTGGGCCTTTTCATCCTCCTTCTTATATTCTCTCCTTTGAGGAGGTGCGCAACGAAGTGGTTTGGAGATGGTTGTTGATTCTCGTGGCGTATTCTGTGATGCGGTGTGTTATTTCTTCTTTGATCGTCCCCATATTCAGGTCTCTGTGCAGTATCGCATTCGAAATATACCAGGGTGCATCAGGTATGAGTCGTAGAGTTTTAGATTATAGCTTTTGTAGTATTTCGATGTTCGTGCAGCAAGCTGTACCCGAGAGCTGGGACGCCATAAGTCCATACTATTCACATGAAATGAAATAAAATATTGGATCGCGCCTGTTTGCTTTACCTCAAAGTTATCCAGGCAGAACGTCACTATGACGGTCAGAAAAATACGTTTTTTTTTCATGAAATTGTAAATTTACCTAATAGTTTTTTGGGTTCAATTAAAGAAATATTATTCCATATATATTGAAGTAGATTCAAGTAAATTTTTCGGAAAACGGAAACTATAATGGAAGGATCATAAATTTCTTTGGAAACAACGTTTTTTGAACTGGCACGATAACTCAAGCAATGATAGTTGGATATACAAAATTTGTGCATAAATTTTTTTTATTTTTAATGTTGTAGCTATCCTCGAGAGTAGCTGTTTTTTTCGAAATGACTATTTCTTAAAGCATCTTGAATAAAGGTATTTTAATACTTTTTATTTCGGAACGTGGCCATACTTTCCAAAATAAAGAAAACTAAGAACGGCTACGCTCAACGATAGCTATTACAATTCCAAAAAATTCTGTGCAAAAATTGTACATATCCAACTATTATTGCTCGAATTATCGTCCCCAGAAGTTAAAAAAATGTAGCATCGAGAAAAAGTAATTGTACCTCAACTACTGTTTTTTTTTTAAATAAAAACTTACTTGAATCCGTTTTAATGTATGTGAACTAACACTTTATTAATGGAGCCTAAACAAAAGTCATTAATTGAATTAAAAAAGTCCATGAAACGAAACTTTTTTGACCATCACAGTGGAGTCCAGCCTCGAGCGATTATCTGTGAATGATAAAATAACGCTCCCACTTATTGACATTCGTATTTAGCGATCCATCAGGTGGCAGGCGAATCTTGGATTTTTGCCTTTCGGTGCTGCCCTCTGGTGACCAGATATGAATTTTTCGACGCATATATGTTAATATTACAATTCCATCAAAAGCTCAATATCTCATTCCTCGAAACCCTCAAAAAGATCGCATGTGACATATATTCTCTTAAAACTCACAAAAAGTCTAGCAAATATACATATATATTGTTACAGATTCGTCGGCCTCGTCACCTTCGACCCCGACTGACGCTCGCGCGTCCACACATGTGCCGGCATGGGGGCCAGTCGATTTTTGTATCAGCGGTATCGACAACCGGACTAAATCGAGGGGAGACCTGGCCTCGACCCCGCCAATCAACGTCATCGGCCATAACGAAATCGAAATAGACAACTCGATCTCAAGGAAAATGGAACATGCGAATCGGCCAATAGTCAAATCCGCCGCTTATTGTTTCTCCGGAAGCAACGAAACCGGTAAACCTAGACATGGTCGCAAGAACTTGACGGTTGCGGAATCGCTCGAGCACTCGGTACCCCAGGTTTTTGCAGAGAGGTAGGTGATCAGTGGATAATCAAGAACTCGCTCGCGGCTCGATCGTGTAATCGGAAAACAGGAAAACCGAACGATTTTATGACCCAACGTGTATGAAAAGTCAAATGGCTTACCGGGGGTGCCGTTAACCTTGGAGCTTTATCCTCTGCGCGGTATCCGTCAGAACGCTCCCAAGTAGGCATGTCAAGAACACTTTGGGCGAAACTTGTTCTTCTTTTTCACGAAGGAACTGATAAGTTGTATCGTAGAACGCTCGTAAACGGCGACATGAGAACCACGGATATGAGCGGAGAGATCGGCAGGATGACGCAAGATGTCTGGTCTCGACCGTGATACGATAACAACTCTATGACGACCGATAATGACTCAGCAACGGCGCTGGGTCGACGGTCGCTGGTTAGCTACTGCCCTCTCGCTTGGTTTGCCTCCACCGGTATCGGTATCGTATCATTCGGGATCTTCTTCCCAACACCTCGCGCATATCATGGAAATCGCCTCCCCTCGCCCACAATCACAAGTTCTCCAACCGCTCCGCGACGCGAGAGCTCCTTCCATCAGTGGGGCACCAGCACTTTAACTTGACCTGTGCAGCAATTCCTCATGACTACGCGGCGAAAATTCTCCTCTCACCCAACGAGTTACTCGTTACCTCAAGCCCTAGGACTCTTCCTGTTAGGAACGATAATGACTCATCAATGACACTGGATGGACAATCGCTGATAGCTGCTGCCGTCCCACTCGGCTCACCTCCACCGGTATCGGTATCGTATCATTCGGGATCTTCTTCCCAACACCTCGCGAATATCACCGAAATCGTCTCTCCTCGACCACAATCACAAATCCTCCAGCCGCTCCGCGACGCGAGAACATCTTCCATCAGTGGGACACCAGCACTTTAGCCGGACCTCTGCATCAATTCCTCAAGACTGTTCCGCGAGAGTTCTCATATCATCCAACGGGTTACTCGTTACATCGAGCCCTAGGACTCTTCCTGTCAGCGAACGATAATGACTCATCAACGATGCTGGATGGACATCGCTAGATAGCTGCTGCCCTCTCGTTCGGTTCGCTTCTACCGGTATCGGTATCGTATCAACCGGGATCTTCTTCCCGAGACCTCGCGAATATCACGGAAATCGTTTCCCCTCGCCCGTAATTACAAATCTTCCGGCCGCTGTGCAACGCGAGAGTACCTTCCATCAGTGGGACACCAGCACTTGTCCAGCGGACCTCTGCACCAATTCCTCAAGACTATTCCGCGAGAGTTCTCCTATCATTCAACGAGTTACTCGTTACCTCGAGCCCTAGGACTCTTCCTGTCCAGGAACGAATGTGACCTCGAGTCGGTTCCTCGATCCTCATCTAACGGAACCGACATTTACCTCAACGAAATGGCCAGGCAACGCTCTAAATCGGACAGTATCGAAACCTCGCGGTTGTGAGTCATTCTCAACCAAACAACCATGACACACTAGATATGAATCTGTTGAACTCGCGACCTTCGGATACTAAAACTACTTTTTCCATCCATGGATGCCTCGGTCATATTCGCATCCCGGATTTTTCGTTAAATAACAAAGCTGTTTCACATGACACGAAAAAGGTACAAAAATATCTGTATATGTACCTATGCATATTGTAAGTGGAGCTTTTCGTCTATTTTCGGCCACTGGGCTTCCCCGCTCGCGTGAATATCGATCCTCAAGACTCTCGGTACTTTCTCGCGCATAAGAGAGTGTAGATGCGAAAACGGTGAGGATGTACAGCAAAATGTTCCAAGGAGTGTCACCGTGTGCTCGTCGAGAGTTTTGGCTCCCTCGATTCATATATGTATTATTGATTGAAGCAGGAAAGAGGTAAAAAAAACTGTATGACCTTAAGACAAATTGAGGAAGGTGGAAGGAGAGGGAGTTATCTAGATAAAGAGAATAGAGAAGAGGAGGGTTGGAGCCATTGAAAAGACGTCGCTGAGGGTTTCGTCTCGGTCAAGGTTGAACAACTCAACACACAGAGCACGCGTAAAAAAAGAAAAGAAATGCAATGAAGAGGGCAGTGTCAAGGGTCAGTGAACTTCTCCTTTTCTACGAGTAACAAAAGTGCTATCGAAGCGCCTATTTGTCGACTTGCTTCAATGGCTCACTCGTGCAAATGAAACGAAAAATAATACAATTTCATTTTTTCTTTTCACTTTTTATCTTCCTTTTAATTTCCGAATTTTCGAATTCTCGTCGAGGAATGAAAATAACAGAGATGGTTTAAAAATAATAATAAATACACTTCTGCCTGGCTGATTCATATTTATTGGCGTCATTTTTAAAAAATGTATGAGTAGAGTGTCAGAAAATAAGGCGGAATCCGGATTTTAACTTAATCTACGTAATTATA
Source organism: Netelia fuscicornis (assembly GCA_946811545.1). Lineage (NCBI taxonomy): Eukaryota > Metazoa > Arthropoda > Insecta > Hymenoptera > Ichneumonidae > Netelia > Netelia fuscicornis. Next base: position 38,709,199 of record OX328012.1, read on the forward strand.
AGGTACGAATATTTCTGTAAATACAACGTTTATCGTACAAAACAAAGAAAAACATATTGCGCAAATTCAAAATGAGTTCTTCTCAAGTTATTACCAAACCTCAAAAGCGTAAACAACGTTTTATAAATAATAAAATGTATAAAAAAGAAAGATGCCAAGGTCATGAGAGTCATAAGAGCGTTTTTTTGAACACTCACGGCACACAATAATGCGAATTAAATCGGGGCGGGTCACGGATGTCTTATCGTTCGAGGGTATCGTTATCGCTATGAAAAAGAATGCATCCATTTGCCGGCCTGAACCTTCGTTATATTTATTGTTTAATGCTTTACGTAAAGCAATATTTGTTTTCAAAATTGACCGTTCTCCTTACATTTTTACATACGAAGGAAGAATATACAAAAATTAATCTTTAAAAAGCTTGTCCTAAAAACGATGGCATTGTTCGAATCGAAAGCATCGAATTTAAAAATATTTCGTATTCGAAAGGTAAAAAAAGGCCTTTTTTCCGATTTTTTTTTGGCCAAACGATAAAATAATTGATAACAAAAGTTCTTACGTATGAAAGATATATATTTAGTGTAAACATTATAATTTTTTCAAAGAAATATATGTAAAAATAAACCGTTATATATCAACGGCCGAAGACGCTGCAAAAAAAAAACAGATTTTGCGTTGATCACTCCCGCGCTGCAACGAATTATCTGAAATCAACAAAACAGGGAGGGATCTTTAGTTAATGATACAATGGTCCAGTTGAACGAAGGATTTTGAAAAATTTCCATTTTTCATAAAATGGCAGACGTTGAAACTCAAAAATGTTGTTTTGACCAAGATTTCACTTACATTTTTGACTATAAAAAAAATGATTGTCCAAAAAAATCCTTCGTTCATCCAGAGGACAACTATATATAGAAGAAGTGATATAAATTTCAACCCGATCAGTAAAGCTGTTTTCGAGTTACAGTGATCACCGACTTCGAAAACATGCTTTCGAGAAAAACGAGTTTAAAGTTTTACCTACTTACTTTGTATGGCTCTAACACGGTTTCCTTCAAAGTTATGTATTTCGGCGAATAATCGTCCGATTTAAATGCAATTAGTCGGAAAATACTCATAGATATTGTACTTTTAGAAAATGAAAAAAAAACGATTTTTTTTAAATTTCAACTAGACCGCCCCCGTTAAAAAATAAGGTGAACTAAAACGAGCTTCTCATCTGACATTATCGCTGTGTCAACGCGTCACCTCATAGCGCGAGTTCGACCACGAGATAAGAAAATCAGAGAAAAAGATATGCAAAAATCGTATACAATAATTATTTCTCTTCCGTCGTTGTATGGAACCGCGTTTTGGCAATTCTAAACATTTTTGATAACGCGCTTAAACCCAAAAACGCGAGTAATACTAATAATTATCGCTTGGTCGAACTCCAAAAACTCAAAATCGATAAAACTAGCTTAAAATTATTTTTAAAACGATATGAACTTTTTTTAAACAAACACTTTTTTCTCTTCCCTCGTTTCACAGAAATTTCTTTTGTGACAAATTTTCGCGTTGTCAAGATAATAATCGAATAACAGTATTCGATATGTGTATATTAAATTTCTTTGTGAGTCATAGCAACTCTTACACCAGGAGGTTTTGAAATCCGATATCTCGCTGAGATTGAACGATAAGAAGTGTCCCGACTTGTCGAGCTAGCTAAAATGTATCCCCGTGTCTAATTAAATGGTCGACCAGCGAATACGAGCAAAAACGATCATTAGGCCCAAATTCTTAAAGGAGACTTATCAATCGAAAAAAATATTGCAATATGAGGAATTAATCGTAACGACTCGCTCTCTCTCCCCGACACGTACAGCGCGATGTGGCCAACATTATGACCTCGAGCGTATCACTTTTTCGTCTTACAGAATCATGTGTCGTTATAATTAAATACAACACACGATTCGTAACCTCCGGATAAGAAAAGGCTATCCGGAACTTTGAGACTCGTCTCTAATTCTTATTGTTAGTTTAAATCTATGACGCGCTATCAGCTTTCCATTTTCAGTTCTCTTTAACAATAAGTGATTAAGTATGCGAGACAATGCAAGATAACTGGTATCATAAAATAAAATTATTTTAAATAGCTATTGTCGAGAAAGTAAATGAAACTTCATAGATAAAGATCGATTAATCTTTAATACAAAAGTTCATGAAATTTGTATATTCAATGTTTATCGCGTTGAGTTACTATGGATTTATTTATGAGGAAAATAAGTTGCAAAGTCATTTCATGAAGTAACTGAGTAGCTTGTGATGTAAATGTATAGCTATCTCGTTATCCGGAAGTCATGATCGATGCGTATGTGTAACGAGAAACTGGCTATTGATAATTTACAGATGAGATAAAGTTCGGTGTGATATTGCCAATCACGAGATAAATGTGAGTTAATGATGCAATATTGATCAGTCAGTCATTCACATGTCTCTAATATCGTTACAATTTCATCAGCATCGTAAAACTACTACGATCACTACTCGTGGTATTTCCATCAGTTTTTGTTAGATTACACGAGGCAATTCGTTTTATCTGATAATTCGATAAATTTCTGTTCTTCTTAGAATTGTTTTCTACCTATTCGTAATGATTTTTAACGATTTAATTACTTTGCTATTAATTGTAAAGCAACGAATAATTTTCTAACCATTCTCTAATAATTTTTAAAAATTTTCTAATCGTTAATGATTGTTTAATTATTTTTGGTGTCATAAACTGGTAACATAAAAACATTTAAGAATAGTCGATATAGCCACCAATTTAATAACAGCTTGCCTCGCAATACTCATCGATCAAAGCTCGTATCACCGATCAATCATGCAATATTTTCATTGCCTCCAAAACCTCGATGGTTTACGAGCCTATTCTCTTTGTTCCATTCCATCAAAGCGTTGATCTCTCGAGCTTCGCTCTTTCCTGCGAACGTTCAATCATGTCAAACGTTATAGTCTTATCGACCCAGTCCTATACAAACGTAACCAACGAGGGAGGGTAAAATAGAGTTGGCCCATGAACAGATTTATCGAGACTATAATTTGTTAACAGATTCATTGAACAACCGAGTATCTTATATCAAGGGAATGAGTTTATTTCATCATTTGTACGCTTCAGGAATATTTGTATATGCTTCGTTAATAAGAAGTTTTTAATTCTTAAGATAAAAGATAATTATTCTCTGGGACATAATATAGATTAAAATTTCAACGTACGTGTATCTCCGTAGATTAACGTAAAGGCATTGTTTCTACACATTGGATTGATTAGATATAACAAAATATTTTCATAAATAAATATTGTTACAAGATCATGACTGAGTCATCGTTCATGAATCAGTCTGGAATGTCTAACCAAATTGTCCATAAGAACACAACTTTTGGCGGTTCCTCTCGAAGATGAAATGAATATTTATCTTATCCCCTAATCTTTTTCGGGTGACTGGCACTGGTCTGGTCTTATAAGCATAGTTTCAATCATGGCTATCCCCGGAAAAAGTGTCGTATCATGGTCGTAGCAATCTTCAGTTTAAACATGACGCAAATCTTAGAACTTCGTCCGAATCGTGACATTACGTATCGTCCGTTGTTTTATCGTTTTGCCTTATTAGTTTCTTTTTTATAATTCCCTTATCACAGTAATGACACTATATGAACAGCTGAAGAGATTCCAAGAGGTTTCCCCATATGCCCACACCAATTGTGTCTAATCTTTCGTCATGTAGTTACATCCCTCTGCAACGAAAGATCAATAAGGTTATCGATATCTTTTTTTTTTGTTTTTTTTTTTTCACCGATAGTGTAATTTTCTGCCTTCACCAAAGTGCCGAGCGAATTATCCATGTGCCGTTCCGGATAAATTACGCGAGGCTGTATAACTCCGTGTGATAAATGTTCAGGAGGAAAACAAAATTAAGACAATCAATTTTTCTCATCATTTCTATCGCGAGATTTAAGAATTGTTATTTCTTTCATGTTTGCAGAACGAAAAATCACTAAATCGACATTCGTCAACAACTGTTTCCTCGCAAAATTCACTAAAGTTTTGCTTTGAAACTATTTGCAAAGTTTTCAAGTTTCAAGTTTACTCAAAACAATAGATTTCACGTTTTCTCAACGTGTTTTCAAAGCTCATCGACTGGATCGATTTTTTGCAAACTCGTTATCAAATATCACTCATCAATCATTTGGATGGACAATTATAGATTCGTTGCTGTAGATGCACGAATTTTTCAGCGATAACTTCCATTTTACAAACGTCAAAAATAACAACAAAAAATTGAACTATAATACTTAAACATTTTATGCGATTCGAGCTAGTCAGTACGAAACATCTTTGTTTCCTAGCATTATTTGTTAACAATTTTCCCCTCGAAACTTGCTATTTACAAACGTTTAGAGACACCTTTCGAAAAAAAATCTTCTAAACTATATACAAGTTATAATATCTCAAAATCAGAATGAAAAATCATTTTCAATCTCTGGCCCGAAGATGATATTCACAAAAACAGAACGTTTTGCTTGTATTCATTACCTCGAGTTTTATTTTGAAACGAAGAGGCGTTAACCGTCTCTCTAAACATTTTTTTAAACTTTTTTCTAGTTCAGGTTTTTCCAAATAGTGACGCAATTTTCCATTACTGTGTCTATAAAATCTGGAAATTTAAATGATAATTGAATAGCAATGACATCTTGATTTTCGTTGCGAGTAATGTGTGCTAAATTTTACAATTATGCCTTTACGAGCTCGTTCTTTGTCGTATATTTCGCCAATAATTTCCACCAACCGTTCAAACCGTTAAATATTTCTCTACGATTTTTCTTTTTCGTTTCATTGGCACAAATTCGCCCCGACGGACCACAGGCTATGTATAAAAGTGGGGGCGACAACCCGATGTGAATTCAGTACCGCCGTAGCTCTCGTCGAGGAAACATCGTCGACAGAAAATCTTAATCCGACGTATTTATATTTTTCTTCCTTGCAGTTCCCGTGTGTAAGAAAATTTTCAGTTCTCAGTGCTTCAGTGATATTTTCCTGCAAAGTAAATAATATTTTTTACACCATAAATACGTTTGCGAGAAATATTGAAAAAGAAAAAATCTATAATAGAATGTCAGTGACTCCATTGCACAACAGCAGCGATTAAAACGAATCTCGAATATACCTAGGGAGCTTCTCGTGCAACATCATTCGTATCAGCTCTTGCACAAGGCAATTAATTATAATATTAATTTCAGCGAAAAACAAAATAATATAAAGCAGAAAGTTGAAGAGTTTATGGTTTTTAACATTAAGATACTCTTGTTTGTTTATTCTGGATAATTTCCTTGGGGTATATGATAAACTACGTATCAAAAAAATGAAGAAACAAGTGCATTTTGGAATTTTGGTTTGCTCGTAAATGAAAGTTTGTGAATAAATAATTGTAAAGTAATAACGTGCAAGTTTTCATAAACATAATATTTCTTATTTGTTTATTAAGCAAGTCTTGGAATGAAAATTGTATTTATTTAAATTTGTTTTATTCAATGAACTAAAAATTCATAAATTTGGAACGTTTTTCTCAATGTTTTTTTTTTTCATAGTTAGTCAGCAAAGTACTCAAGGCTATTTGATTTGTGAAATAAATCTTAATATTAGATTCTCATAATTAATTCAAGGTGAGTTGAATTCTTATGATTTCTAAATCTTACAACGATTAAAAACCTGGAACAATTTTTATGAAAATTTTTAATAATTAAACATAGACTTTAAATTTAGTAAGATCATTGCTCACATATTTACCATAGTTTTTGTAGTCATGATTGTCCTAATATGGAAAATATTTTAATTACTGCATCATGAAAAAAAAGAGAAGATACATACATGTTCGCAAATACAAAGCTTCGTCTACGATAAAGCAAAAACAGAAAGGAGAAACTAGTTTATTTCATTTACAAAATGCTAATCGAACAAATAAACTTCTTTCTCCAATACGAATAATGCCAAATTGACAAGAAATCTTATTTTCAGACAATCCAACGTGAATTTGGTGGAGAGGAAGTCGCAAAAATTAACAATAGGTGGAAAAACGGAATATTCGAAATTCAAATTTCCCGCCAACGGTCGAGCAGAGCTGAAAGAGTGAATATATAGCGCACAGTTCCGTGGCCACGTGATCCGAAGATAACCGAGAAAGCGGAGACCGTACGTACCGAGGTTATAAATACCGGGGGCGGGCTAGCGGGGAGTCTCTTTTACATCCCAAGCGTTCCCAACAGTGTATTCACTATTGCGCTGGTACGACCCTTCGGTCGAGTGTCGCGGCTGTGTGGCTCTTGCATTCGCGGGCTCCATACGACCAACTCACCCGTTAAATCGTTACTCGCGGTGACTGTACGACGCGAGACGTCTTACTGGGGGTACGTTAATACGAGAAATTGCTCGGAGATCAGCTCAGAACGTCACAGTAAGAGCATCAGCAAGGAAACGAAAATGCCGGAGACATCACACCACATGAACGGATACGCGAACGGGCACGCGCCGCCTGAGTTACAGCAGAACACGACGTTTCTCTTCACGTCCGAGTCTGTTGGCGAGGGACATCCAGGTATAGTTTCTCATTGACTGTTCTTTGTTTTTCTCCATGTACGAGACAGTATTTTTGTGTGATTTTGTTTTCATTCTTCTCTACCGTCCGCGCGGGGCAATCGTCTCCTCGTGCCGCCATGGATAACCGAGGCGTCGTTTCCGTGCCGCGTGCGCACACTGCTTCCCCCACCCTGTAACATATATTGCTTACTTCATATCTATATATACCAACTTCACGCATACAACGAGAGAAACACATACGTCCCACACGAAAGCCTTTGTTGGCTCTCGGATGCACCGATTTTGTTTTCCCCTTAACTGTTCCGAAACCTAAGAGTATTATGTTTCAATTTATTTGGGTCGACACATTCGTTACGAATTTTACGATTTTCTCGAGTACAGGGAGAGTTGTTTCGTCTTATAAATTTATTTCAAGCTAAGCAGAAAGATTGTTCGACAAACGTGCTCGCATATCGCATTACACACATCGCTCTCGCCATGTGCTCGGCAAATATTTTTTTACCTCCACTCCGATTTCCGGTTTTAACAGCGCTACCAACTATTTTCCCTACTCCCAAGATTTATTCTCGATACATACTGATTTTTTTTTTTTTTTTTGTTGACGCATGATTGACAACTTTTATCGCGGAAAATTTCAAAGAGGGACGATGTGCAGATATGAGATTTTTCAGTATAATTCATGAACCTGCTGAATTTTGTATTGTTTCTATAAGTGTTCAATGAGTCATCCACGATCGAGCACTTGCACGCGCCAATCTTTTACACTTTTTGCGTTGGAAGAATTTTATAAAAAAGAAACGAATAATTCATACTATGTCAGCTTATTATTTATATTCGAATGATTGACGATAACGATGACCCTGTGGAAAAATAATGTCAAAGAATCAACTGATTAAAGTGTGAGCTAATGTAATAGTTCTTTGAGGAAAAAAAGAAAACTATTGCTGGACACTGCACGTGCGGTTCAATCGAGCCTTGAGAATGAATGGAACGATAATTTTATGATCATAGGATAGTTGTGATTTTTCTTATGATTTAAATCAAAATCGTTTTCTCTCCTTATAGACAAAATGTGCGATCAGATAAGCGATGCCATTCTGGATGCACATCTGGAGCAGGATCCCAATGCCAAAGTCGCCTGCGGTAAATAAACCATCATTATTCCTGTTACGGAGAAAAATAGTTTTTGTGAAAATACAATCAGCCATTGAGGTGGATTAATGGTGATCGCCATTACTGTAAACAAAAATGATCAACAATGATGTTTGAAAAAATGAATACTTTCTTTTAGAGAGAGTTTAGGGTTGCGCTAAAGGCTTATTTTAGCTAAAAGACCAAATGCTCGTTCAATGATGTTTGTAGAAGTATTTGCTACTCTTGAATGCCATGATGTTAAATTACATTCTGAGGACGACAAGTTTGGTTATTAGCTGGTCACTTGAAATATTTAAACGGGTCTAAGATTTATAAACTCTTGTTTTCTAACCTCACTTTTGGTATAATAGTTATATCCTCGGTATTTTCAGATTTACCATTTGAAACAGTTCTAGTGCTTCATTGTCACAATCATGACAGTCTATGAATTACTATTCTTCGAAAATATATCCTTTATCACCCAGACTGTTATAACAATTATGAGCAATCTTGTGGATGAATAACACAATCAATAATTCCTATAATTCGTTAAATAATGTTTTTTTTTCCTTGCACAGAGACTGTCACGAAAACTGGAATGATACTGCTTTGCGGTGAAATAACATCAAAGGCAGTCGTGGACTACCAACAGATTGTACGAGACACGGTCAATCACATTGGTTATGACGATTCGTCTAAAGGTACTAGAAAAAATTTTAATTCGTGGTAGACGATTAGTTTACTTTTTTTTTTTTTTTTTTATTATGTATTTTTCCTCTCACTACAACCCCCAACCTGTTTTCTTTTAACGTTTCTATCAATTCTTTATTAATGACCGAAGGTTCGTTCAGTGATGTATGTTTAAGTATTTGCTACTCTTGAATGCCATGAAGATAATTCAACACTCTGAGAACGTCACAGCCGGTCATTATATCATCATTTTCTTTTATTTTCAACAAATTAATCTTTCAACGAAAATGTAACATAAAAATACAATAGTTGTTCAGCGGTCATAAAGGAGAATACGGTCAAGGGGAAATGAAAAAACGCAATTTTATATTAAAATATCGAACCACTCACGACTATAAGCACTTGAGAGAAAAAGAAAAATCAACATAACTCCAATTGTACATAGAAAAACTAATGTCTTGCGCACACAATTGAACGGTGCAACAAATAGCATCGATCCCACTTGAAAGCCGATTTGATTACTTATAAAAAGAAACAAAAGCCATAATGTGTAATGCGTCAAACGCCCATTGTTGCTTGGAGATTGATGAAAAACACAATCTTAAAAATACTGTAAATATAATAACGTAAGAGTGTAATGGTGGTGGCAGGATTTGATTGGCGCACGTTGAACCTTTTGGTGGCGATCGAACAACAATCACCGAATATCGCTGATGGAGTCCATATGGACAGGGAAGAGAAGGACGTGGGTGCCGGTGATCAGGTACATAACCCATTCTCAGCCCGTGCCACAGAGCAGCCAAATAATAAATCGATTTATCGACGATTAATACACGATGTTACCCGGAGTGGCTTGCGAATATTTATATATACCTATATATAAATTTTTTCTTCATTCTTTTTTTGATCATGGGAAAGCACTGAGAGTGTGAGAACGAGTGTGCGAGTGTTAGGAGAGAACGAAAGAGAGCGGTCATACTTCAATTTATCGAAAATGGTCTCTGCAAGCAATGTTCGGATGGACAAATTCGTATTACGTATTTTTATAGGCTTGAATGACTCATTTCACGGGGAAAATAATAACAGCCATATTTCCACGGTACCCATAAGACATACGTTTAACAGAAATCCGATCGAGTTTCCGAATATGCGCTTAAACAAAAAAATCGCTCACCATATTTCATGCAAAACGAACGAATAAAAAGAAATGTCTGCGATCGATCGTTCACTGGCAATATCAAGATGTCGCATCGTATTGCAGTAATGTCATCAACGCGGTCACCGACAGACCACCACCATCCGCTTTAATATTCGATATAGAACCAGGCAATTGCGTCTAACGTTTTGCACGAAAATAGCAATGATAAAACGACGTACTCGACGAGAAGAACCATTGATAGGGAAAGGCCGTACTGCTTGATCGCCGAATAGGTACATATCATCGAGAAAAGGATCTTATATATTCCTACCTTTTTTTTTAAAACCGAAGCAAAAGAGAGATAAACGTTTAAAGAATCGACCTCCTATTATCAAGTCAATCAACACGACATAAAGTAGCGAAATGTGTTTTTCGATCTAACGAGATAAAACTCATCGTTTCAACAGGTTTTGACTACAAGTTGTGCAGCGTTCTGATGGCAATCGATGCACAATCGCCAAATATCGCGGCAGGGGTTCACGAGAACCGAAGCGACGAAGAAGTTGGCGCTGGCGATCAGGTCAATTCTCGTTTTCCAATCCAGTAGTAATTCTTCTTTGCCACGTTCTTTTTTTCCTTGCTGCCATGTTTCTCTATCTCTTTCTTTTGTTTTCTTAATCATTTCAATTTTTGTGTGCCTTTGTAGAGCACCCTTCTCACTTATTTGTACTTTGCACATATTCTTCTGCTCTTTGAGCAACCCCAATTCCCACTGTGAAAAATTAATATTTTTTATATATTCAATTCATTTGTTTTAATACTTTTTTGCTCCTCCCAACTCCCCACTGAACGTTCATCTATTATACTTTTAGCGGTGGAGGTTTGCCGCAATTTTGCTGTTGGTAGTCTTCGAATTCATCAGTGTTTGGTAGATTTGTCGTCATTATTGCAACAATTGCAATACAAACCTTTCTCTACGTCAGCATGAACCGTTTAACTAATCCATGTATGATCTTTTTTCTTGCTTCGCCACTTTCTAACCAACACATCTTCGGCTAACATTTACTTCAAGACTATCCACACTTACTTCCTCGCACTTTTTTTCATTAATCGAACATGAGTGATGTGATTTTGTAGTTTTCCTTGCCTGGAAGTCGATGCGAGGTTGAATCATAATTAGCTCGGACACGAACTATTTCCGTTTACAATATGCGGATTCCTGGCAAAGAATCACGAACGATCCTCTGTACTTAGTGCTTGCTTCTGTATAATCTAACCAGAATTAGGAAATTAGTACATGCATTTAATACGTAGTATGCTAATTCTTTCGAAACATAAAATTTATTCCTAATTCGTGATCTTATTTTCAAAAACAAACAGGGCTTGATGTTCGGCTATGCTACAGACGAGACTGAAGAATGTATGCCGTTGACGGTCGTTCTGGCACATAGATTGAATCAAAAGATCGCCGAGCTGAGGCGAAGCGGCGAATTGTGGTGGGCACGTCCCGATTCCAAAACACAGGTACGATAAGTAATCTTCCACGAGATATTTAAAAAAAAATATATTTCGAATTGAAAAACAACACAACCAATGATGTTTCAATTTATTTGCTACTTCTGATCGCCATGATCTAAATTAAAAATACTGAGACTTTCGTAAAACATTTTTTTGCTTTTTTTTATTAAGAAACCAAAATCACAAACTTATAAACGTGGGATTTTTTGCTCACAGGTTACCTGCGAATACATGATGGATCACGGTGCTTGTGTACCTGTTCGCGTTCACACAGTCGTCGTATCGTTGCAACACAGTGAAAAAGTATCTCTCGAAGAATTACGCAGAGCAGTAATGGACAAAGTTATAAAGCAAGTCATTCCAGCGAGGTACCTCGACGAAAAGACCGTATTCCACGTGAATCCCTGCGGGCTCTTCATCATAGGCGGACCTCAGGTCAGTACCTCACTCTCGACGACTATTTTGTGCGTTCTATTCATAGCTCGGCGCCATTAATGGAATGCCACGCACAGGGGAATGAGGAAGGCACTCAGAACTCTGCTCTGATAATCTTCTTTGCTGTATAAGACGTATACAGATTACGAGATCGAAGTCCATCGCAATAATAAGTTTTTATTTCACCAATTTTGATAACAGAGCGACGCTGGTCTCACAGGGCGAAAAATAATCGTTGACACTTACGGCGGTTGGGGAGCGCACGGTGGCGGAGCATTTTCAGGCAAAGATTTTACAAAAGTTGACAGATCTGCTGCTTATGCTGCTAGATGGGTCGCTAAGTCACTGGTGAAGGCCGGTCTTTGCAGGCGCTGCCTCGTCCAGGTATAGATTGCATCAATCGACTCTTCTAATTTTGTATCTGTTTCTATAAAAAAAAACGTAATTGTATATGATTTGTTTTAGGTATCGTACGCAATAGGCGTAGCAGAACCTCTGTCAATCACGGTATTCGATTATGGTTCATCGAAACTTTCCCAAAATGAACTTCTTGGTATCGTGAACAAAAACTTTGATCTTCGTCCCGGTAAAATCGTGAAGTGAGTATAATTTCAAAATATATACATATATATATATCTCAAAAACTGAGTAGCATTTTAAAAGTGGTTGGATTTCATTGAAAAATATCTATTTGTATTTTCATGAAAATTTTCAGAGATTTGAAACTGCGCAACCCAATATACCAACAAACGAGCACGTACGGACACTTTGGACGGGAGGGTTTCACCTGGGAGCAACCAAAGCCTCTGATCCTCGATTGATGAGAGGAATTGTCTATAAGCCACTTGTTCGTTTCTTAATTTAAAAACAACAGCATGCGTCTCCCCCTCGACCTCTCCAACCCGTGATTCTCTCAAATATCCCAGTATATCTCACAAAGTTTACAATCACCCGTCGAGCGAGGGTGAAAGAAATTTGTCCCCCAAGTTTACCCGCGTTGTATTTATCTACCAGACTTGCAAAACAGAGACACACTCGTGCACCGGTATAGTTTTCCATGTGCCGAGTTCAAAACGGCAAGTGCGTTGAATGTGTGACTGACTGAAAGGGGTGGGCGTTGAGCACGGAATCCCGTAATTGGAGTATACGGTCTTCAGAATTTTTGCTTCTCCTAATTGGCTGACCGTGGAAGAAAAGTATTCCTTTCTTCCCCTCCCTGAAATTTGCAAAACGAACAAACTCAGGATGCAAAAATTGAGTACAAATTTCACAGAAGACAAAAAAAATTGCCCCGAGCGGTAGACTTCACGCGCGTGTTCTTCCCTTCTCACTTTCTGCAAGACTTTGAAAGGAAAAGAAAACTCTTCGACGCGGTCGAGAGCAACTAAGAAAATGACAAACCCACCGTTACTCGAAATATAAGCAGTTTTTCTCACGCCTGCCGTTCGTAGATCACACCCGCCAATTTTTGATCCATTAATTCAAATTATAAATAGAATGTCAATGTTTTAGAATTTATTTCCGCCCGTTCAGTTTATTTGCCGGGCCTCCCACCGCCAGTAACGATCGAAAACTTTAATCATGAAGGAGGGAAACGTGTGTGTGTATATACCGGCCGGGAAAATGCCCCTCGTGTTTATCGTAGATCATGGAGTAACGAATTGAAAAGTATACATGCGGAACGAGGTTGTAACTGGAGAGAGATCTGATCTTTAAAGTCTTCTACCCCCCACCTAATACGCAATGAGTGAGCCTCGACCGCGATCAATGGCCGTGCTTTGAAACGCTAGTACAAGGTATAACATATTGTATAAGTTCGTTTTCTTTTCCTTTCTTTTTTTTGTAGCGGTATATGTCAAGTAAAGTGGAGGACGACAAAATGTATGTGACATAAGCCCGACATGAGTGCTATACAGTTTTAAGTATTTGTAGGATGCATGCATTTGTTTGCGAAAAAAATGTGACAATCTTTTTTCGCAACGTTCGAATCATCGTTTGCTGGATCGCGACACTGTCGTTTGACGGGTGTCATGTGCGCACGGAGAATTATAATAGAAAGAGCGGGAAGGACAAGCTTCTGAAACAATGTCGAATTAACAGTAGGTCCGCTTGGAAAGCGAGCGTCATGAGAGAAGACAAAATAATGAAAAAAAAAAAAAACTACTACACAAATGGCAGTTTGTCAATGTTTTCATATCCCAAATCCAACAATTGAGACAACTGGTCGATTTGCGCGCAAAACTTGCTTCCCTCTCGATATTTTAACTTCCGGATAATTGATAACTCTCCAAGGAAACCACGCCAACACGGTTTTGTTGGAGTAACTAAGTATTTTTTTTTTTTTATTTTTCATTTTCGACATGTTTACCATGCGCGCCATATTAATCATCGTAGCGAAATTCCGTCATGTAGATTACAAGATCTTTGAACACATTATCAAAAGCAATAAAAAAAGGTATATCTACGCTGACGTTGATACTGTAAAAATGCACAAAACCATTCTATAAGAACGAAAAAAGGCATAATAAAAAGGAAATATTTTTTAATAAAATACCCACTTTTGTCATTTTCTCTCGCGAATAAATAACGAAGAGTGGTAATGGCGATTACGAATAATCCCGCCGAGACACGAGCCTACTCTATTCCGGAATGTGAAAATGACAAAACCAAAAAGGACAATTAAAAATAGACATCGATAGTTCGAAAGGAACAAACAAGTTACTCTCAAATACGACCATTACGTAGCTTTGTACCAGTAACGAGGAAAATAGAGACCGGAAAAGATTAACCAAATAGATATCAAACTTGTAATGGGCCTTGGTAGCACGAGGATTGGAGTTGAAGAGATTCATTGATTCAAAGATCGCAATTATTGAATAATATTTAACTTCTGTATACGTATATATAAATGTAGTTTTTCTGTCGATAATTATAGATGAATTCACACAATCGTATATGATATATGAGAAATAAAATTACTCTGCAATGTAGTGGACCATCAAAGCTGGAGTGGATAAAGAAAAAATCCTTTTGATTTTCATCCACGAGCATTCAGACAGGAAAACAAGAACATTGACAAAGTTTACATTTTTATTTTTATTCTTTCCTCTTTTTTTATAAATGACTACGTGTCTACAACGCGCACATACACCATCTATATCTTTTCTTTGTTATGACATGAAAATCTCTCGGTACATATTTCCTTTTAGTTTTTCTTGCCAGTTACACTTAGGCTATACAGCGGGGGTTGAAATTCCCAGTACGAAAAAGCATTCCGTGCTCTGGAATCGACTTCTGCAGTGCGATGTTTTTTGTTTGTTCCTTTTCTTCTGGAATATCTGCCGTGGCTCGTAACAATATAAAATGTATATATACTCTTACTCTTACATATATACAATAATCCGATTGTAAATTCTTTATATTTCACATAACTGACTTTCACCTTATGATTTTTACTTGTTTGTATTCAATTAATATTGGCGCATGCGTTCAATCATAAAACGCTGCCAACAAGAAAAAAGACATGTTCTTTTTTTCCGTGATGAACAATGCTCTCATGAGTGATTTAGTATCGATAAATTGCACGTGTCGATCGAGAAAAAAGATCGATGAAATTTCTCACAGGCCAAGTACAATGATTAAGGGAAAGATCAGTGAATGGTGGGCGTTTGTTGAATAATCGTCGTTCTAAGATCAATATTGCGATCTTACTGCCATTCGTTTAGCATACGTGCGTTTCAACTCGAAACGTTATTCGCAATCCGGTGACCTTTAGACGTCCCTCCGCCGTCCGAATGTTTCGATTTTTGAATGAATTTTTCTGTCCTTTTCGTACATGAAAAAACTTCTGCAGATTTCCGCAATTTGTCGTTCTTACATTTTCTTCGGTGCATGGATGCGGCTGTGCCTTAGAAGCGAACTTTTGTCGGTGAATGATTTTTCGCACTCGACGCACTTGTATGTCCTGCCCGTATGAGTGACGAGATGTCTGCTGAGTCCGGATGCATGACAAAAGGCTTTGGGGCATAACTGACAATGATGAAGTTGAATGTCGTTTGGATCGAGTTTCTGATGACGTCGCATGTGTACTCTCAAAGCTTCGCGCTGAGTAAAGCTCTTCTCACAATCCTGACACTGGAATGGCTTTTGTCCAGAGTGTGTCATGAGATGGCGAAGTAAAATTTCTTTCTGAGCGAAGGCGCGATGACAAATGTTGCAACCGAATGGTTTTTCGCCTGGAAAAGATAAAAATTGATTATTTATAGAAGAGCATATAGAGGGTATTAATTGACAACGAACTCGAATATTCGAATTTACCTGTATGAGTGCGCTCGTGACGAATTAAAGCAGATCTCGTAGGGAACCATTTCTCGCAAGCCTGACATGTGAAGCCACGTTGCGTTGAGTGTACCGACTGATGACTCTTTAGCATAATTCGTCGAGTGAAAGCTTTTGGACATTTATCGCACTGGAAAACCTTCAACTCCTCGTTTGCACCCACTGAAATATTCATTTGCGACAAAGTTACAAGGTATACTAATTGTCAATCAATCTATAATGGAATTTACGTTTATGCTTTAATTTTTAATTTATAATTCAATCTTTAACATCTTACCAATAGAATCGGTCATTGGCTGTAACTTAAGCTCTCCATGTCCGGTGTTGTTGCTAGTAACTTCCATCATGTAGACATTCTTGCGTTCGGCATTGGCAATGGCCCTTTGTACCTCCTCGGCCTCATCATCCGATTCGTGTTCCTGTTTTATGCGAGTACCACGCATGGTGCAACGTGCTTTCGCAGTTTTTTCCTCGGCTGGTACCAATGTGATGTTGGATGGTCCTTCCGATATCATCTCCTCCATTTCGATATTCTCTGATGTCATCCCTAGACAAAAAAATCATCACTCATGAAAAAAGGTAATGTTTTTCTTTAGAAATCTTGAATGAATCTGTCATTTTTTTAAATTTACCCAAAATATATCCTCCCACGAGTTCCTCTTCGGTAACTTCGATTGGATCTCCGTCTCGTCGATTTTCATCACCCTTTGTCGACACAAGATCAGCAAGTAACTGCTTAACCTGGCGCGATTTCCCACTGCTGCCCGAAGGCTCTTCGGAATCATCGTTACCCTCCAAACTTTCACCCTCCTCCGCCTGACCAGTCAAACGTTGTATAAGTTTCATGTGCTTTCGTAACTTGGTATCCGCCGCTTCGCACTTCTTCTTGAATTGATAAGATTTTTCGAGCTGGTACTTGCAGGGATGGCAAATCATGTTGGGTAAACCATCTTCCTCAAAGACCTGTAGAAATTTAATAACGATTTAATAGTAGTAAACGATCAATGCACGCCTCAATTCGAAATGGTAAACGACATATGAGCGTCATCTTTGGCTTTTTACTCATTGTGCCCCATAAATAAATGGAATCAGGCAGCCTTCGTTTGTTTTTTGCTCTTAACCAACACTGCCTGGTCAAATTTTGCTAAAAGTGTCCTGGCGCGCTTTTTTTCAACCAACATAACTACACAATGGGGAATACATATTTTAGAATAATTAATATTCCAAATGACAAATTTGTCCAATTTTATTTCAAAATACAAGAGAGTGGTGAGAGAGGCGGAAACGGGAGCATTCGACGTTACAGAAATCTCCGCTAGAAAATAGCTAGAAAATTTCCCCAAGTCGATAAGTCCGTAAAGATGATACGTAGTTCCTGTTTTCCCCTCAATGGAATTGCGGCCGAGCTTGCGAGGACGAAGGGGGGAGAGTAGCGAGGGATACGGTAGCGAGCGACTATATTGCGCACGAAACGCCACAGAGAGAAGAGACGTCGATACGGAGACCGACGCGTTAACATTTTGCACATATGTATACGCGCGCGAGGCTTCGTCCGTTCGCTGGAATGCTACCCGGCGCGTCTCTCTATCTCTCTCGCACACACACGGAAACATCGAATATGGGAGCCACAAGAGATGGCGTCAATAGAAAAACTAAGCATCATATACCACCGATAGTTACAATTACAATCGAACGAGATAAAATAGATTCCTATTTTTCGATAGAAATCTCTCGCTCAGGCATCCGGTACGCAAGAGATTCGTCGGGAAAGCACTCAACGTATATCGAATTTGTTGCTTACCTCGAGATTGACGCAGGCCATTATTCGTAGCGGCAGTGGTATCGCTTCGTCGTCGTAAATCGGCACCATCTCTTCCTCCTTTGCTAGGCACAGTCGGCACAACTCGTTCACGTGAATAATAACGTTGCTCGGGCTGTCGCCCTTCTTGCGACTGTACGTCTTCATCGCGTCCAACTTGATTGTTTTACCACACAGCGCGTATTTCTAATATTCTCACCGACGCCAAAGGAACGATATCGACGTATGCCACACAACGCACTTTGTAGTTATTTAAAAATATACTTAAAAAGGCATAAGAGAATAATATACCCGATCGGGCAGTTGATTTTATCGCGTGAAGAAAAAAAATGAGCGGTCTCTCGTTCTCGACGCGCACACGAAACGCACAGAGCTCCGTATGAGAAAGAGAAGGGCTCGGTCACTCACAACGGGATCTATAATGGCGGCTGTGGCGACGCGTTGATAGCTAGGAGCTCTGGCTTTTGGGTCACGTAAAATGGCAGAGTGTCTCTTCCACCCGTAGCACCTCGCGCGCTTCTCGTGTACGTGTGGCGGCGGGGCAGCAGCCCGTCTCGCCGCCGATACGTACAGTGTGCGACAAGGAGAGCACGAGGCTTGGGCGTCTATTCGTAAACCTTGCCATAGCAGCGCGAGAGAGAGGGTACAGTTGCCCAAGCGGGACAAGCAGAGTGTGCGTGTGGTAAAGAACGACGCCAACGCCACACCAAGCGTCGTCGGTAAAGGCGTATACTATTATCGATTTCTACATTCTTCCCAACGGCGGGAAACGATATTCCATCGTCGTATTGTGATACCCGAGCCCAGGGAACTTCCACACTCACGCAATGTGTATATACCCCGCCAAAAATTCGTTATTCCTGCTCCGTCGCTTATCGAGTATGGTTCCGCCCTCGGTATTATATCCTCCAACTACCCATCTCTCTCTGTAAGTATATCTCGTTTTCCCGCGTTTCTCATCGAGACGATGTTTGTAGGTTACTTTATTCGATAGAGCCAAGTGGTTACAATCGAGGCGCTGCTGTCTGTACTTTTAGGAACGCGCGCGCACTCTGCAAATTGCCGCGTAAGCGGGCAAAATCGCGAGTTGTCGGCCTCACATCATGCGAGCACATCCATCGGGAGAAATCGCACGAGGGAAACGACGATAAGGCAGTATTGAATCGCACATTCGGATCCTCGCAATGTATTAATAATCACGATAACTAGTCACACGCTCGATGTACGTACGAAGCAGTATTTCGTCTGGACGTAATGTTTTTTTTTTTCTATAATACGATTCTTATACTGGTAACTATTGTACATCCTTGAGTCTGTCTTCTACTTCAATGTTTCCCTATGTACAATAGTATATGACATTTTACCAATGCTTACTTTTTTAACACTCAATCGTTTACAGATAGCTTCCAGACGGATATTTGAATAATATTTGGAAAAACACTAGGGGACTAGTGTTTTTAACACCGAGGTAATTCAAAGAAGATTGAATTTCTTCTTATTAATTCTGCAATAGCACAGCGAGTATTGTCGTGAACAAAATATAGATTATAGACCTGTTTTCTATTGGAAAAACATACTGTCTTGCCACTCGAGAGAATATTCTTCTTGATGTTTCAGAAATAGCTGGAGTAGCACGATAATAGAAACAACTCGAGCCACGGTAAACTATATAACGCTTGTGGGTATGTGTGTGTCAGTTATATCGATTTATTTTAGTGGCACGCCAAGAATACTTCGCTGCATACGATACGTATTATGCTACAGATTTTATATACAGCGCTACATACAGTATACATGTGCGCTGATGAGATCACGATTTTCGTGCCATTTTTCATTGTACGATATATAACAAAAACACACATGCCCTTTCGTCACGACGACGTATTAACGATTCTCCCATATGCGAAACTCTCTCAAACTTATCTTTCTCTCTCCGTCTACGGTGTGTTTACGTTTCTTGCGAGAAGCACTTACGCGTTTTACGGCACATCGGCGAAAAAGAATAGTACGTTCTCGACACAAGTTGTGTCGATTCGAGCGGCAAATATTTACAAATACTACCAGAATCCATTTAGAAATAATTCTTCGAACGAGAAGAACTTTATTAATTATGGGAGAATCCGTTAATTCTCATTGTTTTCGATAAATGTGCTCGTGCACAAATACATTTATTTATTATTTTTCAGGTTTTCAAGAAAAGAGAGTTTCTCTCGCACGAGGCAGGAAATAGGATCGAATATTTCTTTAATCGCAATATCTCTCGCAATCGGTTAGTAAGAGGCTGTTGAACGTGAGTCGAGCGTGAGAGAGAATTCGAAAATAACTTAGCGAGAGGAGAGAGAGCCCGTGAAGAGCGAAAAGGAGAAGGAGAAGAATATGCGAGACGTGGAGGCGGACGATATTCTCGCGCGCGCAGGGCTCGGCCTTCGAGCTTTCGGCTTTTGAGTTTCAGTTAGTCTCACCTTCCGGAGAACGCGAGCTACCTTTTTTATACCCCTTATCTCACTCCATTTCTCTTTCTTTCTCTTTCTCTCTCTCTCTCTCTCTCTATCTCCCTTTCTCTCTCCCTTTGTTTATCCGGTCCACGCGACAAGGTAGGTTTTCCACTGTACCTGCTTCATCTTCATCCCGCGCTTAGTTATCGTACCCTACCGTCCATGCCCGCGAGTAAAACCACATCGATAAAGCATCCACCGGCATCGATCCCTTTCCCTCTCTGTGTCTCAACAGAGAAAGTGTTTACGCGGATTGTGTAATCGATGTTATATCTCTATAACCACTACTGTGCTCTCGTCTCTCAGTCTTGTCGATCTTTTGCATTAACGAGATACCCGAGAAAGTCTGTTATCACCCGACTACTTTGAATTTAAAGGAAAACACGAATAGTCGTTATTCTTGACGAATGATTTGATTTGTTTATCGCTTGAAACAATCGATCGAACGTTTTAATCACTGTTACGCGAATTCCAGTACAAATTAATGTAATTTATATTTTATGTTATTCAACGAAAATTTATTTTATCACAAAGTTCGACAAACCGCTTGGTACGCACATCTCGCTATCGTTTGCCATTATTAATTTCTAATTCGAACGATCAAATTTAACGAATTAAACATTGCGTCGATTTAAATCCCTTTCCATTAAAATGTTATTTAAAAGGTAATAACGAGGTTGACAATAATTATTCATTAATAACTAACTCATTACAATTAATAACTAGTTATTTTCATACCCAATTATAATTTACCCAAAAACATTTGTATATTCTGTTTGTGAACGGTTGTTTTCTTTTCAATTTAAAAAATCGTGTGGACTGATAGTAAATTAAGTCAATCCCAGTGATAAGACTCGATAAGTGTTAATCGTAGATTAAGCTCGTTTGTTTTAAGGGTATAGATAATTGTGATATAAACCGATCGAACAATTCCTTATATCGGAAGTGCGATAAAACAAAACGAAGATATCCATTCCGGCTGAAAGTCGTCTGCCTCCGTTTCCGGTAGCGAGAGAGATATATGGTTCACGCTCCCAAATCTATTTTCACGTAACCCAACACTCGTACGAAGGAAGACACATACGCTCATATAGAACAGGGCGAGATCTCGACCGAGTGTCTACCGTACGACAACACACCCGCTTACTCGTGATGAAGAAGGAGGGCGAAAGATTTTGCGCTCCGCGATATGCCACGTAGTTAAAATATGTATATATCTATATAATACATAGTTTTATATATATGTACATATCTATATGTATATATATATACATACGATGGAATTTCGTAGCAAAAATAACCGGAGGTAGGCCACGGCACTCTACGCGGACGCACAGAAACGTCTTAGCAAGAATTTCGTGATCTACGAGAACACATATAGTTATAATCATCGTCCTCCCAGCAGAACGTAATCAAGAATTCCCACCCCACATTTTTGTCCGTAAGGAAAACTTCTTCGTTTCGTTATAAACCAGAGACGCGAGCGCGCGGTCGAGACTACCGGTCCATCTTACAAAGGCGAAATAAAAAAATTGTTGGAAATTTGTATTGCGCATAGAAATCCTATAGTCGTAAGATTAATAAGGTTGTTATTGTGAGATTGGAGTGAAAATATCGACGAGGGAGTCTTTCCATAACGAAGAGACTTGGATTTGTGTGTAAAGAGTAAATATTGTTTTTTTTAATCGATGTACAATTAATCGTAATTTAATATTGTAGAATCGGTCACTCGTGGTTGATTCATACTGGGGGGATTATTAATTTTCCCAGTCGTCGATCCCTTTCGCTTCATCGGTCGGTCGATGATTCAGACCATTCGCATTTTCTATCTGCACTCGCTGAAAATTTTCTATATGGACATTCTTGTTTTCTTGGCACGGATATTTCGGTGAATAACGTAAACCCGATACGTCTGGAGGAATTTTGTATCGTTAGAAATGAAATTTTGAGCTTCCATCTAGTCGTAATAAAAGATTGGGATATCTCTCTCTCTCTCTCTCTCTCTCTCTCTCTCTCTCTCTCTCTCTCTCTCTCTCTCTCCCTCTTTCTCCCTCTCTCTCTCTCTCTCTCTCTCTCTCTCTCTCTCTCTCTCTCTCTCTCTCTCTCTCTCTCTCTCTCTCTCTCTCTCTCTCTCTCTCTCTATTTTGCAAGATTGTTTCATTTGCACAAGTGTATGGAATTAGATTTAACGGGCAAGTTTTTTTACTTATCTGACCGATTATGTTTGACTAATGATATTTTGTATTAATTTCAGGTATCAATATCAACAATCGTGAAAATGTCGAGTCCAGGACCGAAGCTCGTAAACAAACAGTTCAACTCTCCCATAAATCTTTACTCGCCTCAGGCACTCCAAGAGACTCTGGATCGGCAGACGAGGGTCCTTGCCAACGGTGCAGTCGGGTAAAAGATAATTTGTTCACCCACCTTGATCCTTTTTCATCTCCCATCATAACTCCCAATTCACAAATCCCCAGATGGAACAAAGTGTTCCTTAGAATCAAAGCTTTTTATGATTTTTAGTAACTCACATAGAAATTCTCTATTTTTGTTTATTTTTTATTACATTTTTTAATTATTGGAAACTGAAAAAGAAATATTAACGATACTAATCATTCAAATATTAAATAACCATTTAATTTCTCAGTAATACTTTCCTACACCAATAAATCATTAAACAGTTTTATTTCTTAAATAAAATCCCAACATTGAACTTGAAAATCAGATATCACAAAAGAATTTGCTCGTTCGCTCATTTTGTATTCCCCTCGAAATTAATCAACAATATCATTACGTTTCTGATCCAATTTTAATCCACTGCAACAATCATAAAATCCGGAGAAACGTCGATGCGCAACGAATGATTTTTGAATCGATAGTATCGATGTGTCAATGAACTACCGATTTATCGCAGCCGTGAATGATGAAAGTACGTAAAGCCCGTCAATTCGGATCTCTTGGCAGAGAAGTTTCTTCGCGGCTGCAGCACGAGCGTCTCGTCAACGTCCTGATTGACGGTTAACGATACTTATTATAACATCGGACGGCGAAGACGATAAACTCGAGAGGATGATTCACCGAATGCGAGGCTGTTTGCCCATCGATTCTTAGATCTCGAGAGTTGGCTTGCGGGGGAAGCCGACCAAGATCTCAAAAGAGAGAGAGAGAGAGGGAAAGATTCGCGTCTCGTCACACGGGCGATCGCGTTATTTTCAGAGGCGCGAATCACACCGGTTAGAAATAAACTCTAGCTCTCTCTGTTCTCGACGGGACGATTATTGCGCAAAACTCACCGATCGCGTACTTGACTCAGTTTCGTACTTTTGACGGCCGATCTTCCTTCTTTCTCGCCCTCTCGATCTCTCAGAGTTTATTTACCGCTAGGTGACACCACCGTGTCCGAGACACGTTTGTCACACGGTCGCGCCTTCCCCCGTCGTCGGTTTGACTCGACAGAGTTCAAGAACGTACGATCGCAGTTTTATTTTTCTTTTTTATTTTCGTTATTTTTTTTATCACGATACACGGCGTCACAAGGATCGATCGAAAACCATCCGCCAAAAACGAGCCTTGTCAAAATGATCGCACAGTCTAGGTGAAGCTCTCGCGCTCGTCGCAACCATTTTTTTTTATTCGATTCTTTCACGTATCACGTCCCTTCGATTAATCCGTCTTTGGAAACTTTTGGTGAGCTTTTTTTCGATTTACTTTCCAGAATCGACTTCAATCAGTTGGCTAAACCTGCCAATCTTCAGAATAGCGCTGTACTACGAATGCTCGAGGAGGAGGAAGCACGACAACGAGCTGGACATCCGAGTGAGCGATAATTAAGATTGTTGAACGATGATTGAAATATTTTGTATTGCGGGCTTTTACGTTTTAAGAATTTTCAATGGAGTTATCGTATTGTTTATATATTACGTTAACCGTCCGATCACTTTGCTATCTTATACACGTTTACTATATTTCACTGCAAATTGCATTTTGTATAATTGTGTTGCTAAAATCCTGTCGACCATAACATTTTTATTTCCAAAATGAATTTAACCGGTGATATCCGAGACTCGTAAATCCAAAGTACATAATTGAATCAAACTTACTGAGAAAACAAGAATCTTCTGCTTTTCCAAATCTCTATAATAAAATCTTGCCTCGATATCGTTTATTTATTTCAAGAAATCGAGTGTGTCGACCAAGAGCTTGAGATCGTTAAACGTTTTACGACTGTTAACTTTCTCGCTTGGAGATCAAACGATAGAAAACGATGCTGCGTTTAATGACTTAATACTTTTATCATTTTCTTTAAAATCAATAATACTTTGTTGACTTTTCTAACTCAAGAAACAGTGTGATTTAACATAGAGCGAGGGAGCCCGAAATGTTCATGGACGAACGTTGGATCTAATCTGTAACACCGGATCGGATAATCGGTTTGCTGTTGTGATAAAAAAAAATCATTTGCCATTGACAAATGCTTTAAAACAAAATGCTTCGCTTTTGTCCCGATGCTTTTTTCCTACAAACGCTTCGATCCACGAAGCCGTGGATCCAATTGAACGGCTGCCCCGGCCGCGCCCGATGTCTACGATCCAAGTCCGACGTTTGATACGACCTAGAAGTCGTTATCGCGAATGCTGGCCACCATTCTGCCCTCAAGACGGTCGCCACTGTCGATTACTATTTCATCCCAAATCAGGTATACGATTCCCCGCTCGTTTCAAGAACCCTTGAAAATTGGAATGACAACAAAGATTTAAATACAAAGAAAGAAAAGTCACAAAATCGCATCTTGAACGATTTCCAACTTTATGTTTCTCATTTCATAGATTAGTTTTCTATCAATTAGTTAATTAATCAGTATCGTTACGTCGAGCATTTTTTTTTTACGACCGTACATTTTTCATTTGAGAATTGTTCCCACTTTGTAAAACAAAAAAAACAAGTTCTTCGCCGAACTTTACCAGACGTTGCGAATCAATGGATTTTAAACACCGAGCTTGCCTGCAATAAGTACAAAAATTCAGGAAATACATATTTAAGAAGGTACGAACTAACAATCGTTCTCGTTAATACAATTTATTAAAGTAAAACTCCAAAAATTATTTTTTCACCACGACAAAATGAATCACGTTCTATTCAAGATTTTTCAAAACTCCCACTCAGTGTTTCGTGTACGAAAAAAAAACAATTCAGGGTCACGCGTGACAATTCTTCGAGGCCGAACTCGTTGGGTTTACTTTTAGTTTAATATCCCCCCGTTTTTACAAGAAACTCCCCGATGACGTGAAATAGAAGGAAAATTTTGTGCGATCTCCCTTCCTTCGACCCTCGATTGAAACCTCCCCACTTCTCGAAAATCGCGTAGGCTCTAAAATCGTTGGCCAGGTCGTTACCGCGATTATCGCGACTCAGTAACACAGGTGGGCAAGTCGATGTGTGATTTTCGCACGAGGGTTTAGTAGTTGGCGAAGTTTCGTTTTGGCAAAGTCGCGTTGAGCAGCCCGGAGAATTCCTTCTCTTGCTCGTTAATTTCTTTATACTCACACATCTCACACAGACACACGCTTTTTGGGGAAAAAACGTCACAAACGTTAACCGGAATATTACACATTTCATCTCAGGTCATATATTTTTTATACTGACCTTGCCAAGGTAAAAACAAAAATTTATTCCCGATCGTCAACCTTGCTTCTACACGCGCGCTTTGTACGTCCTCGAATAATTACTCCTTGTGAAGATAGTTTAGGATCTCGGTGATTTGTGCAATTCTCATTAGATCAACGATCTCAATCATCGCTGTCATCGAGTGTCTTATGAAAGGAAAGATATAACAACTCGGCCAGTCTTTCAAATATCTTGAAATTTTCGTCGTACGCCCCAAGTATAATTAAACAGTGCCTCCTAGACCGATTAAAGGAGAAGTATCAAGCTCTCTGCAGACAAGCCGAAAAGTTCTCAGCTATATGTATAAATAGATTCGAAAAATTGACCCATATAGAAGCAACCGGGATTTCCCTCTCGATGATTTTGTTTTATCGAAGCGGATATTTTTCACAAAAACAATTTTTCGATATCTTGTTTCATTCATTTCTATTGTTTGATTTTGAACTCGTTTCTCCTTAGATTTTCTTTTGTCGAATCGGTTTTTAAAAAAATCAATTTTTGAACATTTGTTTTCATTTGGCTCTATTATTTTATTTAGAACTCGTTTCTCGTTAGATTTTCTTTTGTCGAATCGGTTTAAAAAAACAATTTGTGAATATTTATTTTCATTTGTTTCTATTATTTTATTTAGAACTCGATTCTCGCTAGATTGTCTTTTGTCAAATCGGTTTAAAAAAATCAATTTTTGAACATTTATTTTTATTTGTTTCTATTATTTTATTTAGAACTCGTTTCTCGTTAGATTTTCTTTTGTCGAATCCGTTAAAAAAAATCATTTTTTGAATATTTGTTTTCATTTGTTTCTATTATTTTATTTAGAACTCGTTTCTCGTTAGATTTTCTTTTGTCGAATCCGTTAAAAAAAATCATTTTTTGAATATTTGTTTTCATTTGTTTCTATTATTTTATTTAGAACTCGTTTCTCGTTAGATTTTCTTTTGTCGAATCGGTTTAAAAAAATCAATTTTTGAACATTTATTTTCATTTGTTTCCATTATTTTACTTAGAACTCGTCTCTCGTTAGATTTTCTTTTGCTGAACCGGATTAAAAAAAATCAATTTTTCAACATTTGTTTTCATTCGTTTCTATTATTTTATTTACAACTCGTTTCTCGTTAGAACTTTCACGATATTCTTATAAATTGAATTATTCTTGTAAAGCAAACTCCAAAAGAATAAATGGAATCAGTTTATTAATAAGATTAAGCAATTGGAATGATTATTTTTCATTAAATTCGTCATTAATTAATTATTCAATTAACCATCCCTTATTAACATTCATACGCAGGTCGACTGAAACATTATTAATCGATTCGCTCGCTTCGATACAAACTATTTTTCCATCCCAACATTCCAATCGAATACCAAAAATTAACCATCGCAGGAACGAGCTCGAAAATATTTTCGCGTAATCGACACGAATTCGCAGCAATGATCGTCAAATATAAACTTGGCTACTACGCCTCGACAATTTTCGCGTCATAATTTCGTTGTGCAGTACTGTCAAGATACATCCAACATTATACATCGTCGCAATTTCGTTGCGACACTGACGCAATTCTATAGCCGTTTCAGAAATTTTCTATATCGGGAATCGTCTATTTCATTTAATCAAAACAAACAAAATACCCAAACATTTAAAATACCAATGAAATATTAATTTCATCGGACAAACCAAAGTTTCATTTTTTTTTAGATCAAGAGACCTTCATAACCGGAGAAACATTTCCTTGTCGATCTGCATACAATTTCATCTTATTGTGCACATCAACTTCCGCGATCCGGTCTTTCATCGCTAATTGCGAAATCGTTACCTCGACTCGACAACGATGATGATCTTGCTGTAACGCTGCCAAGATAAACTCTTCTCGTGTCTATCGCCGTCTCGATTCTTCCACTAACTCGTGCTTGGAATTTAAAAAAATCTGATCTCTCGCAGGAGACACGAGCGCTCGTATGTGCCAGGGAATAATAATCGAACGATCGCAGAAAAATCATCCGACGTATCTCCGAAAAAATATTATAAATAACCAGGGGCGAGAGGGAAAGCGAAAGAAAGATCGGGACCGTAGAAAATCGAGTGACGCACGCAAATTTCGATTCGCACGAGCTCGCGAAAATTCATAATTTTTGTCCGTTTTCTTTTTTTGTTTGCAAGGCCATCGATCAGGTAGTTTGTCGTACAGTGAACTATGAGAAGCAGCTCCTCTTCCCATTTCATCCGCTCTAATCATAGATCATGGCATTTTTGCTTTTAACCCACTCTAATTTTATTTTTAATCGCCCCAATATTTTTATGTTTATCCTTGACGAGTCTGATATTTATGATTTTGTTTACAGGTCTAAAACGAGTTGCTTGGCCGCCACCACCCGAAGACCAGGACACCGTCGACTTTGTTGAAAAAAGTCCTGTTCAAGCCAAGGTATAACTTTGTATTTATTTATTTATTTATTTATCATATACTGTACACCGGACATAGAAACGATCGGCATGGGTTTAATGTCGTAAAATATGCCTAACAAAAATATTTATTATCCCAATAATTATAGTAAGAATAATTCCAAAATTTATTCATGATATTCTTTATTAACATTATCATTGTCATTAATTTGTGGAAGAATTATTGCACGTAACGTTCATGTTGTATCTTAAGTTCAACGTTGACTACATCGTCCGAATATAAAAGCGCTCGTCGCAACTTTCTAAAATATATTTTATTTGAAAAAATCATTATTATTTGATATTTTCCATCTTTTTCATGAGAAATGGTGTTCGAAATTACTCTTTTTTTGTTCTCTTGAATTCTTAAAATTCTGTAAGACTCGCGGTGTCGGTGAGTACGTTTCGTATCAAAGCAGTCCGTCGTCCGGTGCATCGCCTCAACCACCGACTGCAACGACGACGATTTCTCGCGTTTCACCACAGGCGATTCCATCCTCACCCTTGCCGCTAAGTCCCAGTGGAACACTTCGGCAACCGTCGCACTTTCAACAACAGGCTCAGACGAAAACTTGGGCGCCCGTTACCCCGCCGGCAACCTCGCCTCTGCCTTATCAGCAACCTCTGCAACATCAACAGAATATTCGAGCTCAGACACAGCCTTGGCAGGTAAAAAAAAGCTCGGCGCGATGTAGTCAACCGTAGAGCTTTTTTCAAATGCCCGCGGCATGAGTCTCCAATGTGCGAAAAATCCTTTTTTATTTTAATCTTTCTACATTACTTGGCGTCGACTCAAAAACTCGGAGGGTTTCTTCAATTTTGTATACGTTCTATAAACCTAATCCTACACTAACTCGAAAAAAAACAATGATTTATTGAGAAATATGTATGAAAAATTAACATTAAAAAAGGTAATATTTGTTGTAAGTAAAGAAGAAAGAAGGGTCTATATTTTAAAAGGTCACAATAACAGTAAATAAATTATAGAAGAATCGTGCAAGCTAAAACCATTTTTCAATTACTTGGCTAATAAACCTTTTTTAAGCCGTTATATTGTCCGTCGATGCATCACGATTGATATACAAAGTCCTTCAATAAATTATGATTTTTTCTTCGTTTCAGGAAAATTCAATCCAATCCAAGGATCAGTCGACGCTCAAGCAGAAACAGAACCAATCAAACCCGATTTATCAACAGCCGACTTTCGAACCACCACCTTCACTCATAACTCTCAGGCCTGAGCCGCCGATATCGCAGGTTTCATATTTTTTTTTATTTTGCTCGTTTCATAAACTACATAAGCTTCGGAAATTCAATAGAGATGATAATTTTATTCCTGTGATACGCGTAACAATCGCGTTGGCGTCGCGACATATCGCTGGATCATCGTTGCTAAAGCCCGCATGATTTGTTACAACGGAACAAGTATATTGCCAGTTTTTCTTTTTTGGCATCTTCTCAAGTGCTAAAAGTGCAATGTCGAGGCAAGGGATACAGTTATATTGTCTGGAACTAGGCGAAGAGTCTTGTTTCGAAATATGCAAGATTAATGCTTATTCCTCACTCGTTTCAACGAAGCACAGAGGCACGCTTACATCGGTTTGCTTATGCACTGCCAAGCTCATCGTTTGAATCTTCTTTCGATTTAGTATCTTCATGGCCAATTATAATGGGCAATAAAGTATTGCAATATTCGATTTAAGAAACATTTACATTTTTTCATTGGCAATTCGTTGAGAAAATCTAAAATTGTTTTGTATCTTATTTATTCAAGATACCGGCACCTGTATATCTTGCCCAACCAGCAGCAACGATGGCACCGATCAGTGGCAACATGAGAGGCGACCAAAAGTGGCCACCAGAGTCCGTCAAGGTGCAGGCCGAGGCTGAGAACAAAGCCAGATTGGATCTTGCCAAGGGTCCCGCGGTAAGACCGCGGAGAGTCAAGAAGGACTACACCGGTTTCTTCGCTCAGCACGCTCTCAACAGCACTTATCCGGGATATCGAGCACCACCCGGCACTCAGTACTTCACTCCCGGCTATCAACATTAAGATATTTTAGACTGCGTAACTTATACCTCGAAGCCTCTTGTACGCTCTTTTTTTTCCGTCGGGAATCGATATACGGTCTTCTTCCACCAACAAAGTGCCGATATGATCGCACACACTCGAGATTAGCCAAGCCCTCGTACAGTATCACAAGTCGTATGGCGTGGCCAATTTTTCGAGCATCATCAAATTCGCGGAGTTATTCGTCAACGTGAACTGAAGGGTATTTAACCCGTTACGCTTCTATTTCCAGTTCTCGTTACGTTCATCCGCAAAAATCCTCGTGTAAATACTTTTTACAGAGCTGAATACGCGTGGGTATTAATCGGAATTTTACCTGCCTAGATCTTGCTTTTTTATTATCTTTTCGCTCTATGTCCTCGATCGTGTTACCTTGTATCGCTAAACTAGTCTTTAAATTAACTGACGGCAGATTTTTGGGATTGAATTTACCCGCGCCACGCACGAATCACTATACTCATAAAAAAATTGAATATACCGATGGAGAAAAACCGCGTCGAGAACACAACGATAGCAAGCCAAGTCCGGATCGCGCATAAACAAAAGAGAAAAGTAATCACCACGTCTTGACACTTTTTTTGGTCTGATATATCGAAGCGACGACCGGCTTGACGACGAACGACGAGAATCGAATGGCAAGTTCAACTTACCGAAATGTACAAAAACGTTATACTTCGAGAAATGGGCGTATATATAATATATATATATATATATATAATATATTTTTTTTTGTAATGTGAATGCAAACGACCAACTGTCATGTGAACTAACGAAATCTTTTCAGAGATATTTACCATCGTCGTGTTTAAAACGTTATACGAAAACAATAAACGAGAATAATAATCGTTGAATGGTGGTGGAATGTCGAAGGAATTGAAACAAGTGTGATAACAGAATTGTCCAGAATTCGCAAATTTATTCCTTCCCATCAACCTCTATTGTTATAACTGTATACAACAATTTGGTTTTCCTTTGTTACGAATGCTTTCCGTTATCACCCCTATAACGTGATAGTTTTATTCATTCCAGTAATCTATAACACCCACAACAATTTATTGATAGTAGCAAAATGTTTGTTGTCTTTTTCAGTAATGACAATATTTCAATTAGTAACGCTGGCACAGCTAGATGCATCTTGTATTGTACTATAGCTCGATTAAGTAGTTTTGATTTCTGTATTGTTCTTTTTTGTTGCAGCATTATTTTGACAAGGCACGCGCTTGCAAAACTAGTTTTTTTTCTTCTTCAGAACGGATTTTCAATTAACAATGTTATATGCGTTCACTTCAGAACATATCATACCCGTTCGGCGTTATTAAAAGGACACAAAAGGTTAGTCAAATTTCCCCAGACAAGATTGCATTTTAATTGAGAAATCGGTGGATCTTCAAAGTCTACTTGTTCGAACGACTCGCACGGAGACCCGAAGAATGTGAGTTAAAAAAATAAATATTCTCTGTGATTGATAAAGGGATCGGATACGAAATTGAGAGGTGATAGTTGTTTGATAGAGAACTGCCGAAATATATTCGACCGCAAAATATCCGATGATTTGACTAGTGCAAGTTCTTAGCACGATGAACGAAAACAAATATTTCGCCACGTACGACGTATCGATCAGTTGATATATCGTTAACTTTATTCGTCACGAGCACGGGCGTATATCGATCGAACTTCGAGGAGCAACATTGTTTTCGCAATGTGCTAGACAAGCGAAAATCCATGGGTTTGTTGAATAGCTTGGAGTAATTTGTATCGAAGTCTTTCGCGCGTCTGATAACGAGGCAAGTCCAGCAGGTTGAAACAGGTGTGAGCAACGGGTAGAAAACGCTCGTCGGTCATAGGTTGAATCGTTATCTGAAAAAATCAATCGCATAATTTTTATCCAGTTTACAATTGTTCTCTAAAGTAATGAAACTAAACGCTATTACTAATATTTTATTTTAGCATTCTTATTAAAGTTGCTCGTCGTCAAACATACTTTGATCGCTTTCATCCCTTGTATCGGTATTCGATCACTTCCCGTCAAGAACAGCAAAAACTTTTTTTTCTCCTCGAGCGTAAGCTCATGAAATATCTTCCAGAACATAATTATCGTCGGGTCGTCCTTTGTGTATCCTTCTTTGTACGTCGCATTCGCTTCCAACTCGTTCCAATCGTAATTCTCATTTCCAACCACCACCGCCATGAGTTCATGACTGTGAAAAAGCTCCAATACTCGTCCTCCGCAGACTTTGTGAAAACCCTCGTAAAACGCTCGAAAATTCGCCTCGACGGATTTATTTAACATATGGTCAACATACAGATCAACGAATTCTGTTCTAAAAAGTAAAAAAAAACACTTTATACGTAAGATGCTCCCGTTAAGATGGATTATATTAATCTATCGGACTACTTACTTGTTGTTTTGAGTAACAGGCGTTTTACTTCCTCCTGGTATCAACTCATGCACGACCGTCTCGCCAAAAACTTCTGTCGATACTTCAAAGTTCAGAGAAAAAACTTCCTCCAAATCTGGCTCGTCATAATCCAAGATGCTCTGCAAACTCCTAAAATTTGATACGTCATGTTTTCATCAGTTCCATTCCATTGTGTTGAGCTCGTAAAAAATAAATAACTCGTTTCCAATTCTTTAAATAACCGAATGGAAGCTCATACCTCGCCACACTAGGTGATATATCCCTGACATCCGATAGGCCGACCGGCTCGTTTAGCAATTTTTTATACAGCGCCAGAGGAAAAGGTAAGTCGATTATTATAAAATTGTAGATAGCCAAGCCACAAAGAAGACCGATCAGGAAGTAAATGACTTTTTCCTCGAGGGACTTCTCGCTAAACCATATTACGCGAGTTTCTTCATATTGCTTGAACATTCCGTATTTAGGGTCGAGAATTTCTTTCAATAAGAGCATGAAAAATTCTTTCTTTACACCGCCTGCATCCTCCGCCTCTTCATCATGGAATTTTACCTGCAAAGAAATGGATATTTATTCAGACTATTTTTAAGCCGTTGGTCATGAAAAAAAAGAAAGAATTGAACGTACTCGCAGGGGCTTTTTCAAATCGCTCGATTCATACGATGACAATTGCGATATGGTGTCACCTACTAAATTTGATCGCGATACGTTCAAAACGATAAACTGACCGTGACGAGCGTCTACATTCCCGGCGGGGTAAGGAGCAAATAACATGTGAGTAAGGGCTCGCGTCGCCGCGTCGTGCATTGCCATTTGCATCTGAAAACATAAAGAATATCCTGCAATGCTCTTTCTAAAAACTCTAATAACAGTGTGACAAGAAATAATGTATCGTTAAAAAATTTGGTCAAACAATTTATATTGCACACCTGTATTGCTTGATCAGCTTCCAGCATCATTGTCTTGGCCTGAGCATCGAACAAGAATGGATAATTGCAAAAGTACATCTTTTGTTGCTAAAAAATTGAAAAAGATCGTTGCAAAGTCAAGAAAAATTAAGACATATATTGCAATTATGATTAAAAATGGGACGCCGTGAAACTGGGGGAGGGTTTTAATGAAAGTGGTACAGGAGATGGGGATAGAAAATTGTATAGAATTAATATGGGAGACAAAAGATGGGGCAGAGATAGAGGAAAAAATAAAGGAAGGACTCGAAAGATTGAAACAGAAAGGATTAAGAAAGGAGGAGGAGAAGATAAATCGATCTTCGTACAACAGCAACTACAAGCATATTTGCAGGAATGAGGAGGCACCGTTGAGGTATTGGTCGGAGGAGGGGGTGAAGGGAAGGAATAAGGAGGTGTGGGCGAGAATGAGATATGGAAATATCGGAAACGCAGGAAAGAAAGGGGAAAAGGAGTGGATGTGCCGAATCTGTGGTGAAAAAAACGAAACATTGGAGCACCTAATGGCCTGCAGGAAAGGCTGGGAGAGGGTTACGGAAAAAGCGAGGAAGGCAGCAGAGGGATGGTTAGAAGGAGTTGATAGCTTGGCGATAAGAGGGGAAATAATAAATATGTTAGGGGGAAGAATAAAGGAGGACCTGTGTACATATTTTAGAGAAATAGAAGAGGAATGCAAGAAAAGTGAGAGGGAGAAGAGAGAATGCGATGGAAGGGACGGCTAGATATAAGAAGGATGACGGGTGTTTGTAAAAAACTTGTGTAAAAAGTTATGCAAATAAAACTGGCTTATATATTGCAATTATGAATAGACACTCACCGGACTGGAATCTTTATCTCGTTGCCACTTGAAGTAATCTGCCTTGAGATCGATAAGTTCGGTTAATTCTGGCAAATGAAAAGTACCATAAGGTACAAGTAGGCCTTCCTCAACAGTTTGATTTAATTTGTTTATATAACAAAGCAGATCTAAAGCAGTTTGAAGTCCAACGTTTCTTATTACAACCTAGAAAATGGAAGTTGAAAAAAGGAGATTTATTCAAAAAATCCTGATCGATGAAACTTCGAATCCTTTGAAACTTGCCTGACTTTCGGCGCTTTTCAACTCTTTCAGAAAGTGAAGTACCGCTCCCTTGTAAACATGTATGAGGCGTTCGAGAATCTGTACTGGAGCTTTGCACCACCACCGGCCAACCACTCGTAGAGCCTCGGGTTTGAGTTGCAAAACCCTTTTGGCAAAAGGGGTATGAAGAGTTTCGTGATTTTCAGGATTGGTGAATCCATGATAGACCGGCAGCGTTAAATAAACTCTAAGAGATTCAACATCCGGTGGTGAAGCAACGAGTGAAGGTATAATTCCGTCTATTATGCTCGTATGAATCTGCAACGAACACAAGAAATATTTCTAACAATGAAATTTTCTATCACAATTAAACCTCGCTCACCAATTCTTTGATAGTCGTATTATTGAACTCCGCAATCATTCCATAAATGTTGAAGGCTTGATCTACATCGACGCCATGGTGTTTGCTTGAACAACCATAGTGTACGTCGTTCCCGGCTAAGAAGGAGGCATTCATACAAGCTTGACTCTTAAATACCGTTTCAAGATATCTGTAACGATTTTGGATGAATTTGTATTTAATAAAAACGATCAACGACATAATCTAGAAAGTGAAATTGATACGTAGATTTTTTCATATAACTTACGTCATCAGGTCATGATCGACGGGTGTATCGGCTAGGATTCCTAGGCAACCAGAGATTCGATTTTTTTCTATTGTGAGAATCTGTGATGTAGGGTCGAAAAACCTGCAATCGTCCGCCGGAATATTATCCTGAATAAATAAATATATCATATTAATTAAAATTGATCGATCAAATGGTTGACTAATCGAGATACAACATTCCACATTGTTACATAACTTGCCTTTCTTTGAGTGACAGTAGCGAAACAGTGATCGCCGCCCGAAAAGATATGCCGCACTACACAATCGACACTATACTCGCTTATCGGATTGTCCACATTGACTATCGCTGAACCACTGGGTGACACCCAGGGTCCCAGAACGACCTGGGGCGTCGTCGCGCTTCGAACAGCCCGTGCTCCAAGTTGTCCGGCACCCCCCAAGCCCCACGCATAAACTCTGCCTTGTGATGATACCAAAGCAAGCATGTGTCTTTTCCCACACGATATCTGAGTAAATCAATATTTAATTGACGAATAAGAAAAATAAAACTGCAGACTATTGATTCTTGCAACCTTACTTGAGTAACAGTGCTTCCCATAAGATCCATAACTTGACGAGGCAATATCTCATTGTTGCTACTTCCATGACCTAACTGGCCATACATTCCCGCTCCGCAAGTAAAAACCCCACCATCCTGGAACAATTTTTTTAATTCAATTGTACGTTAATTAAAATAGGAAATAGGAGTCTCGAAGCTCACCATTGTGAGAAATGCCGAAAAATCATCGCCACACGAGACGTATCGAACTTTGATGTTTCTCAGAGTCCTGAGTTGACAAGGTAATCGTATGTTCTGGGTGTTGTTGAGGCCCAATTGACCAAACGTGTTTCTGCCCCATCCGTACACGGCACCTATTTTCGTTTATCCAAAAATAGGTTTTACTACAATGGAATATTCACTGCTGAAAAAATTCATCAACTCAAGAATTCTTTAATTTACCAGATTTCGAAACGACTATAGAGTGATGTCCACCACAGGCAATAAATGCAATTGGCACAGCGACCAGACTCTTTACAAGTTTCGGCTTTAACGACGATGTAACATCCTGCCCGAGTCCCAATTGACCCTCGCTGTTGGATCCCCAGGTATATAGCTCACCATTGTTGGTTAGTGCCACTACGTGCCTAAGACCACAAGCTATCTGAATTACGACGCTCGTACCCAGGGTTTTTACCATTCGAGGCACAGACTCAGCTAAATTTATAGTATTTAAACCTAGGAGATAAAAGTATTTTGGTAATCAAGATTATCATTGCATTATTCTATTTGTAATGTTTTAAAGGAAACTTCCATATTCGTACTACCTAATTGACCATCGGAATTAGAACCCCAGCTGAACAATTGGCCCCACTCGTTTACAGCCATTGTGTGACTCGATCCACACGAAGCTTTCTTGAATATAAAGGCATCCAGACCAGGAATCAACTCTAGAAAATAAAATATCTTCTCTCTTCATAGTGGATGGCAACAAATTGATGATCCTCTTGGTCTATTTGTTTTGCAGATGTATACGTACGCAACCTTTTTCTGGGCTTATCATGGCCCAGTTGCCCATAATCGTTATTTCCACAAGAATATACCTGGCCATCTCTGGTTACTACAACTGTATAATTTTCTCCACATGCAACTGGAAAAAATCAATTTTGCATGATAATTATTACATTTTTTGTACATATATACTTTTTTGGTACCTTTATATTATATAGAACTAACTTGTGTAAATAAATAGTATAAATAGTGTAAATAGTATAATAGATATATAGTAACTTGGTGCATAGCTCTAAGACCAGAGTGGTTGTATGCACAGACTCCAATGTACGGTGTACTTTGCCTTTTTACGTGTCTCTTCTCCTCACACACATCTCTAGTCTCAATGTCACCATCAACCACTCCGGTGGACCTACAGTTTTTTTCTTAGGTTGGTTCCGAACCACCGAGAGCACAGAAAAAGCACATAGAAAAATCTCTGTGCTTTTTATTTCTACGTGTAATAAATTATTTATAATTTTATGTGTATTTTTAATATACTGGACTATATGAACCATAACAAAAATGGTCTTACTATGATTGATTTGCGCCGCCTTTTGAAAATTGACTTCTCTTGGGATGAGGATGGTTTCATCCTCGATACCCCCCAGGCCCAATTCTCCATGTACCGTGCTACCCCAACAGAACATATTTTGTTCTTCCTTGGATACTGTGTAAATCCTTGCTACATCAATTTCAGTCTCCAAACGGCGTTTTTTCGACGGGCTTGCCTGTACAACATACATTACATATCACAACAAATTTGTAGAAATTCAATGAACATTGACAAAATTTCAACCTCAATATTATGTTTTTCATGAATAAGGCGTTTTATGAGAATTCAACTGACCATGATATATTAGACTTTTTCATAGTTTCTAGGATGACATTATATGGAAACGTTGGTTATTCAATGTTGTCTGTATTTGTCTTGGAAAGCTATACATCTTCGATCGTTCTAGAAAATAACATTCTCCGAGGATTGAAACTTGTTCGATATATATGGAGCCAGTAGCCAAAATGTGTATAAATAGGCTAGTCGTGATTCATATGGGGGCGACTTGCGGGCGAACTTTCTCCAAATCTTGCGACATTTTTTTTTCACGAGAAAATTTTAAAAGATTTACTGTGTTACTCTTTATTTCGACGAAACTTACAAACGAATGAGATTTTGTCTTTTTCTTTCTCCCCCCACCCCTCTCTTCCCTCGCTATTTCTTTCTTTCAATGTATGAGCTGACGCACTAAGACAATATCTCATCGGAATATAAATCATAATATTATGCTTGTTGTAAAGATATAAATTGCCAAGTTGACAGATCACCATTCATGATTTGAAGGAATGACATGTGGAGATTGCGTACGTCTTGAATCAATGTAGTTTATAGAAGTATAACATTTTGTTTTCCTCCCGAAGCAATATGAATGCAATGACACTTGAATAACTCCAGCTGACCAAGATCAGGTTAGTTTTGGTTTCTAGCACTTTCTGGAATTCGTCACGACAGGGAGGGAGGTAATATTGTTTCCAAGATATTCAATAATCACCGCCGTGAACATTCCAGATGATCTTTCGCGCCGATTACTGTATGAAACAACTAAGTATCACCAATTTTGTTCACAATAACCAATCACATTCGTGACGCATTATTATTATAGTACTTACATCTCTCGTTCATGACCCAAACATTTACGGCGTGTGAAATCAAATTTAAAAAAAAAACCTAATCTGTCACATGTGAGCGCAACTCGATGCTATCAGAGATTAGATACTATACTGATATTTAACATGGAACGCAATGCGTGTAGTGTCGCAAGCTAATTTTCCTAGAATTAAGTATCGGGTCTAGGAGGACATATTTTTCAATTAGAAGCCAACCTTGGTTCATACTTGATTTATGGTCTAGGGGAAAAGTAAGTGGAACCGTCGTGAATACATCTCTAGTCGAAGAATTTATTTTTTAACATTACCTTTTTGTCATGTTTGGCTAAGGCCGTACTACTGTTTATGGCGCCGTTAATCGTGGGCGGTTTCTACCCGTACGATTTTGAGAATCAAAGAAATCAATACAAGTCGCGACACTGACGGCTTTTTGTAAGCGATCTTGCAGTTAATAGTTGCAACCGCTGCGAAACAAAGTTCACTCGCTGGCCGCTCAGATGTCGCAAAACGAACTCTCAAGGTTTCAACCATAGTATAACTAGTATGGGCACTCCGAGCATTTTCGAGGTTCGCGTCGTCCGTTCTGCGCATCCATCCGCCATGTTTTTGGGTGCCACCAATCAGAAAATTGTTTCATAAGTGGTGATGTGAAGCCTGTGACAGTCAGTTGAAAGGTTACAATTTTTGAAAACAACGTTGGAAAATAAGACATAAAATAAAATGCAGAAAATCAAAGGATATAAAAAGTACAGTGTTAAAAATTGCAGAAATACGACTGCAAATTCAGAGTGTTCTTTTTTTCGCTTTGCAGTTTGCGAAGAATACAGTATAGAACATGTAGAATTGGAGGACTCAACAATTTCCTGTTTTTTTAAAGCATATCAAAGTGAAAGGTCTGCTTTTGGTAGCCTGAAAATGCCACATAACAATTTTATATTTTATATATGTTCTTTAGAAGCGATTTTTAATGATAATTTTGAAACCGTTATTTTACAAAAAAATGTTATTCAAACATTTTTGACAAAAGCTGAATCAATTATGTTTCAGCATTCATGTCAAGATTTTCCACATTTATTTGTAAAAAAGCTATTTTTCAGGATGCGTTTATATTATACTTTAAAATTTATAAATCGCAACTTTAAATCTAATTCTAATCAAAATAATTCAAATAAAATGATCATTTGGAAACATTTATAAACAATTGGAATAATTGGCTCTATATTTCCATGATATGTATGGCTTTAATTATTCACTAATTGTATAATTAATGTAATTTTGTAATAGATGTTTGTATGTCATTATGTAATGAATAAATGATTCATGTAATCATATATTTTTACTTTACTTATGATTACCGAACTCCTATATTTATGTAATGATTTATAATAATAATGATAGACATAAATAACAATTAGTTTTCAAATAATAAAATATGCAAACCATTTCACTTTTTTATTTTCTTATTTTTATGTATACAATCGGTTCTAATCTGTATAAATTAGTTTATATATATTTTCATCTTTTTATCAATTTTATCTAATATATTTTATCTCTAATAATTTTAATTTATTGACCAAAAAAAGCTTTTATTTGTTTTATTTTTTAGATAATTTTTAAATTAAAAAATTTCTTTTCCAATTTATAAAATTTATATACGTCCCTGGTGAGATAGTAATATACCGCGGGTTCCTAGAACAAATGATCCGTCACTGGAGGTTAGGCCAAAAACATGGCGGAAAATTGACGACAAAAAGATCAAAGTGCCGACAAAGAGTGCCCATACTAGTTATACTATGGTTTCAACTTTTGTCGAACGTTGCTGATCTCCCTCCTAATCACTGATGTTGTGTCTAATACTTCTATTACCGACTGAGTTCGGTGACTTCATTTTGGTAGTAATATATTCGTACGGGCGATAAG
Source organism: Netelia fuscicornis (assembly GCA_946811545.1). NCBI lineage: Eukaryota > Metazoa > Arthropoda > Insecta > Hymenoptera > Ichneumonidae > Netelia > Netelia fuscicornis. Next base: position 38,749,815 of record OX328012.1, read on the forward strand.
AAACCATACGAACATGCCTTTATTTATATCACAACACTCCTAGACACAATTTCTACATAACTCGGACCCTCTGTTGATTTTATGTCTTCGCCCCTCAGGCAGCTCAGGCATAGCAGCTGGTCACAGATGATGACGATTGACGATTTATCTTTGACATATTTTGTATAGGTTAATCTCTATTCGCGTATACACTTGCTTGCGATTAATAAATTAAGTGCCTTACGAGACAACACGTATTGATGTATTTCTGCAGAGAAGGAATCAGTAAACTATTCCGAGTTTTTCATGCAATGGTTAAGACGGCATCTTGGTTAAATTGTTTGGGTCTATGAAGACTCCGAAATGGATGAAGATGAGCAACTTGTATTCTGGTAGTCACGAAGGCTTCTGTGAACAGAATCGAGGCTCTATCATCTTGAGGGCAGTACAAAAGCGAGAGCATTGCAAATTCTAGGTTGCCCTTGACGTAAGTCCTTGGTAATACATTCATGTAGGTGTTGATTGTTATGCTTACTTTATTTTAAAGATTGCTATAATTTGTACCATCATGTTTGACAAATTACTACTTTTGTTATTGAATTAGAAAGATTATCTTTTTGAGCAGGCCTCTAAATATACGTTTACATACATATATGTATCCACATGTACATACATACATTTATATTTATCTAATGTAGAATTATCCTAATGTTGAAAAACGTTAATTAACGTGTTAAGTGCTATATCGATTACAAGTGATCGATGTTGTATTTTCTGTTGGTACTGTGTCGGTCACCGGTGATTCACGATATACATTTCGTTGAGGCCACCCTGAATATTGCAGGCCAAACAAAAAGGTAGACAAATTAGTCTCAGCACTTAACGTTTTAATACGGTTATTTTATAATGACCCATATTTAGTACTTTTGTTGCTCGTACAATTTATATGTCTGATAGTTTAACGAACCGTTCATTAAACGTGTGTAAATTTGACACCAGAAGAACGGGTCTTCATTTTCTTGTATGTATTTTTGATATGTCGGACAATGTCAGATTCTATAATAACTGAAGTATATTTAAAAATGTGTTCCCTAAAATTCGATTTAACAAAAGGGGTGGACACGAATTTAGGAATACGATATGATGGCATGAAATATGGTATCTTAAAAGGGGTAAATTACATATTTCATACTTGGTCTCTCAGTAATTGACTTTATCTTTATTCTATTTATATTTTTTTGCTTTAATAACAAATTTTCATACTTTATTTTAGTAATGGTAAATCTTTTTATACAGAGAAAACCAAAAAGTTAAAAATTTTAATTGCCGCTTTTTTTCTTTAAGTCGAGGACAACTTGAATTGATCAATGAAATGCAGGATCATGGATGCATGGTCGAAAATTCTGAGAATCAAGATTGTATAGGAAATCTGGCCTCTTTCATGCAACATGATCATAATTCCAAACGTACCTTGCCACATGATGCTGATGGGACATGTCTAGATGAAATCGATAATCCTCTGTACAAACAAGAGAATTCAATATCTCAGTCTCTCAACAAAGAAAATTTGTCAAATGGGCGAGATCTTCCAAAAACCGTATCTTCCAATTATGAAAACATTCCCCTCGATTCTGCGAAAGAGGTTGATCGAATCTCAAACGATGTCAATACGATCGTAAAGAAATCCGATGAGAAATGTATGAGCTCATGTAGAAAAAAAGCAGTTGAACTCAGGGGAAATATTTCTCACGAGGAACCTTCGGAAGCTATGGAGAAACCACCAAATGTCAAAAACGGTGATGATTCTGCGGTGCTTCAATCAGTCTTTCACAAAAGTTCTGAATGTTCAAGTACAGATAAAGATCGCTGGAACCAAATCGATCCACCATTAGAAGAGCTTAGTATACAGGATTCTTGCGAATCACAGCCTGTCTATAGCCACGATAGAAGCGAAACCGAGAGATCAACGGTATTTCTGAAACCAAAACCTCGGATAAATTGGATAGAAAGACCGCCGATGCTGAGCGATGACAGCCGTCTCGTGAAAATTTCACTGCCAACAAGTTCATTAAATCTGATGCAAACGAACGCTCAATTCTTAAACAAGAGCCGTAATTTTCTGAACTTCATTACCGAAAAATCGACCAACATCATGGAAAAAACACTTCTGCCACAGAACCTGACGAATCGCTATAACTCAATGGTCAACATGTCAGAAGGTGCGGCTTATACGATCGATAAAAAGAATTTCGAAAAAAATCCTATCAGCCTCACTTCCTCGATACCCGAGGTGATGAAAACTGTGGACCCAGAGATGCCCTTGCAGCCCAGTGAGATGAACGATGTCACGAAGAATTATATAATTTCGCCCAATGCAGGAGTTGCGAACCCTCCGGACTTGAAAAATACCGAAATCATTGCAACTCCAGAGACAGGCTTGTCCAATGGATTCTCTGTAAATTCGGGTGCATCATGCAATATTGACAACTCCATCTCATCAATACAAGATACTTCCTCTCCACTGAAGAGTGACGGTTCTCAAAGTTCGGATAGTGGGCTGAAAATTGATGAACCAGTGTCAATAGAATCGAAAGAGATAGCTGAAGAAAAATCTAGAGTTAAATCTGTGCAGGAGGATTTGACTGAACCCAGGGATGTTTCGACGGATTCATGCAATGATTTGCTGAGTAATCCTATTTATCTAACACTCATGAGAGATTACGCCAAAGCAAGAGATGAAAAAGAGAAGCTTGAAGAAAAGGTTAACAATCTTGATGCAAGGAATCGTATGCTCGAGGCCCAAAATAGTGGTGAATTGTTTACCGTTCAGCTCGAAGCATTGGAGAAGACTGTGGACCGTTTGGCTGCCGAATTGAGTGTAGCTAATGCTCATCGAGAGGAACTCAGTCGAGAGTATGCAGCAGCAAACAAGGAACGAGAAAGCATGGTGATGAAATACGCGGTTAGCGAAAAACAACTGATAGACACCCAAAGGTAACAAGCTTGAAATGGTTTTTAAATTATATATGGGTTTAATTATAAAAAAATATATTTATAAGTAGGTATAATTATAATGATCATAATCATAATAATGATGACTAGACTGATTATGTTCATAACTATAGTAACATGAAGTATAATCGTAATCAATATAATTGAAGAAAATTTTAATAAATTGTTTCTTCTGTTCATACAGAGCCCGTGATTGTACGGAACGAAAATACAAGGAAATCACCAAAGATCACGAGTCGTTGCAGGCGAAGCTACGCCAAGCACAGAGCGAGAGAACGAGAATTTGCAATATTCTTGATGCAAAATGTCGTGAATTGACGGATTCGCAAAAAGAAATCGAAAGGCTGAAAGAAGACGTTAACGTTCGTGATGTTAAGCTCAAATGGAGCCAAACGAAGCTAAAGGCAGAGATGGAGAGTCAGAAGGAAACGCAAACGAAATTAGACAAGGCAACGGTAATTAAAATTGAAATATTTTTTGACCCTTTTACAGTGTCGATCTCTATATTCTCAAGAGTTGATATTTGTAGGCAAAAATTAACAACATGAAAGAGGAATGCGACCAAATACGCCGAGAGTCACAGGAGATGATAAGAAAGTTTCATCAATCGGAGGAAAACAAGGCCGTTACACTTGATCAACAGCTGAAGGAACAACAAGCTCGTCTGATATTGGAACGGCACGTAACCGAGGATAAAGAGATACTGAGGCTACAATTGCAAAAGGAGGTGGAGCTCTTGAAAAATCGGCAACACGCATTGATCGAGGAAAACAATACGCTCAGCTTGAAAATTCAAGATTTGGAAAAAAATCGTTTGACTTACGAGAACAGAATGAGTGAACTAAAGATCATAGCTGATCAACGACAGAAGGAAATAGTTGATCTTAACGCTAAAGTTTCGCACCTAGAAACCCTCAAGCTTCAATTGATTCAGTCAGTACATCGAATGCGTAAAATTGTAATGTGAAGTTTAAACGAAGATTGAATTTTGTTTTTTCATGCAGCAAAGAACAATGTCTGGTATCGAATGAGGCAGAAGTCGAGCGTCTCCGTCAGGTGAATCAGGACCTCCAGACCGACATGGACTGTTGTCGTCAGCGTGAGGCTCACATGTTGGATTTTACACAAAAATTGACGGACAAAAATGTGAGATTGCAGTCGGAATTCACGTCCGTCGAGGCTAGAGCGGCACAGTTGGAAAACGAACAGGGCCCGTTGCGCGACGGTATAGTCGAACTCAAGACAAAAGTGAAGACGTTAGAAGAAAATTTATCTCAAGAGAAAAAAAAGAGAACCGAGGAGTGTGAAATTCTCGCAAAACATTTAGCGGAACAGACTCAGCTCGCTCAAAATCTGATGCAAAAGCTAGAGGACAGTCAAGGTGAAATTTTGGTACTTAGGCGAAAACAGCAAATCTCTGTCAAGGAGATGTCGCGCGAGTTGCAGCAGTGTCGAAAGAAATTAGAGGCTTATGAGAGCGCATCTTCGAGCAATTCTCTTGATCCAACGTCGCGAGCAGGCTCAAATACTTCCCTAAACGCAGGTTCAGATCGGTCGCTTTACAAATGAAAATGGCTTTGTTACGAATTTGTTGATATGCTTATGGGTAAAACTTCATTTTCGTTTGTCGTAGGAGAAATTTTAAACGGTGTATCGTCTGAGAACAATGGTAATGGCGAACCTCCTCGTCAATCGATCGATCTTGATAGGCAATCGTTAATCGACCGTATTTTGAAAATGCAAAAAATCAACGTTCGAAGAGCCGAGAAACTCGATTTTCTTGAGGAGCATTCGCGTACTCTGGTCGCAGAATTGCAAAAAAAAACAAAGATAATACAAAATTATATTTTGCATGAGAATTTCGACGCCATGGGGAGTAACGAGAGGGATCGCCATAAGGTATGCTCAAAATAACATTTACACAGTTGTTTTATCTCGTCGCGTATTTATGTGGCTAATGAGAGGAATGATTGGTATTCCACGCTAGCATATAAAGAGTAAAAGGAATCCGGTAAGATATTTTGTGACGATAAACCACTTGTATTTATATTTCATATTCATTAGGATTAGGAGCAAACATATCCGATCGTTTATTATTTTATATTATCCAGGCGGAATTGGCAAGGCACGGAGGAATAATGGCATCCGTTTATAATCATCGGGTATCCGATGCCAACATGACACTGGAGCTATCGCTGGAAATAAACCAAAAATTACAGGCTGTTCTAGAGGACGCTTTGTTGAAAAATATAACTCTGAAGGTAATATAGCATTTTATAAAGAACAACTCGAACAAATTGGAGATTTGACCGAATCCTCTCTTTCAGGACAATATCGATACATTGGGCGAGGAGATTGCCAGGCTGACTATCAGCAACCAGCAGATGCTCCAGCAAAAGGGAAAGTGAATGAACAAAATAGAGTATTCTCGTGATCGATTGTAAAACAATCACGATTTTGTCATTAAAAATGTCATTCGGGTCCTAGAGGTCAGATAAGGTGCTATCGTCGTACTTTGTGTACTTAAGACCACCTTGCTATGTCTATCGAAAAATTTAATTTCTTTACCGATTTAAATTCCCTTAATGTACACCTATAGAGAGAGACCAAGACACTTATATACAAAACGTTTTTGTTTTATCGTGACCGACGTTTCAAGTATTTTATTTTCGATCTGTACGAAGCTTTAGTTTTTTTATCATTTTTATTTATATACTTACCTTATTTTTATCTTGTATACGTTTTATTTAACTTCCGTGGATTATCCTAGTGAAAGTAACGAAGAAGTGGCCAACAGTGATGAACTGTCGCTGTTAAAAAAAAATGAACAAACAAAAAATACGTCAGTAAACAGAAACACGTGTCAATATGCACGAAATTATTGCACTTCTGTAAAAAAAAAAAAATACAAACGAATATGAAAAGAAAGATAATAGTTGTTTCATATGTATTAAAAGAAATATGTATATTATACGTAATATATATAGCATTATACATACAACGGCATATGAGCGCATATACGAAGAGAGGAATAAATTTTATGTCGAACAATATATCGAGCATTCGTTAACACTATGTTCATCTTTTTCCTTCAATACACTCAATTTCCTACGGAGAAATGTCGTTGGATCGCTTTATACTTTTTTTTGTTTATTCTTTTAAACCCGTTAGCGTAGTTGCGGGTAAAACTTACACAACTACTGTTTTTAGGACGGTGTTAGAGGCTTTAGTAGAAAATCTGTTTGTTCGTTTTTCTTTCTTTTAAAACAAATCACATACATTACACGCTCTCTACTTCAGTATACATGATGAACTGCATTGTTCGTGTGTTGTCTTTTTCTTCTCGTTTTTCTCTTAAAGGAGACTATGTTCGTTCATATAGGCGAGACTGGGGATTTACATTATTTCGACGAGAGGATACGAAAGCAGGGCTTGCAATTACCGAGAGTTTCGTAGAAATTATTTTGTATATATATAATTAATGTATGTGTGTGTGTGTGTCTTCGTGTACAATACCGCATGCGTTTTTAGACCATAAATAGCGTATTAACGTCTGAAATTTCAATTAACTTTGCTCCTCTCGATATATATGTATAGTTACCGTTGTCGTTGAATGTGCCAAAATCGAGTTTAGTTTAAATTTCATTTTTATTATTTCTCTTTCTTCTTCCTCTCGCGTAAGACACATTTTCTTCTTGTTTCCTCGACGAACTTTCATTAGATTTTCGTTCAAGCACCGTCGAACATTGACAACTAATCTCTCATTTCCGTTTTGTGTGACATAATATTTGTTTTCTTGTTGCTTAGGCTTATATGACAAACCACTTACAGCGATACTGTATTCCAAACATTTCACGGGGCGAGTCGATTCATGCCACGCAAAAAATTTCCAGTCAAAATGTGACAAATATAGGTTCTATTTAAGTATATCGTTAAGATGCAATTAAGTCGGAAATAGTAAACCTCCATCTACTTTACGTGAGGTTTAATCTGTATGTGTGTGACTTGGGTGTGTATATATACATAATACATATTCGTACCATCTAAAAGATATTGCTTTTTTGTACATTGTATTTTGATATACACAATTTTATATATATGTGTATATATATATATATACACATATATATAGATAAACTACACTCTCTGAATTATCTCTGACCACAATATAGAGATCTCATACATACAGTGACGTATTCGAATAATGCGTTGTCGTTCGTTTTCTTTGTCAAACGCAAAGAACGACAACTTGGTTGCTTTTGTTGATACGAATGACTGAAAATTCGTGTATGCCAACGTTTTCAAATACAAAAATGTTTTGCGTGCTGAAACTTAAAAATATAAAACGAAAATTAGAGAATTTAAGAAACATACAAATATGTCTAACGCAATTTCGGTCTAAACCAAAATCAATATCCAGGATATCAGAGACCTGTAGGAAAGATGTGAGAGTTTGAAGCAAGCATAAAATCATGCGAGTTCCTTGAAACAAAAGGAAGGAAAAATCTATAAATCTTAAAGGAAACATTTGTAAGCTTCGTTGCATTAAACGTTGCAATCGAGTGAAGAAAAAATCTGAATATTATGGGAGAAAATCCTTGTCCCTCGAAAACGCAGCCCCCGGGCCCTTGTGTTAATTCTGCGTGGAGCTAGAGGGGCTTGATGTCGGGGAATTGATTTCGGTTCGGTCCAACCCCCGTCGACTCTCTCGTGCATCTAGACGCCGACTACTATACGTACAACCCCACCGAGGGCCGTGAATCCCGGCGGCCTCGGGGGCCGTTTTAAAGGGGCTGTATCAAAGGCAAATTCTCGTGTGAGGTCGACTAGTTCTCGAGTAAGAGTCGCCTTTAAAGGGGATCGATTCGAGCCTTGAAACAATCCCTCGTACATGAAAACACTTTAATCAAGATTATTCAACGATTAATATTTCCTTCAAACTACTTTAACCCAACGTATCTACCATATAATAATGAGAGACAAATTTTTTTCAAGTCCGTTGAGACGAAAAGAGTCAAACTTCACCGAAGGGAATTGTTTGCATTGCCACTTTTCGAAAAAGCAAAGAGAAATAAATTGTCACGACGAGTTTGCACGAATTCGAGAATTCAAATTACAAAATGATATTTGTTTTGTCATAGGCTCGCTTAAAAATGTAGCAGAGTTAAAGGAGAACTTCTATCTACCGTTTCACAGTTTCATCCCTCTTCCCTTTTAAAGACCGGCTAAATAATATTCGTGTTCACGTCGAAACTCCATGTCCCTCTTCCATGCGAAGCTCTTTACCCTTCGCGTGCATTTTTTTTTTCACTTCACCCTCTGTACTCGAATTGCTTGGGACTGGAAAGAAAAGGGAGGTTGCTTTTGCGACCCTTTATCGGACGGGGGAACGAATGACGAGCTATTCCCATAGAGGCAAATATTTTAACATTTCGTACTCGGCCTCTTCCTCGCAAATATTCGACCGGATTTCGCTCGCGTAGATGCAAAGAAAAAACTGCGAATTTCAAGATTCTCAGAGTGAAACGGTCCCGGCAATTCTCCCGAGATATCCAAGAAGTTTTGCGATCACAAATATACTACGTACTAACTAAAAATAAAAAGGATTATGCGATAATGTATAACACAAACGTGAATTAGAACGAGGAAATACCCATTAAACTTAAGATAAAAAAAAGTGTGTGATTTGTTTTTTTTTGTTGTTTTTTTTTTTTTTTTTTTTTTTTAATAATAATAGCAATTAATGATAATTAATAGCGATATTAATAATAACATGTAATGTTTGGCATCGTTATGGTCGCGTCTGTACAAATCGGTTACACTGTTGCTGAAGGACATGGGTGGAAAATGTGAGATGAGTCTGTGGTGCCTATTGAAAATACAATTGGATTGAAACAAACGGGCTACTCGGGCTCGCAAGGTAAAAATTTCATTATTCGTTTCACTAAGTTTTCAAAATAATTGATAATTAATTTTTCTAAATTCGATATGCTGCTATTATCGATGACAATAGTAGATAAACGTAATAAAACACAATAATAGCTGTGGCCATTCCAATTCGTAATGTCGCTACGATAATAATTAATAATAACAACGATAACTAATAGACGGAGAAGGGAAGCAAAAAAAGGGGCCAATAGCTTCACACTTTCGTTCGAAATTATAAAAAGGAAGAGAATATATATATATATATATATATATATATATATATATATATATATATATATATATATATATATATATATATATATATATATATATATATGTATATGTATCCATCCAAGGACTACGAATTGCGCAACATACATCCGTGTCGATGATAGTTAAATATTCGTAGGAATAGTATGTAGTAATTAGTAGTAATAGTAGAGTTTTTGTGGTATTTGTAGTAGTAGTAGTAGTAGTAGTCGTAGTAGCAGCTTTAAGTGTAATGTAGCAATAGTAGCGGTAGTAATTCATAATATTAATGACATTGATAATCAATCATAGTTAATTACAGTTATAACGAGAGCAAACGGCAATGGCAATGAAGATCAATTTACAAGACATACAGACATATATGTAGATATATGTCTATATAATCGTCGAGGATAAAATATATATATAACGGTCGCGTTTTTTTTTTTCTTATCAGAGGGACGCTGTTTCGCAGTAAAAATATCTTTTCGAATCGTGACATTTACAAACTTACTATTAGTATATATATATTTTCTACTTCTTACGTTTTTTCTCATGCTTCTCTCCCGGGAAACCAGAGTTTATTTCGGCAACGAACCCTCACTCGTCTCAGTCACTAATCACATTGCAAAGGGACGTTGACCATCGAATCTTTTTCATTTTGTCATTCTTCTTTTTCTTTTTCTCAATCGTTCGAATAATTATTTTCACGGGAACACGTAAAGAAAAACGCCTACCGAATTTCCATTTTTGAGTTATAGAATGAGAGAACAAAGCACCATTCGATAGAAAGAACTACGATTGCTTCGAGTCACAGAGACGAGAGGTGGGCGTGCTCGAAGATACTCTAGAAAGTATTTAATTACACGCAAATGCCCCCTCGCAAACAAATTACAAAACAACTATAAATTTCGCCGAGAATACATTTTTGTTATATAGCGAATTGTTAGGACGTGGCAAGAAGCCCGTCGAAGCTTAGTCCGAATTTTGTGAGAAGAACTTTTGTTTTTTTTTAATACCAACTGGATACAAATGATGTATCGAACGAGTTTCGCGAAAAAGAAAAATTATTGCGACGTGATAAAAAAAAAAAACAGAGAGTTATAGTTTAACAAAACGACATACATCCGATACCGGAAGTTCAACGAAGAACATATTCGACTTCCGGGGGATTTATTGCGATACACTAAAGTTTTTCTTCCACCTAGTGAATTCACGACGACTTCCACATACGTTTTAACGACAGTGTGTTACTTTTCATCTTTTTTTCATTTACTTTATCGTCGTGCATTTCATATCGTACAAATTCACGCGTAACTAATCAAGTTTTGAATTAATTCTCGTGTCTTCGTACAAATCGTATTGGGAAGGACAGTTTAAGCTAAAAATTAGATTTCGCAAACAATTTCTCATCAACGTTAGGCGTTTCTTTCTTTTTCTTGGGAATCACAAAAACATCACTCACGCTACTAAAAAGAAACGAAAAACGATTATAAGTGACTGTGCAAATGAATCGCTACATTATATAATTCACAATGTGGGATTTATGTCACTTTGATCCCTCGAATATCGATTTAAAAAAAAGCATTGCTATGTAAAAATGGGCTATGAACGCTCCTATTACCCTAAATTAAAAAATTCGAAGCGTAACTTTTCAAGAGACCGCGAAACGATTTGTGAGATGATCGCTCAACGATTCCACCTTTCCACCATGTTTCTCCTTCGAGACATTTTTCCAAAGCTCTTTTCAAAAAAGAGTATATTTCATCCCCGGGTCACCACAAGGACTAAAAAAATATCGTACGTTTACTTCGTTTAATTTGCATTTGGAGAGGTAGATTGGCGCAGAAAACGTAAGTGATTCGACAATCTCATACTATAATTTCAAACGATCGATCACGCTTTTTTCAAAAGCGAGTTGCAACGTATGCCCTTATTCTGCCTAGAGCACCTTGACATTTTTCCATCACCTCGTCGCATTTATTGCAAACGAAAATCGTCCGATACGTTACATGTACAAACGATTCCAGCTTGTCCCGAAATTAACCAACAAAAATATTAATCAACGCTTCAATCACACATTCGCGCAACTGAACTAGCAATTATCGTAAAGAAAAACAAGTAACGAGAGCAAAAAGAATATCGTAGAAACTTAGGAAATTAATGGAAAGTGACGTCGACGTATCGCTCATACGTAAAGTTTTGAACGATGATTGAAACATTATATGTACAATAGAGCTTGAATTCTGGAGGAACACGAGCGTTCTAAGATCCAAGATTTCATTCTCATCGAAGAGTTTTAAAGAAACAATTTCACTCGACTTTACTAGTGATTCTGAGGTGTGCGGCCGTATAAGTGCGCACGTGCGCGTGTGTATGTGGCTGTGGATGTGTGTGTGTGTGTGTGTGTAGATGTATGTACGCATGTGCGTGTGTGGGTATGTATGTGTGTGGGTGTGTCCCTTTGGATCTGGGACCATCTTTGACGCGATAGTGTCAGGTACACCCCACACGATCGATTGCCGAGAAAATCGATCATTAGGTGGGAGGTCGAGGGAGAGAAAAAGAGCGTGTGTGACGTATCAACGGCACAAGTTAGTCGCGCATATTAGGAGCGTTACGCCAGGCGTTGGAGTGCGAATTGACGTTCGTGTAGCCCTCGTTATCTGGCGCTAGTGAACCTGCACGACCTGGCGTCAGTCACTGCCTGCACTCCCGTTACCGAAATATTCCCCCGCATCCCCTCGACATATCGGGCACGTTCTGTTCGACTGCAAAGTGACATAGAACGAATATTCGCCGTAAGAATTAAGAAATTTTAAGAAGCGAGAATAGGTATAAGGCACTACGATTGTGTACAGTTTGAAGAATTTACCTTGAGCCACTTGTCTATGCACTTTGCGTGAAATTCGTGCGAGCAAGGCAACACGCGCAGCGATTGGAGGGCCTCGAAGTCGCACATGCAAACGACGCAGTTTGTCTGATCGCCCTGATGCGTCTCGGCATTGAATTTGTACGACGGCAGTTGTTCAACCTCGGCTCGCGTCAAACCGCGTGGTTTGGCCTCGCCAAGTCTCTCAGCGAGGGACAATAGAGCTTCGTAATTCTCAGTCTCCGCTGACTCGGGCGACGACAGATCGGCCTGACTATACGGCGATAATGGCGGATTGCTGAACATCGCTCTGAATGAAACAAAATGACAAACGTTACATCATTAAATTCTTAAAAATGTCTTTCTACATTGTTGGTAAAGTTTCGAACGATCGCGTGAAACTTACAGGAAATGCAACAAAAGTCCCGGATAAGGTGTCGGTGGTATCGGTGGTGTGCCGCGCCATCTGTTTGTTCTCTGTCGTCGTACATTAGGCGTCGCTCTTCGGGTTCTCGATTGCAGCATGTCGAGCTGGCTGCTTCGGGTCTCGGATATGAAGATTGGCGGTGGTGTCGTGACTTGAGCGAGAGCCGGTGGCGAGTAAGAATGCGGCATTGGTATCGGCGGACCGCCGTTACCAACGCGATGATGATGATGTGATTCCATGAGTTCGAACTCGACCTCCCTCTGCAACGAGCCAAACATAATTACAAGATGGATCTTTGTTTTATTGTCCGAAAGCAAAACGCGTGTTTGTTAATGTTCGCAACAGTCTTGAAAAAAGATTCGCGATATCGTACCTGATGCGATACCGGATGATGAGCGGTATAGTGAGTCGTGTGGACAGGCGGAGGTGGCGGATGTGCGTGCAGAGCAGCGACCGGTCCACCTGCAGGGGCTGAATAACCTCGAGGCGCTGCGCCAACGAGACTGTGACCCGGATGAGCCGCCGAGTAATGACTGTGATGATGATGATGAGCGACCTGAAAAGAAATACAAAAATCAAAATTTTATTGCAATTTCTTGCGAGATTCCTGAAAAACAAAGTTTTGTGCCCCTTCACCCGGACACAAGAGTATTTCCTTTTTTTTTTTTTGGAATCTTTCATGACCGAGCGAACGGCAGAATTGTAAAAGCCGGATATGAAGATCGTCGTACAAAAGAGAAGCATCGAGGAAAATTTGAAGAAACGAAGATTTTTTTTTCGTACACAAGATCTTCGATCGACGAACAGGTGTTGTCTGCACGAACAGTGCGTTGCTCCCCGAGTCTTCGTGCTCGTAACAACGGGAAAAGATTGCTCAAGCCACAAGAACGACGAGAGGACGAGTTTTTTTTCCTCTCCCTTCTCTCTCTTGTGTAACGTGGATGTGGGAAACAGGTGTAAAAGGGAAACGAGGGATGTGGCAACGCAAAGAGCGGCCAGTTAGGGGAGCTATGGCTCGTGTACGGAACGTTCTCTACCCCTCGTGATATTCACGAAGCGGTCGGTTCGCATCTGTCACTCACACGTACGTGAACCATCGAGTGACAAAGAGAGAAAGCTTCATGGCGCCTCTCCTTATCTCTCTCTCTCTCTCTCTCTCTACTCTTCCTCTTCTTCATCTTCCACTTCTTCTTCTGCTTTTTCTTCTTCGTCGTCTCCTCCTTCTTCGCCCTCTGGGTGACGTCTATGTACCATGGTTATACCATACGAATGCTAATGAGACGCGATAAGCAAAGGCCGTGTTCATACGAGCTTCCTCAATGGAAGACGAGGCGTATCTGTTGGACATGGTTGCCTCGTGCAATGTACGCTGGGTTGTACGAATTGACCAAAAGCAATGTCGAAGAGCATTTGTCGATTGGACTATGTTTCTAGAACGAGTCCTTTTCCATCGTCGAGGCGATGAAAATAGACGTCTCATAATTTTATATCGAAATGTTAATAATCCAAATAAAAAAGGATGAAGATTGAAATTCTCGAGTTAAAAAACGGTCGCGGTATCATCCACGATAAATTGAAAATTGTGCGGTCTTTCGTGGATTTTATAACGAATTTCGATAATCTTGGAAAAAAATTCGTTACCTGGCACGAGTGGGCGAAAGCATGAGCCCCCGTGGGTGTGTAAATCCCGTGGAGCTGACATGGAATTCTATAGCCCGTAGCTTGTGGATGCCACAACGGTTCGCCACTAACAGTCACGCCCAGGCCGGACACGCCGACCTGCCCGACCTCGACGACGACGGGTCCGTTGGCTCCTTGCGTCGGATGATGACCCGTACCGACCGGATGATGAGGATGCGTCTGTTGAGCGTTGTGGATATTGTGATGAGCGTTGTGAAGGTTGTGATGGGGATTGTGAAGACCGTGATGAGAATTGTGAATATTGTGGTGGGAGCCGTGAAGACTGTGATGGGAATTATGTATCGTTGGATGCGAGCTGTGCATTCCAGGAATAAAAGGATAGGACAGTGCGAACGAGTCCGTGTAGCGAGGATAACGATTTCTTATGGGTGGCGATCCTCTCGTTGACATGTGATTTCGCGGAGATCGTCGTTGCGGAGCCGATGGCAATTCCCAGGGTGCCGGTGTCGTGTGCAAAGGTGGCGTTGGCGCTGGTGGCGTCGGTTCTTGCACCTCCATACCAGGCACTGCACCGTTTCGAGATATTCTACGCCGTTTTCTCGATGGTGATTCGCTCTGGAAAACCGCAAACGCCCAACGCAACAAAAATTACAAATATGAAGAAAATAAGAGACAAAAGAAATCCCCTTATCTACGAGCCAAGATCACACAGAGCCTGGCTATCTCGATAATATATTATGAATATGGAAGAAACAAAAAAAAAACCTTGTTTCATGAATCGTTTTTAAACAGCGTGTCTAGTAATCGATCGTTGGATGACTGAAAAAGTATCGCTCACGGCAAGATGATTGTGTGCGTCTGCGACGGTGGAAAATTAAATACGAGGATTTGAGAAACAAAAAGAAAATCCCGAACGACACAACCACTTACCTTCCTACCGTCATCCTGACTAGGCTGCCTGGCTATGCTGTAGTAAGGTGGCGATGGTTGGATCTGCACTGGACTCAGAGGTAACTGATTCGTTGCTGTAAAAATAAATTAAAAAACGATTAAAAAATAGGCTTTTATTATGACTAAATTTCTATCTTGAAGCAATTTTAAAATACGAAAATACTTTTTCTACGAAAGATTACGTTTTGAGAATTACCTTGCGAATTTCTACGATACTCAATGTCGACGCCACTTGGTCCCAGGCCAGGGCTAAGATTGAGCAATGGTCCTCTCATCGTATTTTCCTGACGATGATAATAATAAGAAAAAAAAAGAAATCTAAAATTAATATTCTCTCAAAACCATATAAATATGTATCCATATAAATAAATATAAATACATACGTATATATAAATTTTTACGCATAAAGTAGTTTGCGATGAACTCTGGACTCACTTGACCGCAAATATTGATGTGAAGCGGTGGCGTATTGGCAGGTGGCCCGGCCTGTTCTTGCGAAAAGTGAGGTGGTGGGCCTCTCGATTGTGGACTGTGCTGGGGTGTTGGCTTGTAACCCACGTTCGGTCCACCAACTGCACCGTGATAAGACACCTCTTTACCAGCTGGTCCGGACGACGTACCAACGCCGGGGCAATCCCTGATTTTTGTTCGAAAAAAAAAATAAACAAAAAATCAAAACAAAAATACAAAATTAATTAAATTAGTTTATCTTATATTTCTTCGGCTTATCGTCTACTTTTCCTCGAATCAGGCTTACTACCTCTATGAGCAATTAATCGTTCCTAGTGTAATGATCATGTTTCACATTATCAGACAAATTTTTACTATTAATTCTATCAACTTTCTTCTTTCTTTTCAACGATTCGACGAAATTAATTTAGCTTTTTCGTGACTCAAAATATAAAAATACAAAATTAATTAAATTCATTTATCGAATATTTGTTCGGCTTATCGGTTACTTTTCCTCGAACCAGGATTTCTATCTATAAGCAATTAATCGTTCCTAGTGCAATGATCATCTTCCAAATTTTCAGACAACTTTTTATTATCAAGTCTATCAACTTTCTTCTTTCTTTTCAACGATTCGACGAGATTAATTTAGCTTTTTCGTGACTCAAAACATAAAAATACAAAATTAATAAAATTCATTTATCAAATATTTGTTCTGCTTATCGTTTACTTTTCCTTGAACCAGGCTTACTACCTATGAGCAATTAATCGTTCCAAGTATAATGATCACCTTTCACATTTTCAGACAAATTTTTACTATCAATTCAATCAACTTCCTTTTTTCTTTTCAACGATTGGACAAGATTAATTTTGCTTTTTCGTGACTAAACAAAATTTGTATATCCTAAAATCGAGAGATGCCTAAAATCTTGAAGGGAAAAGAGGGAATTCAAAAAGAAAAAGATGAAAAAATCGAGGACACGCCTTCGACAATCTCCGGTTTCTCTTCGGTTTCATTTTTTTCTTCTGATAACCGAGAGGCCCTTCTGGCCTATCTCGTGACGAGAAAAAGATAATAGCAGAAGCGTTCCGTCAGTTTGAACGTGTATAATTATTATATACGCGCTGTGAATATACGAGTGTGCGTAAAAAAATTAAAATAAGTAAAAAAAAAAATGAAATATTTGTACGTAAAGTTCTGACACTAAGTAGGGTACAGTGCGGCTGAACGAAATTCCGAGTTCGAGCTGAGCTCCCTCAAAGTGTCCTCAAAGTGTCGCGACTCGCTCTTATGTTAGACCTCGTCTCATCTCAACGGCAACACTCCAAAATTTATGGAATTTTTCAACGCACTACGAGAGAATAAAAAGAAATGGAAAAAAGAAACGATCCCTCTTATCCTCCGTTTTCGTCATTTCCGTAAAGCTCGACAAAATTTGAGACTTTCTTTTTTCCTAAAAATCCGACGTTTATTTTTTTGTATGAATTTTTATAAAACTGCTTTGATCGATCGAGATAAATCAAGAGATATAAATTGGAGAAAGCGCGCAGACTTCGGGAAAAATAGGAACTCTAAGAAAAAGTAATGGAAAAAAATGTTTCGAAATCGACCGAGCGCAAATATCGTAAAAAATAAGAAACTAAAAATCGACCTAGGGATGAAAACTGAGATTGAAAATACGTGAAAAAGAAACTCTCAAAATACACATCTATATCGATAACAATTACATGTAAACATAAATTCAATGCACAAGGTAAAGAGCACGAGAGAAAGTTAAATATACAGGATGAACCATTTTAATTTGTCGATGAAAATAATTCACCATTTTCCATACTTTGCTGTCGAAAGACTCGTTCGTGTACCAGCGCCTTTTTCAAAATTCCAATCGTCATAACTCGAACGTTTTTGCAACTACGCAAATTTTAATTTTTTTTTGTCATAATTGTCTTGATCTTATTTAAATTATGGCGAGGATAAAATTGTAAATATTGATAGGAAAAATCGACGATAACCTTCGCGTGACCTCAATGTCATGAAGGACAAAAATTTATCCCCCCCCCCCCAGTCATAAAATTTGCATGGAAAACTTAAAAAAAAAATTTTTTTTGTACGAACTCCTCGTTTTGTCGACTTATTTCCATCGATAATATTTAAAATGGTTCATCCTGTATGTATCTATATATTTCTGGGCACACGTGTGCTATACACATGCTGTATAAAATTATAACAATTACTGAGCAACAGCTGAGCGTATATAAAATAGTGAATATAAAACACAACCCCCCACCCCTCTTGAGCCACAAAATTTTCATAAAAAACTTAAAAAACATTTTTTTTTGTACGAACCCCCTCGTTTTGTCGACTTATTTCCATCGACAATATTTAAAATGGTTCATCCTGTATGTATCCACATATTTCTGGGCACACGTGTGCTATATACATGCTGTATAAAATTATAACAATTACGGAGCAACAGTTGAGCGTATATAAAACAGTGATAATACGCATTTTAAATGTGAACAACGTGTGAACGAGGCAAAAAGTGAGAAGAATATTGTCCATATCGTCGTAATGCATCGGTATAACGGTAATAAAGAGAGAAATGGGTGTGTATGCACTGTATCATTACGACAAATGTAATTACAGTGGAATTTGCCACGATTATTAATATAGCCGTAGAAGACATTTAAAAGAAAAACGAAAAAAAAAGAGAAGTAGAAAAAAAAACAAAAAAATGTAAATTAAATCGAGAAATAGAACTACAGTACGTATCTATATAAAGTGTATTACAAAATTATTTGAAAACAAGCGATGGGATAATTTTTTGTTTTGTTTTGGTTCTGTACAAATTGCCACGTTACTTTTGCTCTTTAGCTTCAGACCTCTTCGCCTACTGACCCATTCACGCAACCTACATTAGACAAAAGCATAATAGTGAGCAATAGAAACGATAAACAAAAAAAAAACGAGAAACTTTCGCGATAACAGAAAAAAGAAATTTTGTCATTTTTAAAAATTTTCTTTGGTTTTTTTTGGTTTTCTTCATTTCTCAACTTGCGAAAAATCTTTTTACGTCTTGACGACCCCGTACGTTAATAATGATAACGTGACGATAGTTTTCAATCGTGAGATTAAGCGCGCCGGAATAATCGTTAAGCTCGAGCCATATATATGTGGCTCGAACTTTATATAAATATATACATACATATCGGCATATATGTATATAGTTGTATATAGTATCGAACTATATATATATATCGAGCTATATGTGTATATAGTTCGATACTATATACGACTATATACATATATGCCGATATGTATGTATATATTTATATAAAGTTCGAGCCACATATATATATATATATATATATATATATATATATATATATATATATATATATATATATATATATATATATATATGCCAATAGATATGTGTAT
The DNA here is from genome assembly GCA_946811545.1 of Netelia fuscicornis. Classification (NCBI taxonomy): domain Eukaryota; kingdom Metazoa; phylum Arthropoda; class Insecta; order Hymenoptera; family Ichneumonidae; genus Netelia; species Netelia fuscicornis. Next base: position 38,768,766 of record OX328012.1, read on the forward strand.
ATATATATATATATATATAAATATATATATATATGAAGGGACGCATTCGCTGCGAGCGATGATGAGCGAACACCCTGTGCTCGTCGTTTAGCGTCGATTAGAGAGAAGGCTGGCTGCCTCGTCGTTGGTTACACGGGCATGAGCCAAGTGAACTAACCGAGGAGGCTCGAAGCTCCAGCTGGAAATGGAACGCTGGTGCTCGTTCGTCCATCTTATTTTTTCTTTCGTTTATCCCTCGATTTCATTTTCCTTTCGTCTCTCTTTCTTCAACTTACGTCTCGAACATAAATATGAATCGTTATTCGAAGAAAAAAAGAAAACGATTTTTCCAATAATCAAATTCCTGTACCAACTGCTTTTTATCGAATTTATTATTCGGGATTGTGAAAATGGCAAAATTTGAAAAATTGAGATTTCAATCGAGAAAAATCGAGGAATATTTTTCGTTGAAAATAAACAATGAATTATAGAAACAAAAAAAAACAAAAATAATTAAATTATTTTTTCATTATTTTGAAATTTTTATAACTATTGTTGATTAATCGTAGTCGTTGTCTTCGTCTTGGTCGTCATCGTCGTCTCGCGTTAAACGTCAGAAGGAAGCGGCATTCGCTATTTAAAGATCTTCGTCGTTGCACACTCGACGATTTCCTCGGGGCTCGTAGGAGATAGTCTAGTGGTTCAACACGTCATAAGTCAGACGCAACTACGCTCCCTGCAATATCCACTATACGTATAGACGTATATAGTTAAATTCTTATCGCATATAGGCGTTCCTGTGTATCTCACGACAGACCAACTTTTGTCATACGCGTTTTGCTACGATGTGTAAATATATACACACACGTGTTATTTGTACCCTAATAGTTGTGCTATAGTATGTGTATGAGTGTTTGTATGTGTGGGCCACGGGGGCCTGAAGATTGTGACAAAGGCGAAGGGAACGAGAAACCCGTATAGAGCAAGTTTAGTTTCGTTCCGTTGCCTATCTTGGACGAAGAAACGAAAACGTGTCGAGCACGCCTGGCCGAACGTAAATAATTCTCTTTGGGAAAAAATACGATAGGAGAACGAGAAGGAAAAAAAGGAAGGTAAATTATGAAGGGTTCCTTGGTCCTCTACCTGCGTTGCTCCGCGTTGTCAAGTTCTCACGCCGGAAAAACGAGAATGGAAAAAGAAACTGGTCGAGTGAAAAGCCAAAAAGTTTCTCGACTTTCTGTGAAAATGAATTGAATCGTGAGAGGGGAAAATACATGCATAATCGAATAATAAATAACGATTTAACGTTTGTTTCATTTCGGATAGGTTTCATCTAGTTTGATAATGTTGGAACAATGATCGTTAACAAAATGCGCCGGGAGATTTGAATAAAACTCTTATGACCTTTGTAGTAATTTTTCGTATGCGTTTGCAGAACTCCTAGCCGTAAAATAGACAAGTTTCTGATCACACAAGCTACGCGAAGGGTCGACTAGGTCCTTAAATTAGTTTTTTTTTTCCCGACGGTTAAGCAAAAGTTAAACAGGTACAATGTAACAGGAATCTTCCAACTTCAAATCCAGTACTAAACTATTATTCGCAGTAGCCAATAGCTTTTTCGTTAGCGAAAATGTAATATCCTTTGTCTTGTAAGTCTGACGTATTACTGACGCCACCGCTAGATGCGTCCCGGGAGCCGGCTCGCGCTCCGCAACGCCCCCTAACGGTAGCGTCGGTAACTAAGATACTCAACGCGGTAAGAGATTGAAATCCTTTCTTTTTCAAGAGAAAAATTCTTATTATCGCCAGATTGAAATTTCGAAAACTCCTGTGTAAATCGATCGGTCTAAAATGTATCTTACGACGAGTACCCATTGTGAAATCGTGGCGTTGGGCCTTGCTGTCGATACGGATATTCCTTGTACTGTTGCTGATTGATTTGAACACCCGGGTGGGAATGGCTCTGATGTTGTTGGGGATGCCAACCACCACGATTATGCGAAGTCGGTGGCGTTCTGACGTGTTGACCAACCGATCCGGGTGGACCTGGTACAGTACCGACGACTGGTCTGTAACGTCCTTGAATTCCCATTCCACCTCGATGCTGCTGATGACTTCCGGTACCGTTCATCGCGACGGAAATTGATCCGGTTAAATTTTGTTGTTGGTGCTGATCGGATCTGAGATTGCTGTTGCTGCTCGTGCGTTTTCGTCTACGTCGACTGGACGTTTTCTCGTTATCCTCGATGCAAATTCTACCGACGAGATTATTAACGTTTTGCTGTTGTTGTTGTTGCTGCTGCTGCTGTTGCCACTCGTTGTTACTTATGTGATGTACTATGTGGCTCGTTGCAGTGTCTTCGACTTGTGCAGCTGCCTCACCGGCTGTAACGTTTGATCCACGAAATGTCTCGTGAAAGTTCGTCGAGTCTCGCGAATCCTCGTTACTCGGCTTGGTCCAACAGGACGAGACCGACGTAGGTGGCAGTGCAGCTGTTTGCGAATGCGTCGAGCGTACCTCGTCGCGACGTAGCTGCGAGGGCGGAAGTGGGGCCGCTGCCTCGAAGACGACGATCCCCGCTGACCTCTCGTATTCCGTCGTCAACGATGGATACCTGAACGCATTCATGCCCACGATTTCGCTACATTAATTCTCTTTTTCATTTCTTTTTCTTTCATCGTTTATGCTTTCGAGTTTTATTTCTATATGTCTATGTATTATTGAATCTTGGTTATTTTTCTGGGACGAAAACAAAATATATTTTTCATACTTTTGCACAGTTTTTCTTTAATTTTAAATCAAATCATCGCGAGATCGTCGAATAGTCTGCAATTTAATTTTATAAATTGTGTTTTGGAAGAGAAAATTCATTGTTATTCGATTTTGAAAAAAAAAACGTTGCAACTCCTTTTGTAAAATTGATTTTTGAGTACATTGCTAAATAAAAAAATAGTGTTTTTTTTTCGTCTTTTAGTCAATAATTACTGAAGAATTTTTTTTTAATTGTGTTATCCCTGTGGAGGGGACGAGTGATAAATTTATTCAATCGTTTCGAAGCGTCGTTAGATATTAACTTATTGTCCTAACAGCAGGTTTTATAGCTCACACGTAAGCGGGATTTGTGAACGCAGGTACGTTAAAATATAGCCTGTAGGTGTAGCGTTAATTAAAATAAATTAATTATATAAATTACAATACGGTTGTAAAATTAATTAAAAATTAGGAAAATAGTAAATTGTTATGATAAAATAGAGAATAGCGAGAGAGAAGGATAAACAAAAAATGAAAATCATTGACAACTCCAACTCGTTGTCGTTAATAGAAAGAAAAAAAAGTCAAGACTTCATTTCGCTTGTCAAAAAATCCTTAGACCTAAATACGAAGGATGCACGTTTGCCTTTTCTATTAACATTTAGATTTTCCTAATTATTTCCACCTTTCTGTCTTCCAACAAAATTCCTAATTCTCAGCTAAATTTTAAATCTTCAAGGCGTCCAAAACCGAAGACTTGTCGTCTCGCAAGAGGAGCAAACATCCCTTTTGGTGCGCTTTTTCGTTTTTCCTTTTTAGAAAAACGAATTTTCTTTTACGCTTGCCTTTTCTATTAACATTTAGATTTTCCTAATTATTTCCACCTTTCTGTCTTCCAACAAAATTCCTAATTCTCAGCTAAATTTTAAATCTTCAAGGCGTCCAAAACCGAAGACTTTTCGTCTCGCAAGAGGAGCAAACATCCTTCGGGGCTTTTTCGTTTTTGCTCGTTTTGGCGTCTCGTGGCGTCCGGCCGATTTTTCGTCCTGGTGAGCGAACTCGGTTCGTATTCTCCGGCTGGCGAATCGAAAGAAAGAAACCCGGCTGTGTTCGCGATGCACACGTCTATGTAAGTATGTGTGCGTTTGTCGGAAAAAAAGAGAAAAAGAGAGAGAGAGAGAGAGAGAGAGAGAGAGAGAGAGAGAGAGAGAGAGAGAGAGAGAGAGCCAAAGCCAACGGCGTCGGCCCAAAATCCGAGGAAGCGATTAAGTGGACCGGAATCCAGGCCCCGTTGCTTTCAACCGGCAGAGCGTCGGCGTCCTCGTCACGTACAAACACGAACTGCCATATAGCAGTATTATTATACATTATAAGACAAGGCGGATGTCCCGGTAATTGGTCGTCTACCAAAAATATTGGACGGCAAAAAACGCGATTCAAAAAAAAAGAAATCTATTACTCCAAACACGATTTACAAAATTCACAACAGCATTTGACGATTTTGTCAACAAAATATAAAAAAAAAAAACAGAAAATAATTTTTTAAATACAATCTTTTACAAAAATGCAATATTAAAAACTGTTTTTGGCTTTCTTATTGAAATATCGCTTTTTATTAGAATTGTATTTTATTAAAATTGCAAAGATAAGCTATGTTCGTCATATTAGAAAAAAAAATTCAAGAAATTTTTGTTTTTTTTCTTCGGTTAGATCTGAAACTATGAGGGCCAAACTCTCGTGATTATTTCTGAGAAAGTCAAATATGTATATCAATATACGAGTATGAGATCCTACCGGCTCAGCAGAGAAGAATATCTATGTTCATATGTTAGTATATAATATTAATATATTATAATATTTAATAATATAATATAACATATTATAATATAATATTATAGCATTATTATTATATTATTATTATTATATTAATTATATATATTATATATATCTATATAATAACTAATGTCAATATATGGGGTCCTACCGGCTGAAGAGAGAACAATATATATATATATATATATATATATATATATTCTAATATTATTATAATAATATAAATATACTATAATATATTATATTCTTATATATTATAATATAATACAATATAATATATTATATTAATTATATAAATATATTATTATATATGTGATAACTGATATATGTATATATATATATATATATAGTGTCCTGACGAGTTGGAAGGAAAGGTATAGCAGGACAGGCATAAAAGCACAGCGACGACGACGACGACGTCGAGAGTTCTGTTGGTCGACAGAGGCTGGCTTGGACCAAGAGGCCCTGGTTTGCAAGAAAGAGGCCCGTTGCTCAGTAGGAGAGAAACCCGTTTACCTTTAAACTTGTGCAGCACCGCGCGAAGACAAGTCCAGCTTCGATCCTATATACATACACATATATATATATATGTACATGCATGTATAATGGAGTATACACTGTATGCCTATAGGCACAGGATAAGGCAGCAGCGCGGGCGCGTTCGTTCGGTCGTCTGGCATTGCGCTTGGGTCTCGCAGCCAAAACCCGTCGCGTTCTCCCCTCTTCGACCAACCACCACCGCCGCCTCACTGTGAGAGGCAAAAGCAAATACTAAAAGCTGCAGCGGGGCAAATCCCGCTCTCGCTTATAGCGGGAATTTAAAGTTTTTTTTCCTTTTTTCGTGTTCATTTTTATTATTTCCTTGATACCACACATGTATATTTACATGCGTGTGTGTATGCGTAAATATAAATATATAAATGTAGGTATATGTCTGCATATGCTGGATTAATTTTGCGAGACCTTTCTAGGAGCACCGCAACATTTCAATGGGAAGTTGTAGGTACTTGGCTCTCTCAAAGACTCTCTCAAAGACATAAATTCTCGTATAATTTTTTTGTAAGCTCGATTATTTTCTTATTTTCCATTGGTTTGGAGTTGGGAAAAAGGTCAGGTGGCTCTCTCGTTCGGAGGCTGGAAGAGACACAAGTGCCAGGAAGAAATTGTAATTCGATAATTATTACGAACTATCTATTTTATATAAAATTGAAAATTGATTGGAAAAAGGGAAAAATCGATTATTGTGGAATTTATATTCGTCGATAAATATAATGAAAACTTAACCATTTGTGTTTTTTTATTTTACTAAAGAAAAATTATTTTCTTAAAAACGAGGAAAGTTATTATTCCAAAATTAAAATGGGGTCTTTATTGTGAAAATATTTTTTTTTTTTACCATCCCCATCGATACGTGGCATTGAATTCGTCCACCGTTACGAATACACATCGAAGAAGAGGTAGTCAAGAAAACCCTGCAGGGTTCTCCGACAGCACCAGCAAAGGGCGTATGAGAATAAGGACAAGGGATAGCTATTCTTCATACTCTATAGCTATATATATATAGACATGTACAAAAAAAAGGATAAAAAGCACAGACAAAACCAAAGGCCGTGTAAGGCACAGAGGGCTTCACGACGATGGAAAAGATGTCGAGAGGATGGTTAAACCGGGCCGTTCTCTCCCCTACGCTCCCTGGAATAATGATGGACATTATGTTAGCCGGGGTCGGCCCCGATAGGTTCGTGCAGCAGCGGCACCACCAGCGCCAGCAGGAGCGTCCAACGAAAAGCAACCGAGGGAACGAAACACGGGAGGTTATGGGGGCGGCATTGCACCCCCGCCGTTCATCCACCTCGCCCCCTCAACTGCTTTCACTCCTCCTACGTCGCTCGGCTATATGCCATGTGCTATGTATATAGACGAGAAACATAACAGAATATCGGTAGCAGGTACGAAAGTTGTCCGATCGCTGCGACGTGAAACCATTTCGGGACGAAAAAAGATTTTCAGCCACCTTTTTATAACGTATTTATGAGAAAATAGCGATTGTGATTGGAGGGAATATTATGGGAATATCGTGGCAATTATTCATGCTGCATCGCTTCGACAAAATGGCCGCGCAACCGCGTTGAGGTTAGCTTGGCTCGAGGTGTAAGACGAGACTTGTCAATTCTCGAACACGAAGCAACCAATTGGGATGAAATGTAGCTTATTCGATTCTTGCCACGATTCTGCGTTGACTAAGGTACCTTTCATTTTCATCGGTCCCGTCTTCCTAGAGAATTAACGAATCGCATTTTCGAGGTGGACGGGGAGTGTTATAAACATAAGTCTCGATACTAAATTGATAGTAACTTCAACGTTGCGAGTGAATTTATTGAAAACACAGTCCTCTTACAATATAAATATTTGCTTGAAGCATGAATCGATACAATTTTAATAAACGATTGGAACAAAAATGGGTTATGTCAATTTTATCAAAGAAAATTGGACCGTCGCATGTCACTGTGACGTCAATTTCCAAAATATTGAAAGTATTGATAAACTTCTTCGATGGGTAATGCTTTCAAAGATGATCCAAGAAAAATCTGACTTCCCTAGAAATTCCCTAGAATATCGTAAAAACTTCGTGAATCAAGTAAATCTCTCACATTCGATAAACTATTGCTCCGAAACCGAACAAAATATTATGCAACGCACTAATTAGATATTAAAAATAAACTCCAAGCATGTGAAATTTATACCAAATCTCCCTATATAGGGCATTTTCAAAATTCGACAGGGACTTTCAACACGATGAAGGTAAATTAGTTTCTATTTTAAACGCTTCGAGCCATAATACCGTAATACAAAAAAAATTCTACCGAGCCAGAATGTAACCGAATTTTTATTAAATCCCAAAAATGTTTCAAAACCATTCAAACGCTCGTTTGAACCAAACCCCATCCGATTTGACCCGATAAAACCTGGTAACCTTTCGACTAGGGATTTCGGAAGGGTAAAAAACTATCGATATTTAAACAAATATCAATATCAATATCGATGTATCGGTGAGATCTTGTAATTAATCGAAAACGGTATATAAATAAGATAGGTAACAAAAAAATATGATTTTTAATTAAATCACGTAGAGCATAAACGATGTCCAAGTTTGGGGTTAGTTTTTATTTCTTCATGGTCACAGAGTAATTTTTTAACATAAACTAAAGTCAAATAAAGTCGGTGTTGCCATTGGAACAAAAATCCTTTTTTCATATCTTCTCTATATTTGAAATTTTATATCGATACATCGATATATCGAAATAAAAAATATCGCGTGAAAAAAATCAATATATCGATATATCGAACGACGAATATATCGATATATCGAACGACGCATATATATCGATATATCGAACGACACATATATCGATATTTTTTCGTCATCCCTAACTTTCGACCTAAATAATGTCAAGAGAAAATTCAGAAAATATTGACTCTCATTTCCCGACACCAACGTTCGTGCGTTTATGTGGCTTCTACATTGCGGTGGTTTAATTTCGAGGAAGCGGTTCTCTTTTTTTCTTATACACAAACACACAACAAACGTACATACGTACTACCGTTGGTAGATTATCGTACAATGCTCTCACCGTCGAGCTTTCGGTTGCGTTATCAGTGAAATCGTCTTGATGCGCTCGGATACGTCCGGCTACGTTGGTAAACCCGACTGTGGGGCAACGCACCTCGAAGACTCAAGACCGAGAAAGGAAACGTGGTGAAGAAAAAAAAAAATAAGAATAACTACGTAACGTATATGTAAATTTCTCATGGCGACGTCTCGGACGAAAAATTCGAGCGTTGTTTTTTTCTACTCGTATCGGAATTTTATATTCGACAAGGGTCAAAGGATCGGTCAAGGACAAAGAAACCCGGAGCGTCTCGTTACGAATGCAAACGAAAATGGCCCAATGCTGTGTCTTAAATTATTCCGGAAAACATTTCATTTATAATTACCTGGAAAAAAATAAAAGAAAATATCGATTCACTCGTTTCCCATGAATTTTGCATTATTGCTAATTAATTGAAAACAATTAAAACTTTACTCTAATTAATTCGTTTGTTGTTTTCTCTTTTTCCTGCTAATTGTATCGACGATCGATCGAACGTTTCGTCGGCCGGAAATTGCTTAATTTCGGTTATATTTTCGTTTCGTAAATGTTGACGAAATTCGTTTAATTCGTACAAATTCGTTTTTCTTGGTAAAACGTTAAGGTAGTCGTATCGGTAGAGAGGAGATTAAAATATTATTCCTGTTTTTTTCTCACATTCCAAGTGAATTGAGCGTTTAAATTCATTAAGAAAACTTGTTGCAAATCGACTAAAGAACAACATACCCAAAATTCAAACTGATTCTACGTAAAGTTTATTTATTATATAATAAACAAAATCATGAATTTTGTTTCCATAACATTTGTTATAAAAACTAAACGAAGCTTCTTTCATGTCGCATAAAAATTTGTGCAAAATTTCAACAGACTTCATCGACCAAATAATCGAGATACTCGTTGTACAATGTTGCGATATTTAACACGAGCTTTTATGGGAAATTGCGAAAAATGACGATTTTCAAGAATAAATATCGTGATTTTTGAGTCGATAAAGGCCCATGAAATTTTACACGCACGTACATACGACATGAAAGAACGTTTCTGCAAATTTTCAGTGAAATCTAACGGAAACGGAATAACGATAGGACTACTTTAATATGAAAAAAAAAAAAAAACAAAAAAAAAGCGTCGACAGAAAAGAGACGATTAGTTGAATCGGACTGGAATACGAAAGAGGATAGCTCGTGATTCACACACACTGAACGAAGTCTTTGCTCGCTTCGTCATTGCACTTTGGTTCGGAGAGGAAAAAAATACCAACGGGACACGTGCCTCCTGCTCATTCTCGCCGAGCCTAAACTCGAAGAATTCTTTGCGCAACGGATATACGCGAGGCGTTTCGCGAAACTCCTCATTACTCGAAAACCGCCGATCACGAATTTCATTCGGTAAACGCGCGCTTCGAAATAATTCGAGAATTTTTGCAATACAAATGATACGTCTTGGGATTGGAAGGAATGCAAAAAATGTTTAATAAAAATAGTGAGATAATAAACATGATGAAACACGACTCTCATTTGGATATTAATCAATTTTCGATACTTAACAATGAAATATTCGTTGGAGTTAATCGTCGCCAGCAAGTAGGGCTGGGTGAAAAAATATCGATATATTTGTCGTTCGATATATCGATATTTCCATGCGATATTTTTTATTTCGATATATCGATGTATCGATATAAAATTTCAAATATAGAGGAGGTATGACAAAAGATTTTTTTTCCAATGGCAACACCGACTTTATTTGACTTTAGTTTTATGTTAAAAAATTATTCTGTGACCGTGAAGAAATAAAAACTAACCTCAAAAAAACTTGGACATCCTCTATGCTCTACGTGACTTAATAAGAAAATCATATTTTTTTATCGATGTTATTTATATACCATTTTCGATTAATTACCAAATCTCACCGATATATCGATATTTTTTAAAAATATCGATACGATATATATCGATAGTTTTTTACCCTTACGACATCCCTATGAGGATGTGTCGAGGACTTGAAACTGCTCAAATTTATGAGGGAAATAATAATAATAATAATAATATTGCAGGTAGAGAGAAATAAAAAGTAAAGATTTCGAGACCCTCTTTACAGGACCAGCTGTATCCTCGAAAAGGACACCCGAATGGCAAGAACATTATTGTCCCCAATATACCTACATTGAAATCTACTACAATTTTCCAGGAATATTGAACTTCTTCGCGATTGAATTTAAAATAAAAAAAAAAAAAAAAAAAAAACCTAAATCTACTAAAAACTTGAAAATGTGAGAAACGAAAAGCTCATTCGAGGTTCCAGGAATAAGAATAATTCGAATTTAAAAACGATTCGATGTTATTTAAATTTAGTTTATCACGATTACTATTACATTTCTTTTTTTTCCTTTGCAAATTTCATGATCTAAATAATAATAATATCGTGAACGACGTTATTATAAACAATTGAAATTACTAACTTCGTCACATTGCGTCGTCATGCGCATCAATTCGATCCTCGAATAAAAAGAATATCAAAAAAGTGAAGCTGAAGAAAAACTTGATAAAATAAAAGTTGTTCCCTAAAGTGTGCAACGTCGAGGAAATATGCACGCTTCTTTCCACCCGTATGCCACAGCTACGGTTCTATAAAGTGCCGGTGCATGGACTAAGAATAAAATGAAATATTTAAAAAGGGGAAAAAAACAAATTGGCTATAGCCATGAGGGCCAGTGACTATCCCAGTGAGACGTTCCTAGCCCGTATATAATGTAGAACTTATCAATAATAAAAAATAAAAAATTACTCATATCGACCTAAAGAAAAATGGAAGAAGCGAGAAAAAGGAAGAGAAGGAGAGAACACGTGTACGAGCATGGACGAGCCCGTACTGTTTTCTGGGTGGGCACAATTCCTCCTTCTTCTCTTTCTGCTTTTTCTTCTCCTCCTCCTCCTCCTCCTCCTCCTTCTTCTTCTTCTTCTTCACCTCGAGGCTCTTTGGAAAGGACCATGTGCCAGTTCTATACAACGGGGCAGAAAGAGAGAATAAAAGGGAGAGATGGGAGGTGAAGGAAGAAAGAAAGAAAGAAAGAGCGAGAGCCATGACTAGGTGGAGCCCAGGTGGAAGAAAATACACAGCAACAGAAGCCAGAGCGGTGGAGCTTCGTATCCTCGTCAGCCTCGCGTTGGCTCGCTCCACCTGTCCCACATCGACCAATACAATCTTTCTCTCTCGGACACGAAACAGCGTGTGTTGTGTTTGCCACTACCACCAGCTTTTCGGTCGACGCACGAGTCTCTCTCTGACGGGTTTCACGTGCAGACGACTCAGAGAGAGAGAGAGAAAGAGAAAGAGAAAGAGAGAGAGAGAGAGAGAGAGAGGGAGGGAGAGAGGGAGAGAGACGGATAGAAAGAGAGAGAGAGGCTGAGAGAAAGAGAGATTGAAGAAGATGCAGCAGCAGTTTTTCTTTCTACCGCCTGGGCTCGCACACAACGTGTTTGTGTTCTCCGCAGAAACTCCGAGCGAGCTCTCCGGGCTTTCATTCCTCCCCTTCTTGGGTTATTTCGTACACAGAACGTCGAGGCAACACAGACCGACTCCGTACACCCTCGCACGTTACCAACGAACCTGTAACGTTTTATTGTAGTGAAAAATAAAAAAGTAACGAAATTGTAAGCAACAATTTTTTCTTAATCAATAAATTATTGAAAAAGACATTTAATCAATGTAATGATGGTAAGTACAGGGAGTCAATATATTCTACGTTTTCTCACTGGAGTTTCCTTGAAGGCAAACTCTATTACAATGAAACGGTTCAATTTTTTATTATTCTGATTGATTTTTTTTTCTCACCCGTTTCATCTTCAATATCATTGGCTCGATTATATTTGTATTTATGTTTTGATCGAAATTAGAGATTTCCAAATTGTGAAAATGATTGTTTTCTTTTTGAATTAACGCCGTGGATTAATTAAAGCTTGATCGATTTTCCATTACGAATCAATGTAACGATGGTATGTACAGGGAGTCAATATATTCTACGTTTTCTCACTGGAGTTTCCTTGAAGGCAAACTGTCTTACGATGAAACGCTTCAATTTTTTATTATCCTGATTTATTTATTTTTTTCTCAACTGTTTCATTTTCAATATCATTGGCTCGATTATATTTGTATTTATTTTGATTGAAATTAGAGATTTCGAAATTATGAAAATTGATCGATTTTTCATTACGAGATGAGCACGATTGCGCGAAATAATTTAGCAGTTTGTTCGTATTATTATTATTATTATTATTATTGTAGTGAATATTCATTAACATTCGATTATATTCATTATCATCCGATGGGACTGTAAAATTATCTGTAAAATTATAGAAACGACAATAGCCATTGCTGTCAAAAATATGACGAAAATAATTTTTAACATTAATTTTCTAATTTGAAAAAAAAAAATCATAACATTTCCGGTTCTACCCCACTCTCCTGCTGTCTATCATATTTCTAATTCATAAAGGAATTTCCAAACTGTTATTATTTCCGGGTCCCAAAAATTTGCCTCTCTCCAGGGTTTTTCCCTCGACTACGTAAACAAAATTACAAATTCCATAACTAACACAATTCGTGCTGTTCACTGTAATAAAAGAAAATTTTCTGATTCATCCCGAAAGCCCGCTGAAAATCATAGGGAAAGGAGGGTTTTAAATGTTTCGAATATCCGATGCGTACAACGACGAATCAGCGAGTTTCCCGTTAGCTCGTCGTTTTCGCCCACGTTTCGCGCCGCAAGACTTTCCAGTACCTTATCGAAAAGTACGAAGAAACACAAAGCGGACGTTGAAGGCGATTTAAAGACAAAATTTATAATAATATGTTTTTCTTTTGATACGAAGAATAGAAAACAAATTAACAAATTATCGTCTGCCTGATTAACGCATTTTAACGCGTGTGATTGATATTTTTACGAGTAAATGCCATTTGTACATTAAACGCTGCTATCTTAGATATTAAATAATAATTATATGGCGTATCGAGGGTTGAGATTTAACGAAAGTTGATAAGTTATACGTGGAACTCGTATTATTGCAAGTGGGGGAGTTCGAGCTAGGTAGTTTAGTTCTGTCGATATTCGTCTCCATCTCTCCCTCCCCTCTCTCTCTCTCTCTCTCTCTTTGCATGCAGAAGGCTCCTCTAATCCTGTGGTACATCATGATTTGGTTCTCAAAGCGCAGAGAGAAGCAAGACTATCCCCTGTATATGTATATTGGAAATATATCTCAAATCGTAGATATACATGTACATATACAGGATAGTCTTGCTTCTCTCTGCGCATACGCGTTACATATATGTAACGTTTGTTACATATGTAATGGCAATGGTCGGTTACCTATATTGAATTTCATATATATGTAACGAACATTAGATATATGTAATGAACATATATGTAAAGAACATAACATGGATGTAATGAAATTTGCAACTATGTAACGAACATTACATGAAAGTAATGAAAATTACAGCTATGTAACGGACGTCACATGTATGTCAAGAACATTAAATATATGTACCGTAAATTACATGAATGTAATGAAAGTTACATCTATGTAACGAACATTACACGAATGTAATAAAGTTACATCTGTATAACGAACATTACATGAATCTAATGAAAGTTACACATCTATGTAACGAATGTTACATATATGTAATGAAAGTTACATCTAGGTAACGAGCGTTACATATGTAATGAAAGTTACATCTAGGTAACGAACGTTACATATGTAATGAACGTTAGATAGGTATATGTGACGAACGTTACATGTATGTAACAAACATTACATCATTACAACGTAACAAACATTACATATATGTAACGGTAGATAGGTACATGTGACGAACGTTACATGTATGTAACAAACATTACATATATGTAAAGGACGTTACATCTATGTAACGAACATTACATAAATATAATGAAAGTTACAACGTTTCGTTACATATATGTAACGAACGTTTGGTATGTGTAACGAATATTACATATGTGTTACATATATTATATGCACATCTTCTGTAACTACGTCTATATAGCGGTCGATTACGTTTTTAGCGTATCGTACTGTGGAAAACATGAAAAAGCAATATAAACTCACGATTCCCTCCTGTATATGCATTTTCCAGAAAATTTTTTCCAATTGCGACAACCTTTCGCAATATCAATATCGTTTCTCGTAATGCTAATAGACATTTGAAAATAATTGTTGAAACTAACGCGTTATCGATTAAAAATATTCATGTATAAAATGAAGCGAGAACGTCAGAGCACCGAATGAGAAAAAAAAAAAGGAAATAAATTATATTCGTACTAGAATTTTTCTGTGAATCCTACCAAACAACCCATACAATTTTATGGATTTAAATTATTAACGTTAAACAATGAAATATACGATCGCTCTTTATTTTACTTGACTCTTTAAACAATTTTATTTCCAAATTTTCATAAAGCAACAAAAAATTGTAATTCTTTCGGTAAGATCGAACGATCGGGTCATTCGGGAGGTAACTGCCGCCTGAATATTGTAATCGACCGACCATCGAGGGACCAAGACTCGTAGACGCATCTTGCTGCGTAAGGACCACGAGTCTAGAAGATGAACAGCAACCACTACGGGGAAATAGAAATCGTCGAAGGAAACGAGGACGAGGGATACGGAACGATGCCGGTCGAGAGGGTCGCCTACCGTGACGCCCGTACCGTAGGGCGTATCGATTTGGACTAAGCATTCTCGGCCGAGCGACAGAGAGAGTACCCGCTCTTGCCAAGGCAGAACCTGCAGCGACGTCAAGAACAGAAACGCGTAAAATACCAACACCTTACATCTAGCCTGCTCACGCCAATAACGAAAAGTTGCAATATGTATTCCTAAAATATAAATCAAACGCGCCAAATTATGCATTTTTATAGTTGAAAAAAAAATATCGCGTTTACCGACGTGCCTTGGGGTAGTTGGGAATCGAATCGTAGTCATAAGCATTATCTTATATGCTTAGGGTTCCATCATTTGATGTTTAGTTGGTGTAATCAGAGCTAAAGAAAGGAGGGAGTTGCAACAATCCGAATAACTATATTTTCCAATCACAGCTATATACGTGTAAATATATATAATACATACAGTTTAGTTGCCAATATATAGTCAACCGTATATACATATGTATTTATGACCTATATTTTCTATCGTATGTACAAATATATAGGTTTTATTTCATCATATATCTATTCGAATTCTCACAACGTTAACCTCTTTCAGCTTTTACTCCCACTTTTCCCCTGTAACTCCTTCGATCCTGTAAATACATTCATATGGCCAACTACTTATAACTCCACTATTACATTCGATGAAGCGCACACTTTGTGGGAGGAACGCGAATCTTACTTCCCTTCCTCTCAACAATTAGACGAGCCACATAATAAAGACACGGCTAAGCGCGGTCACCGCTCCGACTGTTGGCCGCACGAAATGCTGCTTCACTTTGACGATGGTCACAGCTGCACACCGAGCGCCTACCTAACACTGTCGGTTGTAGGGATATACGACGTTTAGTTATCTATACATATATTACATTATGTCCGCGCAGTCGCTGGCCCGGTTTAGAGTTTAGCTCTGGCACGCACTCTGTCTTATCGGCCACGGGATTTGCGTCTAGTTGCATCGTGAGACTCCCCCTCCCCACTCCTATTTCCATTGTATATATCACTCCTTCTCATTCCTTCTCTATGTACTTTCGTCTTCGCTTCTTTCTCCTCCCTCTCGCTTTCTCTCCTTCTCTCTCTCTCTCTCTCTCTCTATTCAACATTGGGTGGATTTTCTAGGGCCGGCTGATGCAGCCCACTGCATGCATATACATGTACAAACGCGCGCACTCGATTTCCCTCGTCAACATCCCCCGAGAAGCGCGTGTTTAAAACTCGTCCGTTGAGAGGAAAACCCGGTTGGCGACTAGCGCGACGATGATGACGAAAGCTCGAATGTTTTTCGACAGTGTTTTCTTTTTTGCGGCATAAAAATAACGGAAACAAATGCGTCCGGAAATCTTGATAGGAAATTGGTGAGAGTGCGATAGGCCTATTTTTGAATTTCAATCTCATTTCGACACATAACGAAACGAAAGTATTCTCCGATAGTCACGAACTATATATAAGTGCAGCTAACCTCTGTACTCTGTACGCTACTCGTCTATGTTGGTGTTTTGTAAAGTGAAAAAAAAAAAAAAAAAAAAAGACGTTAAGTCATTCGGTAGTTATATATCTATATATGTATATTCTTTTTCTCATACCGTATGGGGTAACACTCCCGCGTTGCCGTCATTGCTCGACGCCTTCAACGATAGTGTACACAAATAAGCTTTTTCTCCCACCAGAATCTCCTTCTCGTGAGTGTGTATGTTGTGTCTGTGTGTTTGTGTGTGTATGATAAAAGAGAGACTCGCGTTTGTGCCGTTTGATATACGTGCATGGGCACGTCAAGTAGAAGAAATGAAAAATTTCTTTGCACAGTACACAAGCCTCTCCTACATTGGCACACTCTGGTATCACTTACGATTACGAAAAAATTTAGAGTTCGTGCGTAATCGACCGATACACGCAAGAATTTGGAAAATAAACGGACACACAGTCACAGGATACATAGAGATGAGAAATAAAACGCGCACGCACGACACGCACACACGAGACGTAAATGCGATTGACGGGTGACACACTGCAGAATTACTATACCCGCGTGTGACGGCGGCGCGCGACAGACTGGGGCTAGCCACGAGGAGAGCAGAGAGGCAAGAGGGCAAGAGGCGGAGTGGGGGTTGAGAGTAGCGAAACGATGGCCGCGGAGTAGTAGTGGGGGAACGAGAGCAACGGCGTATTACACTTATCTCGGGCCCTGGGCATACCAATTTTCTATCTCAAGCCTGTATAATACGTAACCAAATTTAAACCAACCTACCAATTTGTATGAAACAACGTTCAACACAATAGATTTATTTCGAGACACGTCTGCTTGTACGCATGGCTTAACTTGACATATATAAAAATGTATCGACGAAAGTACATAATCCATTCGAATATAAGTCCTTCATTAGCAATATATAATTGCGAACGTTTTCAGTCAATGCTAAAAGAAGAATACTCGTTATAGAACGAAAGTGATTTGAATCATGTAAGTTGGTGGTTTATAATTATCAGAGACACATTATAATAACCAACGAGAAGACAAAACGATATTAATTAAGAAATATAGCAAACCTAATCCTGACCAAATTAAAATAAACAAAATCGTATAAATAGCTTATCGATACTTTTCAAGTTGTGGGTCAACTTTTATCATCGGGGAAAAGTTAAAGATAAAAGTATAATTTAAATTGCAAACTGCTCCTTGCAACAAGACACACACGATGCGCACCAAAAACTATGGATAAGAAAAATACAAATTCACCGACGGCTCACAATGTCCTATGAGTTGTAATATCGAAGCACCGTCTAAGTTACATTTACATGCGTATATAGATATACGCGGGTGTGCTTAATGATTCAACGCGAGAAGGGGTTTGATTTATTAGTTATCAGTGTGGATGGTAAGTTACAGAGGGTCTATGCATATGAATATATGTACGCGAGCGTGTTGTGTGTTGGTTAGTATGTATATGGTAGAGGGGAGAGGCCTATCCGACTGCCCTGGAGGCCCATGGGGGTTTAATATTACGGAACAGCCAGAGCGAGGGCGGTTGGAGTCGCGATGTACAGGGGGAGCTTACAGTGCCGCGGCAGGGAAGTACCAATCGCATATAGGGGCGAGGGACGGGGCCCCCTACGAGTACCGCCTGCTACAGTACCCCTCTCGTGTATACAGAGGAGCCGAGGGATATATATATATATATATATATATATATATATATATATATATAGATGCGTATAATACGAAGGGAGAACGCTGCTGGGGCGTCCCAAAAGGACTTTCGACGAAATAGACGAGGAGAGAATCTCTTGTGACGCCTGCATTGGGGGCATGGGTGGGGGGCACAAAAGAAGGCTGGAGAGGCCTCTTCTCAGCGTTCCGTCGCTCTCGCTCTGAAACGTTACGGCATCACTTGCTCTTTCCTACACATTTTCCATTTCTCTCTTCCTCTCTCTCTCTCTCTCTCTCTCGACGATTCGGAGAACCGCGCCCAGGCGTAACAAGCATGGTAGTACATGCGTACGTTACTAATGCATAGTAAATTTATGAATACGTGTGTGGGGATGTATGACGTCTCGCAACGTTGATAATTAGTAACGGCATGTCGTTGACGACTCTTGTGCCACGAAAGAAGATTGCGAGCGCGCGCGGAACGGGAGGTAGTGCGCGCGCCTTACGCACAGCGCGCCCTCTGGCAATCCTCGTAAGTAACGACGGGCATTCTAACCTCACCCCCGCATGCTACAGAGGGTTACCAAACGCTACGAAGTTATGTAGCGAGTTTACTATGCATATACATATTATGAATGTACTATATATATATATATATATATATATATATATATATATATATATATATATATATATATATATATATATATATATATATATATATCTTACCACGATATCTAGATCGACCCATGAGCCTCGAAGCTGGAGAGCTCCCTCGATACCGTCAGAGACGAGAGAAACCGAGAGAGAGAGAGAGAGAGAGAGAGAGAGATAGAGAGAGATGCCAAAAGGGGCTCTCTGTGACGGGCCTAGGGGCCTCCTATATCGTCCCGTGTCTAATAGACGATCCCTGTTCGCTGTAGGATAAGCAGCCCATATGTTATATATATATATATATATCATATTATATATAATATAATATATATTATATATTAATATATATATATTAAATAATATATAATTATATAATAATATATATAATATATTATATGATATAATATAAGCATAATATAATAATATATGATATAATATAAGCATAATATAATATTATATTATAATTATATATATGCATGAACGTGTATATACATATATGTTTTACGAGTTTCGGAACGGAATAAATATGTAATCATAGATCCGTCCGCTTTGGAGCAAATTTGGAAATAGCTCACTACGTGTCTCATACAATTTTCAAACGTTTTCTTTTACATAACGAATAGCGCGTATAATGTGGCGTCGCTTTTTGTTTTGTTTTGTTCTCGTTGTTCGATTATTCCTTCTCGATTTTTATTTCTACTCGCGTCTAAACACTTTCGTCTCGTAGCACGTCAGAGCCAAGCTTGAAATTCTAGTCCAGTGTCTCGCGTTTCCTCGAGACCCGATCGTATAAGCTTCTACGGCGTCGTCGAATATAAGTCCCCTTCAGATTACTCACAGTATACACACACACACACACACACATATATATATATATACATATATATTTCTTTATGTATCTCGGATGTTCAGAGAGGCGAGGGATTTTCACGCGCGCTCGTATCGCCACCTAGCGGCGAACGGTCGTATTTCCGTTTTCTCTGATCCTTCGAAGATCTTCGAAGCTTCGAAAAACTTTACATGTATAGTATCCTACCCTCGCAGCCTGAGTTACGATCTCGAGCTCTTGGTTCCAAAATTTCACCCCCCGCTTCATTGCAAACCTCTGTGCAAAATTATTTTTATTCCTATGTTAACGAAAAACGCGATACAGCGTTGAGTTTGCAAACTTGATAATAATGTAAATAACAAAAAAAAGACCAGACGATACAACGTCAAAAAGAGTCGATTAAATTTAAGTAACTACGAAGAACTAATTAGCATTGGTATCGTGTGAAAAAGAAAAAAAAATGTTTTAAATATCAATTAAAAACGATTTTATTTTATAAAATTTACAAATTTGTAATTAAAAATATTAATATTCGCGGTTTCATGATTGTTGGAAAAATATCTTCAATCGGTTCCATTCAAATTTTCCCAATCTCTAGATACATGAAGTAGCCCATATATATATATATATATATATATATGGGCTACTTCATGTATCTAGATATATTTCATGTATATATATATATTTCTTAAAGCAACCCATATATATATATGTATATGGGTTGCTTTAAGAAATACTTCAGGGCAGCATATATCACTATATTGTGTATCGTACAACATATATGTATATATGGTGCTTGAAGTATTTCTTGTACATTGCGCATTATTACTTTTGCATGGGAATCATGAAGTATTTTCCCACAGTACTTTTTATTTTCCTCCGGTACCAGCTGGAGCAAAGAGGGTGAATGTTATATCCAGAAGAGCTCGGACAGGGTTAGAGGAGAATCTTTCTTCCCCTCTCTCGTTTGGTCTCGTCAACGTGGGGCACTCGTGTGCGTACTGTATACGGGCGTATAAGCTATAACCTCAACGAGGCCTTGGCCCCTTGTCAATTGAAAAATTTGTGATCACAAATGAGGGTGAGCGAATGGTACGAGTGGCAGGGAAAAGGGGTTGAAAGAGATGGCGGAAGAGGGGGAGAGTGAGAGAACGTGAAATAGAGAGTGGTGAGTTTGGCAAACGCTGTGTTGGAAGGAAGAGCGATTAGCTCGCACGCTATACATGTACACATATTTATGCATATAAATATAGCACAGGGCTGTAGAAGACAGTTTTCCTGATCCGTAGAATAAAATTAAAGGGGAGCATGAAACCAACGATATTCCATAAACGTGGTAATCTTTTTGTCGAAACATTTCTTCACGAAAATGTGTTTCGAGTTTTCTAGAGATTTTTGAAGAAAATTCGATTTTAATACTGTCCGAGGGTCGAAAAATTGCACGAGCCGCCCCTGCGTCAAGCAGCCGTGAGGGGGCGCGTCGGGGCAGAGTCGGAGCTCGGTATAGAAGCTCAGGGATGTACGTAGCTGCAGAAGCGATAAGAGGCTGAAACGACGCATGCGTCGATTGCGCAGACGACATCGTGGGCTTCTCATCACTGTATAGTGATCCACGTATACTCCTGTATATTCGTACATATATCTACATGTACGCACAAAGTGTGTTGACACGAAGCAACAGCAGCGAAACGTTAAATAAAATTCTCGTCACAAATTCATTGCTTCTTTTTCATTCTATCTTTTTTTCCTCTACGATAGCTTAGCCACGCTACGACGCGATCAACGTATAATTAATATCGATAAAACGCGAGATTTCATAGAGGAGATAATAGCAGAAGCCAGCGAGATATAGGTTATGTGTTTGTAAGAGTGGAAGGTCTGACATTCCTTTATCGCGGAATGCGAGAACAAACAGAAAAAAAATAATTCCCCGATCTAACGAGTAAACATTGTTCATAAACACAAGAATCAAGAAATGAACGGTTTTTAAACGAACGAGAGACTGAGAGAATGGAAAAGAAAAGAAGACGCTCAGCTGGTGTTATGATTCGACGCGGTGGTGGCATGGCGCTGTCTGTATCTTCGAATCCCCAGGGCCGTCAGCGTCAAGGGGGGCATGCGGCAGAGGGGCCTGGGATTTAATACGTAAAAATGTGTGTGTGTGCGCATCGTCTCATCTCTCTCGACGAGAATGGTCGAGGGGGAGGTAAGCTCGTTATTCCGTCGGAAGAGCGTTGGAGGGGATAAGAATGATGGTGGGGATACATTTACCATTCCAAGCGTAGAATATTTATGTTTCACCACGTCGTGGTCTTTGACAGGATAGTGGTGGGTGGAAAAAACGATGCTATGTAGTACTATAGACAAGCGTAAATAGTCGACATAAACGCGGGGCTTTAAAAGTTGCCTCGAACTGTCACTGCAGCGTCCTGCTATCCAAAATACGCACACGTACACACAGTAGCATATAAATATATATATATATATAGATATAGATATATATGGTGTTACGTGTAAATACATTGGTACGAGTTTTCTCCGCGATAGGAACGCCGACGATACGAATAAATAATGTTGCCCGCGCTCGAATATTTCCTTTACCCCTGTCTTTCAGCCGTTCCGCCATCCGAGGACGATATGACGTTTCATTAATTTCCGAACTAACCGTTGCGGGTCGAATTCTCCTTTTTTCCTTACAACTTTGCCCCTTTGCTTCCTTTCGTCGCCATAGTGATCATAAATACTGTAATACTCGCGCGCATATGATACGACGGTACAGTCTATCGCAGAAAGCCTTGCGATATGTACGGTACAGTATCGTTCGTTTCAATTAGAGAGAGAGAGAGAGAGAGAGCACACTGTGGAAAGAGAAGAGGAGAGGTGGAATGACGAAGACAAGCCACAATCTCAAACAAATATGGCCGCTTTCGTGGACACGAGAGAGGCTCTCGTGAAACGCGCCAGCTGCTGGTGACATTATTAATTCTCTCTGCGATGAGAACTTGTACAGAGAGATCCACAAGTCGTGACTAACGACACGAGAACTCGATATATAACCACGTATCGCTTGGATATGCGAAAAGGTTGGCGAATAAGACGCGGAAACGTAATTCCTCGCACTAGTTGTTCGTGACGAAGACTCGAGTAGGATAATTCCACACGCTTTAACGACACAGGTGCTGGATTGTTAATATTCCGACAAATAAAATCACACGTAGTCAAGAGCCGACTGTTCACGAAGTGGAATAGGTAATAAAAATCGCGATAAACCACGCACGCGTCTCGAGGATCTCCGTTGGTGGCGTTGTCGCAAAACATAACCTCGAATCTGTCGAAACGACCGCGTAGTATTAACGTTTCGCGCACTAGATTCCATCACACAGCGATCAAGAAGAGGTTATGTTAGTCATATGTATTTCCCAAAGCAAACACGTCGAAGCATATATTTATTTTATGTACAGATATATTGATAGACACGCACACACACGCACACTTAGTATGTAGTTGTAATATCGGTGTCTTTTTTTTTTTTGTTGCGAATGCTTAGCACGTGCGCTCGTTACAACTACATATATGGTATATATATTATTTATATAAAAGAGACAACGCGTGCATATACACATATACACTCTTTCGTTTCCTATTCGAAATTCAACAGAACAAGAAAAGATATGGTAATATATAATATATAGAGAAGTTACAGAGACTAAAGGTATTATATGTGTAAAATCGCACGTCCTTTTTGCTTGTGCGAGGCGGGATAGACGAACGTGGCAAATGTTCTTCGTGCGCAAGCGACTATTACATGGTATGTATATAAATATATATATATGCGTCCTTTCTCTGAGCGTGCGTGCATCCTCCGTAATACATTAGGGCTATATATATATATATATATGTATATAAGTAGTATTTGTGAGAGAGAGAGAAAGACAGAAAAAACTGAGCTAAACAGAGATGGATAGAATGAAAGGAAATTGGAGGGGGGGGATAAAGGAATCGTGGGTGGAACGAAAAACTATCGTAAGGGCGACGCAGATACGACTGAGAGGGAGAAAAGGAAGGGAGGGAGACGGAGAAAAGTGACGCGAGGAATCGCTGAGAACGAACAGAGAAGAGGATATGACTGAGCAAAGGGAATGTACGTGTGGTGTGTATAAAACGCAGCGAGGATAACTGCCCGATGGAAGGGAAAGGCGATATATAATACATGTACACATGGAGTTTCGTTTTTTTGTTTTTAATGGCATATATAAAAATGATTCAAGCCCAGAGCAACCAGGAAAAACTCGCACGTTCGGTGATGAGTCTACCCACAAGCCAGGAACGAGAATATAATAATAAGCTTTACTTTATTATTGGAGCATTATAATTATATTACTTTGTAAACTAGAAGAGGTAAACAAATTTAAAAAAAATATCATTAACCAAAAATGAGAATAAAAGATTCCGAAACAGATTATTATTATTATGTTTTTTTTTTTCGTGTGCTTATTTTGCCGAGAGAGACGATAGCTTCGCCGTTCTTCCTTTCACCTCTGGAGCCGCATCGTTTCTCTCTCTTCTAATGTATATATATATGTACGAACACGCAATATATTTAATGTTTTATTTGCTTCTTTTGTTTGTTTTATTTTCGGGGTAGGAAAAGCTTTTCCTACCTTTAGCTGTGACTATTCTGCCTGCGTGTTCGCGACAGCACACTCTCTCTTTCTTTCTTTCTCTCTCAGAGCGACGTCATAGCGCAGAAAGAAGAGAAACGTTTTTTTGTTCTTTCTGAGAGCCGTACGAAAACGAAAATGACGTTCGGGGAGGAAAGATTGGCCGAGTTAGCGAAAACGTTCGTTTGGGTACGGCGAATGGCCGCAGCTAATGGCTGCGTGCTGCTCGCGCCACACTGTGGTGAAACACTGGAGGGATATCTCCTCGCTCTCTCTCCATCGAGGGGACCTCGGCGTGCGCATGCGCCCACGTTGTTTCTCCCTCTATCGTTCTCCGTCTCACTCGTATGAAATTGTGGCCCCACCCATCTCGAAGGTTTCTCGCGTTTAGCTTCGACGCGAGACCGCGCGATGGCGGTGCTGTCCAGCCTACGCGAATGCCTTTGTGTTCCTTACTCCGTGTTGTTCCTTACTTTTCCTTCACTCGATAAAATGCTTTCAGCAAACTTTTCGGCGAAGCTCACTCTTGTTTTATAACTGCGTGCACCGGGTCGAAACGAACCATCCCTTGGTTTTATTCGATACGTGTACGCGACGCGACGCGAGGTGAAAGCGAAGCGACTGACGCGATGATAATGAATCACGAAGAGTATTTCCGTCCGCCGATCTTTCTACGTTGTTCGTGACAGGGATATCGATGACGTTTCAGCATGTTATTTGACTTTCTTCTCTCTTGTAATATTTCACTAAAACGAGAATTTTCAATGCGTCCTATTCAAGAGCACGCGATTGACTAGAACGAGTCTGGGTCTGTACCTCCTCCTTCTTAAGGTTATTCGACACTCGAGATCCGCAAAAAATAGCAAAAAAAAGCCGTAGCGAACGACGATCGTTGTCTACGTCTTTAAAGCGACTAAATTCGTTGTGAATACTGCTCTTGTCTCTTTTGCATTTATCGTGCGTCACGCTATACCATTGTTAGGAGCCGATCGCGTTTTCGGGACAAACAACTAATAAACAATATACATGGAAAAAGTTATATCGCGTTCGTCACGAATAATGCGTCGTCTGGCCCCGCGCACGCGTATTATTATAAGGAGAAACCAATTTTGTGTGCATTGGCCTCGGCAGCGTAGAGCGCGCGTGCGCTCAAGCAGGTGGACAAAGAGAGTATACCAACAAGAGAAAAAGCAAGCGTAGCGATCGACGCGACTCGGGGAGGGCTGGCGGGGGATACCGCAAACATCCGATAATACTCGTGTTTTCAGGTCTAGAAAGAAGCGCGGCGCTCGGTCCGCTCGGGCTACAAGAGAACTCTCACGTGCTGGCCAATCAATGTCGAGGGGAGTTCCCGATCGTTATAAACAACGAGACATTTCTTCAGTTTACTTCGTATATGTTGCGAAAGATGGAACGTCCAAATGAGACATAAAAATACGTCGTACACAGAAAAGTAAAGATCGTTTTAAAATATCTACGTACTACTCGATGTTTTACGTTGTTTCTACGAACTCCCGATGTTTGCCGAGAATCGACGAAGCGAGGAGACATATGATTGGAAGACCGAGGTCGCACCAAGTTCGCTTCGGCTTTGTATTGGGTGGAGGCGCTTCGTAATGCTCCGGCTTGGTGGGGGAAAAGAGAGAGAACGATGTTTCCTAATCCTTTGACGTTAACGTAGGCTACGGAGTTCGTGGACAAAGGTAAAACCACAGTGTGAGAGGAAGGTTGTCGCGGGAGAAGAGAAGCCGAGAAAAGAGTGTACGAGCGTCGTATAGACAAATACACAATCCGCGAAGTCTTGAGAAGAGCATAACGAAGCTCGAGAAGTAGGGACGGTGTATTGTATGTATCGCGGATCGTGTGTGCGTATGAGAGAGAAGCTTAACGAGTGTGGTAACAGTAATTGAGAAGACTAGTGGGAGAGAGAGAGGGTGAGAAAGAGATACAGTCAGTAGAGGAGTGAAGGGATTCTCGTGATTCGAGATCTGCGACTACTGGATCTCGAGAACGCTCGCACGGTTTGTGAACAGAGAGCCGGCTGAAATCCATCGTATTATCTCGCGACTTTTATTTGAACATATAATACACGCGTCCTATATATCGTCGAGAGTTATATATCTCAAGTACTCGTAAAGGACGAGATCATAAAGCATAGCAGAAGCTGCCGGAAAGATTCGGAAGGAAGATAGAAGATTAAAACAAGCGGACTGAAAAAAAAACTATAGAAAAATTTCAACCGTCTCTCGCGAGTGCTCCGTGTTGTGCGCTCTAGCTCGTTTTCTTTCCGTTTCTCGCTACGGAGAATAACAGAAAAAAAGTTTATTTTCTTTTTTTCTCTCGACCCGTGTCCATCGTCGGATGCTAGTGAGAGTGAGATAGAGAAGCGTTTTTTCATACAGCTGGTGCGTGAAACGGGGCAAATTGCTAGGGAAGCGCGGGCCTGTAGTGGGGCAAAGAGAGGTTAGGGAGTTGCGTGCTCCGAGAGAACGCGAAAAACACAAACAAGACACGACCGCCATCTTGTGCCTCCAGCTGTGGGCTATAAGCGGACGGAGGTTTGTCGTTGTGTACAATCAGTGCAGCGGATAGAAAAATCGATTTTCCGGACTTGTGCATGTTTCGTGAGTGACCCTCGCTCTGTTTATACGCGATATATATATCTATATATATATATATTCTTTGTTTTTGCGTAATAGCGAAAAAGTGATAGAGAGATCAATCTCGCGATACGCGATTAAAAAAAGAGCGACAACGGCAGGTACAAAGTTTCGGTGTAGGGATCGGAACGGCGTAACAAAATTTTGTGGACCTAACGGTCAACGAATGTGGGAGAGTTCGTGCGAAGATCGTAGCACAGGGAGAAGAGCATCGTTACGAGAACAGACGGCGTCGAGATCGAGGTAGCACCAGGCATACGGGAATCTCGACGAGTATCCCACCGCCGCTTTATTTTACGTCGCATTGCCCCCACCGAACTACTACTGTCTCGTTTATCGAGATTATTGCGCAGTTAGAGGCAAAGAAGAGGCATCGTCGACTTTGACCAACGCTGCCATACGTGGCGCTGCGAACATCGGGACTTTTGGAAAGTTACCGGGCACGGCACATAACCGTAAGTACAAATATACGTGCTATTTTTTTTTTCACCTAGCTTGACAAATTTTTTTTCAATTCTTTACCAAGCTTTAAGAGTCCGAGTACACTATCCTTTGAGGATGCGTTACGCGTACATTCCCAATCAACATTCTAATTGAAGAAAACTTGACAGAAGATTGTGATTTTTAAAATATGTTTTCATACAAGAGTTTGACATTACAATTGAGACGTTTGATGGTTAGTAAACAACAACCTGGCTTTTGGCAAATGACTGAAACCGTGAAAACTTTGACCAGAAAAAACGTATGTTTTGAAAATAAAACGGATATAATTTATTTTAAGAAAGATTGAAAAAACGGTCTGGAACATCTGGACGCACAATTTTATTCAACAACTCGACGAATAATTTTGCGTTGGTTAAATTTTCTTTCAAATTTGAAATATCCTCTCTGCTTCCAATACGATTAATTTTTCGAGGTCGAATAAAACTTTTCATTGGGACTGTATATAGCTTGAGGCATTCTCGACACAATGTGAAACTTCTAACCCTGAACGTTCTACCCAACCCAAATCTTTTATTCCTTTGTTTCCAAACGTGTAGCGAGATTCGCGTGACCAGCAAAATCCTGCGTTACCTGCAGTATTGAAATCTGCAAAGTGAATTATTGTTTTCCAACTGAAAAGTGTACGACAAATATATTTCATATTAATTTTGTACAATACCGAGCCTTTTATTTTTATATTATTTCGTCTTTCGTACATTATTAATTTGAAATATTGGAGAATCTGATAATATTTTGTAAATCGATATCCAAGGTCGAAGAGTAACACGATACGAAGCAATTGTCGCAACACGTCCGACCTCCAAAACCCGAATCCCGACTTTGAATAAGAAAACGAGACCCGATTGATGTTGATCGGCTCCACACCATCGGTGATACTTGAGTCCGCGTGGACTGAACAAGATTTTCGAGGGAACTTTCTCCTACGAATATAAGGTCGCTTTAAGAAGGTACGACAAACTTGGCGGCAACGGTAAAAATAATTCTGTTCATTTTTTTTTACGTTTGATATTATCGTTAACAATTGTAATTGCTTCTAGTCCGTGATATTTTTCCTCATTCTGAATATTAAAGAATAAAGATTGAAGGACGCGCGACGGTCACCGGCCCGCGAGTCATTGCACTTGTGTTTGCGTTTAAAAAAAAAAAAAAAAAAAAGAAAAACTATCAAAGGTCAACGCTGCTCGATAGTCGTACCACCTTAAAGCCCATTATTTCAATAACCCTGGAGGAATGTCCCAAACGTTTTGAAAAATAAAAACTCGTTAATAACAAGGAATGATTTTTTCTCTCCCTCTCGTGGCCATTGGACGAACTCGCAGAGAGGACCTATCTCGAATACAGAAGGACGATATCACTGTTGCGCCTAGGAGCGTTAAATCATCATCAGACACACGTCGATCTGACGCGATCGAGTCGGTTGGCCAGTCGTAAAAGACTCGTCACAATGACGAATTCAGCGCCAAAGATGAACAACAAGGTCGAGAGGCAGGGATCACCGAACGCCAATGGCAAACGACATCACAACAGAACAACGTCGATAAAGACCACGACATATTTCTCCAGTACCGGCAACGGAGGGGGAGCTAACAATAGAAATAACAACAACAATAGCAACAGCAACAATAACAATAACATCATCCACAACAACAACAACAACAACAACAACAACAACAACACAGCGAAAAACACAAGCGGACGTATGAGCTGTAGTCCACCTTGTCAGACGAAAAACACGAGAAATTCACCGTTGAGAAACACGGAGATGAGCCCTCGGGGTAGTCCGACGAATAGCTTTTACGCGGGCGCTAAATTTTCGGAACCTCCGTCACCGGCTTCTCTACCAAAACCACCGAGTCACTGGACAACCAGACTAATGACGAGTTGCCAACAGTCCGAGACGTGTTGCAACATATCGAATCATCTCAAGATGATACTCAACGTTCAGGCCTGATACAATGGCGCGAGAACGAGATTCGACTCGATAGCGTCAAACGCAATGGGCATAAGCCTCGACGGACAGGTACCACGGCGATCTATCGATCATTTTAATCCTAATATTAGTCGTAACGATGAGATAAAAGTCGCGAAGACATACGGCGATCGCGCAATCGCGTTTCACACTCGTCACTTTGAATGGATCGTTTAAAAAAACAAGTAACGTATAACGACACTAACAACTGGAACAAAACAAGAGAAAGAGGGAAGAAACAATTAAAGAAAAGAAGAGAAAGAAAGAAAGAACGAAATACGAAAAATTGAACGCAGCGATCGCGAGTCGAGGCACGATGGAACTCTTTATTCGTGAGGACGAATGAAAACGAGCCAAACGGAGCGCTCTTCGTTCTAACGCAATTGGAACATTCGCGTTCGTTGTAACTCGTGCGCGTTTTCCGTGATAAAATGTGCGCGATGAATTTGTGAAAGATACGAAACTTGGGCGACTTGGACTCTCGTAGGATGACAACAAAAAAGGTAAATGATCAACGATCGTTCCAATCGGAGGGAAGAATTTCGGCAGAGTTCAGCATCCAGACTCGCGTCACGGTTGCACGAGAAAAAGCGAACAACAAAAAACAAAACAAACGAACGCTCTCGCGTGAGTTACCGTTCACAATTTTTCATTTCGTTAATCCTTTTTTTTTTTTTTTTTTTTCCTTCGTTTTCTATACGTGAAACGACGATTGTGTCTCGCGTCATGTATAAAGTTGTAAACACGTAACTTTAGATTATCCATATTGATTAAAGTATATGATGAGATATATATATGGTATGTACATATATATATCTCATCATGTATATATAAACACACACACACACACATACACACCCAGACACAAACACAAACACACAATGGCATAAAGTGCAAAACACACATTTACACAAAAACAACAAAAAAAAAACGACACAAATACACGCGCAAATACGAATCGTCGAATTTTGAGCAATAAGGAAAATTGGACGATGCCAATAAACGCGAGGATCGATATTGAGCGCGGGACGAGAAAAAGAAAACTGTATTCCCTTTGGCGCGATAGAAAATCGACGAGTTTCGATGTGATTTTGATTTTACAATGATCGAGGCTGCGGTCACGCCTCGATCGAAGGATTTTCTTTGTTCCCTTTTTTGTTTCTTTCATTTGAGATAATGGACGTTTGATTTTGGGTAAGAAAATTATTTAACGGATCGACGAAGAGAAACAAATTATCATAACTTGTACCGAAATGACGATACTGGGACGACTCGCTGGACAGAATTTAAGTTATCTTTCACCCTACACGATTATATTTTTGTCTTTATTCTTTCATTTTTCGAGTCTCGATTTTATATCTTCATTTTTTTTTTATCTCAAAACACCAAGCAACTCTTCGATAGAATTTCTTCCCGTTTGTTAGATGATTCGGTGGATCGAGAGTCACGATGAAGATTTCGTTGTTCTTGTTTCGTGATGAGCGAGAAACGAGGGGAAGAAAAGGCGAGTTTGGGGTGTTTTCTTGTTTTGTAATAACGCGAGGGACGAAAGGGAGCGTGTCAGGGACAAATGAACAAAAATTAAAATACTTTTCTTCGTTCGACGATTCTCGAGACATCATTTTTTGTCTTCTCGCGTTTTGTAAAGAACGGGGAAAAGAGAACGAGAGAAAAAGGCGAGAATGGTGAAAGGAGTGGCAAATTTCGCCGAGTTGCAAATCGCGTACACAGATGGCAGCAACATTAAGAAATGTTTCTCACAATTTGGACGAGGTGGTGAAATAGATTACTACGTTTCATTTTTTTGTTTTCTTTTTTTCTTTAAGTTCGAAGTTAACGGGTGATCGTCATGGGAAAGTATATTTATATATACACACACACATTTGTTTATCTTTGATTATATATCAGTCGGATATAAATATATATCTTTGTTTCTTCTTCTGCGATAAATTGGAAAATTAAATTCGACCGAACGAGGGGAAGATAGGGAAAGAGTTGAAATTGAAAGGACTGAGTGCTAATAGAGCGATAAAAATTATTGCAATTTGTCGAACTTGCACAATCGATCTGAATTTTTTTTGTTTTTGCAATTTCGTGATGTTTTCTTTTGTCATTATTATTAGTTTTCTTTTATGGCCAAATGTCTCTAAATTTCCCTGAAACCTGAATTCATTTTTCAACCATACGTTTGGTTTTTCATTGTAAAAGAAGATTCACAAAAAAGAAAATGCACTTGGGACGAATTATCTCTTTTCCTTTGTACGTTTTTTCATTTCTTTTTCAAAACAAAAGATCAATGCCGAATGCATAGAACTTCTTTTAAATTTGACCTTTCGATTATTTTTTTGTAATTATATAAATTTTGATTCACCTTCCCCAGGCATGCAAAGTTTTTCTTTTTGTTCTTCATTTTTGTTTTTTTTTTTTTTTTAAGTATTTTAAACGTTCGTTTACAATTTCCCCTCGCAATTCGAATAACGATGCTCGACATCTTTGTTTCCTTCATTTTTCGTTTCTACGTAACGGTTTGCACAACGAGAAATTGATTTTGCTCTTTAATTTTTCATGTTTTCCTCGACAAGAGTCAAGAGTTGCTTAACCCTTGGTTGGTTACGTCTAACAATAGAATATTCTTGGGTCACGCTGGATCAGATTGACCCGTTTAATTTTCTAAAACGTGTCGTCTGTAAACAATGACTACCTAATCGGCACCTAAAACGATCAAAGTTACTTTAAAGATAGTTAAGCAGTCGATCTGAGAAAAAAAAATCAAATTTTTTCATTCTAAAAATCACAACTGTTTTTTTTTCTTTTTAAGAGAATAAAAATTGGACGCTGGCGACGTCGTATGCCACTTTGAAAAATCAAAGAGTTCCAGATTGCGCATTTCAATAAAGTTTTTTTTCCAAGGTTGGAACAATGAAAACAGTATTATTGTCCAAAAATTGTGACTTCAATTTCATTGTGAACCAAATTTGGTAACGTCTTTCTTTTGTTTCGCGATAATTATTCTCCTCGGAAAAATACAAACACATTTGTCGTTTCGTTAGTCGTTCTTGTTTTCTTTAGTTTGTTCAACACTTCGATACTGGAGAAGCTTACAATCTTGTCTTTCGATCCAAATAAGATTTGTCTCGAGGAAATGTAAGTTTTGCCAATATCCGAGTAACAAAAACAAATATCAAAATCAATCTTCACCAAAAATATTTATTCATTTGCGACGAGAATGATTATCCTACAAGAAAAACAACGTGGTCACTAAATTTTCTTCGCGAACAATAAAAATATTCCAATATCTTTGCATAATTGCATGGTCGTTGGATTTTTTTTTGAACGCACAGTGTAGAACTATTTTTATTTCAAAGTGGCACGCATTTGTCTCCCAGTGTCCATCTCAAATTTTATTACCCAAAAAGAAAATACTTGTGATCCGTTTCAATGAAAAGAAACTAATTTCTTCCAGATTTACATCCAATATATACTTTTTCTTCACTTGTAAAAATTCATTTTCCTCATAAACACATGTTTGTTATTTATTAAAAAATTTTCAAGTAAAATCTGCAATTTCTTTAGTCTTATCAAATTCATTTTTCTCGCAAACACATGCTTGCTATTTATTCAAAAATTTTCAAATAAAATCTGCAATTTCTTTGGTCTCATCAAATTCATTTTTCTCACAAACACATGCTTGCTATCTATTCAAAAATTTTCAAATAAAATCTGCAATTTCTTTGGTCATGGCTTAGTCCAATTATCCCGGTGTAATCGAGAAAATTTAATCGGCGAGTGTGACCACGAAGGATTAATATATATATATACACATACATATATTTATATATATAAAGCGCAAAAAAGCGCAAACAAAGAAGTCAAATTGTGCAATTCTCTGACTTTCATTTATCATATTCCGTTCGTTTATACAACATATATATATACGTATGGACATATGTCCATACAGATGAATTTGTTTAGTGTAACGATTATACAAAGATTATTTCTTTTGTCTTGTGATTTGTCATTCTTTCTTTTTTTTTTCTCTATGCGTGGCAAATTCTTCATTGGATATTTTTTCTTTATTATTCGTAATATCGAAAACAATAAAACACGATCGGAGGCAAACGGATCGAGTCGATTTGGGCTTTAGTTTCACGGCTTTATTAAGGGGCGCGTGAAAAAAAACGTACAATATTAAATGTTGAATAGACGAAAAAAAAAAAATGTTCCGATTACGAAATTAATCGAACGATCATTTACTTTCTTCTTTATCTCTCTTCGTTTCGAACGATGTAAACAAACTAAACAAACGCAAGAGAATTTCGTCGAGAGGATAAGTTCTATTTGCCTTGGAAAAATCGCAAACAAAAAAAAAGTGCAATTTTGTTCGCAGCGTATGGAAACTTTTTTCCTCGTCGACGAATACAAAGAAAATTGAAATTGGATGAATTCCGGTGGGTTTGGTGACAAAGCAAATGATAGAAACGAAATCGTGTTTGGGGAAAAATATCGTAAATTCCTGAGAAAATCGAGGCTCGAAAAGCGCTCGTTTTTTTTTCGGAACGAAACGATTTTTCGTGATTTTGATTAGGATCGAGAATCGCCAGAGGTGTACGAGGAAGTAAATACGAGAAAGTTGCACGATGTGACGAGAAGAAGCGACGGTAAAATTAAAAAGCGAATATAAACAAGGCGGCGAGAAACGAAAGAAAAACAAAGAAAATTTGTTTTTCCTCGTTTTTAAACGATTCGATCCGACGAAGAAATTGAAATCGCCGCTGGCTCGGCGCGATCGAGAAGCCAAAATTGCGGACGGAAAACATGAAATCAAAAACAATTTCAATTCATCGTCGTACAATTTTCATTTTACCGTTAATTGTTTTTCTCCCGATATTCGAGATCTCTTTTCTCTCTGTCTCGAAATTTCACGCGCGTATTTGCCTCGAATTAACGAATGCGCGCGAATCAAAAACCACAAAAACAAAACGTACGCGTGAAAAATGAATGAAAACAACAAAAAACGACACAATTATACAAATAAAATTGGAGAGTTTTCCTCGAGTGCAACTTTGCGGAAAACGTTAAGGGGCTGCGAGAGAGAGAGAGAGAGAGGAGAAGGAGGAGGAGAATGATAAAAGAGGATACGAAATAAAACGATAATACAAACGAACAAAAAATAAAAACAATATCGGCGGAGCGTACGTTTTTCCTCGATCGAAACGTGTAAATAATTCATCGAGCGAAAACAAAATAATATGAATTGTAATATTTATCAGTAATAACGAACTATTTTGTATATATATATATATATATTTTATCATATATATATAAAAAAAAAAAAGAAGAAAGCAAGAAAAAACAAATGAATTTAAAAAGACAGCGCGAAACCAAACGAAAGTATTAAGAGTCTTGATTGGCGCGGAGCTTCGCAAAGGTTGGGAAAACAACGAGGTGTTTTTCACGAGTGTCGAGGGATAAAAATAAAGATAATAATTACCACGATGCGAAAGAAAAAAAAACAAACGGAAAACCATACACACATGCGTCATCGTTTCGAGGACGAAAGTTTTGTAGATATTCTCGTGAAAACCAACCCGACCGCAGGAACAAAGTTAACAAAAAAAAAAAGGAAAGAAACTAAATTTTGAGAATCGAGAGACAGAGAGAAGGAAGACATAATTTAAGGGATAACGCATTTTCGTCACATCGTGCAAAATAGATGGGTTAATGTGGCGAGGAGGAAAGGAAGGAGGATAAGGGAAACGCAGAAATAAGATAATGTCAAGCTAAACGGAACTTGAGTTAATTGATCGAGGAGATTTAATGATGATAAATTAGCTGTGATGATGACCCTCTTATAGGTACTACTAATTTTTAATTGATAACTGATCGATATATGTAATATACAATAAAAATATAGGCGTGCGTGTGTGTGGGTTTGGGTTTGTGATTGAGTGTGCGTGTGTGTTTGCGTATATACGAGTATATTTATAAATTTATAAATAAATAGATAAATAAATATGTACACAGGATGGTCTACGCAACGTGCGCACTGTTATAGCTTATACAATATGCGTTGCACGAAAAAATGTTGTATACAAAAGTTACATGGTTTAAAAGAGGATGCGCTACGTATTGCATAAATTTTTGTTTTATTGGTCGAGGCGTTTCGAAGATTCGAAGGATAAGTTTGTTTCTTTATGTTGAAGAAAATTTTTAAGTAATAAAGCGAAATTACTCGTTTAGCTAATTAGGTTTGGGGATAATAAAGGTTGATACTTTTTTTTTTTTACTTAGAATTCGATTCTCTATCATATTTTGTTATAAAGCGTTCTGTTTTAAAATACAAAGTTGTCCATCGAATCTTCGAAACGCGCCGCCATGGCTTAGAAAACAAATTGATTTTAAACTATGTAAATTTTGTATATGAAATTTGTTCGTGCGACTCAGACTTTGGAAATTGTAACGGTTGTTCACGTTGCTTGGATCACATTGTGTATTTATATTATTTATTTATTTATTTGTTTATTTATTCGTACATACACGCATACACAAACGCGCATGTAACATAGCGAAGGATAAATGTAGAATACGATAAACGCAAATTGCCGAATGACAACGATGATATTCGAATGCGTGAAAAAAATGAAAAAGAGGAAAATAAAAACTAGAAGGTTAATTTTAACCAACGTTCGGATACACGCGAAGTCGAGTATAACGTCGGCG
Organism: Netelia fuscicornis; assembly: GCA_946811545.1. Lineage (NCBI taxonomy): Eukaryota > Metazoa > Arthropoda > Insecta > Hymenoptera > Ichneumonidae > Netelia > Netelia fuscicornis. The sequence continues at coordinate 38,804,846 of OX328012.1, forward strand.
CGAGACTGAGTGTACCGAACCGAGAGACTTGGAAAAAAAGGCAATTGAATAAACAAACAAATTCGCAAACTTTTCAGCCTTTTATAGAACGATCGAGCCAATATATATATATATATATATATATATATATATATATATATATATATATATATATATATATATATGAACGAAAGAGCCAGGGCGCGATTCTCGAGAGAACGAAAATTTAAAAATCCCGCGAATTTTTCAATAAGTATTAAATCAATAATAAATTGGCGGGTACAAAAAATGAAAACAAAGATCGTCCTCGGACAAGTAGAAAAAGAGAGAGAGAGAGATGTTCTCGAATCAACTTCAAGAATCGCTAAAAACGTACGTTACCGCACTTTGGACGATTATTCGAATAGCTCGTAATAAGTTTTTCATTTTTCTTCTATCGTCCTTAAATTTTGTTTTTTTTTTTGTTTTTGCAATCGTTCGGTATGGCGAGCAACAGAAATTGTTTATAAACCGTAGATTTATAAATATATATAGATATATATATATATCTATGTATGTATATATACGTATGTGTACATACTATAATATATTATATTAATATTATAATATTTGATAATATATTATATTATAATATGTTAATATAATATTCACACATATGTGTATGTATGTACGTATGTATGTATATGTATATACATATATGTATGCAGTTGTTGTACATTATACGAGCGTGACGTCGATTCCCTCGTACCGTTTCGTCATCGATACGAGAATCAAGCGTGTACGTTATCACGAAACATGACGAATGGATAAATCGATCCTCCGTTCGTTCTTCCGCACTCGCGATCGAAAAATCTTTAAAGCATTATTGAATCTTAGATTCAATAATGAAAAATTACAAACCATTGCCTCTAGCTTCTTATTTCTCGGTTTATCGCGAAATGCTCGAGACACGGACTGATAAAAATCTTTTTTTGTTCCACAATTCTTTTTTTTTTTTTTTTGTTTTTTTTTTCATTTTGCTTTTTTTCCCTTCTGTCTTCGAAGGGTTACGTAACGTTTCGGGGACGAATGGGAGAAGATCATGAAGAAGAGGAAGACAGAAAAATTCTCTATCGAGGCGGAATGGAACGATTCGCGATCGACCGGCATTAAATGTGATATTGTAACGTACAAACAAAATAACAACAACGTAAAAAAATAGCCATCGTCGCGATTGGCTCCTCGGCGATTGACGTAAACTAAAAATTTGAACAAAATAATTCATAATTATAATGATAATAAATATAGTTGATAATAATAATAATAATGATATAACTCTAAGAGTAACGCGTAAAAAAACAATAACAACAACAATATCGAGATAAAGTCGACGTGTTTAAGGGGTGTGAATCGCAGAAATTTTGCGTAACGACCGAGTCTTTCCGTCCGTACTGCCATATCTATCGCGAGAATGGAATTGACATCGACGAAAGAATGAAAGTCTCGTTGGTTGGATAAAGAAATTTAACGAAAAAAAAAAAAACGTTGCGAATCGACTCGATAAAAGAAGTAGAAGAGGGGAAGAGAGAGAGAAGAAGAGGAAAAGTCCGATTGGCTCCTTGGAGGAGGAGGGAAAGGAAGGGGAGGGGGTCGCTCAAAAGTGAAAATCCTCTCGTTTATTTCAGCGTCTCTGAACGCGCGTACCAATATCTCGTTTTCCTTAAAAATTGTACAATTTTAATTTCCAAAAAACCTCGTACTTTTGTTAGCGCACTATTATTATTATCTTGGGAACGAAAGCTCAAATTTCCAACAATTGTTTTTTCTATCATTCATTTTCTTTAAGGAACGAAACGAAATATTTTATTTCAAGCTTTTGCGGACAACGTTTCTTGTTTGTTTCTTTTATATGAGAATCGAGATTTCGAAAAACGAGAATATAAACATTGTTTGGAGACGATTCGTGGCGCAAAAGTTAAGAGCGATGCAATTTTTTTTTTTTTTTTTTTTTATTTTTTTTTTATAAACTGACTTCAGAAAGTAAAACGTCGATTATTCGTATCGCTCTTCGACCCAATTTTCTTTCTTAAATTATACAATATTTAAATAAAATATGAAATTAAATCAAAATCAACGAACTCGTCGAGGTCAGACCGTGCGAAAAAAAGAAACATGCCTCCCGAGTGTTTGCCAAGGCTTCGAATACTTTTTATAAAGTCTCAACAAACAATCACGAGCCGTCCCAATTTTTTGTCCTCGAATGTTGCAAAGTCTGCGATATACAAAAACAACAAAAAAAAATACACACTTACACACACGAATCCAGGCACACAAACACACACACACACACACACACACACACACACACACCTTGAACCATTAAAAACAAAATTACACGGATTGCGAAATGAAATATAATTAAATATAACTGTGCGAAACAAAAAATAGCTTTAAGAATTTCATGAAGATGAAGAAGAAGAAGAAGAAGAAGAGGAGAAGCTAAGAGAATAGAGAGAAAGGAGAGGCGTAAGTGAGAAAAGAAAAAAAAATTGATACAGTAACGAACGAGTCTGTATGTGACGCCAATTCGACGCACATCGATCGTTTGGTTGTTTAAGCCTTAAAAACAGAAGTTTAAAGAATTACATTTTTTAGAATTAGGGCGTACCCCGGTGTACGCGAGCGAAAGAGAAAGGGAGTATAAGAGTGATGAAAGAATGAAAAGAAGAGAAAGAAAAGTACGGAAAGATTCTCGTGGCTCTTGCGAACTTGTAACGCTAACGTTTACTTTCCCTCGCGATGAAGAACGAACCAAAAACTGAAGAAAAAAAGCAAAAAAAAAGAAGAAGAAAAGGAAAGAACAATTATCAACGGTCACAGACGCGACAAGACAGATATACACGTCTTTGTACAAGAATACTTCTATTCTCAAAACCGTTTTCATTAGATATCTTTACAAACAAAAAAAGAGAGTGAGAAGAAAAAACAAGAAAATAGAAAAAAAGTCGGCTCTAATGATAATGTTTAAATCCGCGGTATTTGTACCGTGCGACCGTCCCGAGAAAACGAAGAAAATCGCGAATTCGTGAAAGTGGGAGGAAAAACAAAGAAAGAAAAATAACAAAAACACACATACACACACACACACACACACGCACACACATACGACAAAATCGTTTTTAAACTATTCAATCCCTTCTCTCGCGTTTCCCCGCATTTTCATTAAACACTCCCAAAAGCGTTACAAACAAAAGAAAAGAAAACATGAAAATAAAGAAAAAAGAAAAAAAAGTAATCAACGTTTTCACGTTGGAATTTGATCTCAAATCTCGCTTCGGAGAAAAGAAGCCAAATAACAAATCGATCTGTACATTTGTCATTTCTCGTTCGTTTCTTCGTTATTCGATTCCTCCCCGCATTCTTATCGTTTATCAATCGCCAATATGTATATTGTAATTCTCGTGGTGTGTTTCATTTTATTTTCTGATATTTGTTTTAGCCACGAGGAAACAATTTATAATACACTGTGTGCGGAAGATTTAAGAGCGAGGACGAGAGAAAGATGAAAATAAGAATTTTCGGCCGTGCTGTGTTGCTGCTGACTGTTGCGAAACGCGGCAGACTGTACTGACTAGTTTTTAGCTATTCGAGATATGTATGTATATATATATATATATACATATATATGTATATATATGTGTGTGTATATATATATATACAAGTATATCGTTATTATCGTGCGGGGAAAAAATGTAGCGCGACCGAATGCTCGAAAAAGTCATACGTGACGTTTTCTTTATTTTACATCGTATTAACTCTTCGTATAAGAATAATTAAAGATAATGCAATTTTAATTAATGATTGGATTTAAAATGACGGAAATTTAACGATTATTGTATTCACCGAGTCGAAAGACTTTTTCGAGCGACGGGGAACAGAAAAATCATTATAAAGAGATAAATTGATTCTCCCAATTGCTGGCACTTCTACGGTCGCGTTTATGTGTAGGTGTGTGTGTGTATGTTTGTCTGTGTGTGTGTGTGTGTGTGTGAAAGAAATTTCGAAGAATGTTTCTTTCGCCAAATTTATCGTTTAAAAGAGCTTCCCTCTCGAGGAATCGCGTTTTTGTTTTTATCTTTATCGATCAAGAATATGGAAAAGAAAGTTTGGTTAATATCAAGAACGAATCTTGGATCAATCGAAGACTCGGATTCGAGAATGATAATTTGAGAAGAAAAAAATGTACGTACACTCGCGATTCCTCGTGGCGAACAAGCACGCTCGAGCAAAACTTGGAAATAGGGAAATATCGAGGGACAAGGAAAAAAAGAAAAGAAGGTTTAAAAAACTGTGTATGTTAATCTCGCATTTGTTTGTTTGATTTTTTTTTTTGTTTACGTACTCGAGAAGTCTGAAAATATCGAGGCAGGTGTTTGCTCGAGCGTGAACTTTCGCCTCGTCCTAAGTTAATTTTAAGAAAAGAAAGAAAATAAGAAAAACGTGTGATCGAAGAGAAAGGAAAACAATCTAGAACCATTAAGCTATGCGAACTTGATTTATTCATCGATTTTTAAACATTAACGAGTATTTACGTTTAACGCGAAACAAGCGAAACAACAATAAGGAAAAACATACAAATGGAAAACAAAAAGGAAATCCCACCCACGAGGCATTTATACAAAGTTCATCATTTCAGATACGTGCGTTACAATTTATTTCGTTGTCTAAGAAGAAAAAAAGAAAAGAAAAACAAACAGATGAGAAGAAGAAAATGGGTTGATTGTTGACGCATTTTCTTTTTCTTTGTTCAAAGTCTCGTCGATCGTGTTCGAGAGGCAAAAAGAGAGAGAGAGAGAGAGAGAGTGAAATATTATATTCGAGAAGTCTTAGGAGGCAGTTTCAAAACAGGCCTTGAAAACGGGATTTGTAAATTTTCGAACTACGAAGTGGACCGATCGGGACAGAATTTAGCTCGACCAGATCCAAAATAATGGCACAAAAGTGGTCGAGCTAAAAAAAAAAACAAAAATACGAGCCACGATCGTTCGCATCCGTGTCGAAACAATTTGTAAATCTCGCTCGCAGCCTATATCTCTCCTGCAATCTTGTCGAAATTCAGCCTGTAAAACTGCCTCTTAAGAGGATATTGAGAAATGGGATGGAAATAAGAAAAGATTGACTCGCAAACTCTGTGATTTTTGTTTCTAATCTCGTAACTATTTACTATATAATATTTGGCACACGCACTTCCGTTTCCCCTAATCTCTATGTAACCAATATCCCTCAACCCTTTTCCTCTCCCTCGCCACTTTTCAATAACGCCATCCTCGGACACGTTGCAATTGTACAGTGTGTGATAAGGAATACAAGAAAGAAAGAAACAAAAAAAACGTGAGTCAATCCAGTGTTTGATAGAGAAGGAGCGAAACTTCAGATTTGTATTATACATATGTAGTAAAACAGAACAAACAAAGCAAAACAGAAGAAGAAAAAAACTATTATAATAATGAGAAAAACGATGCTGCGAACTTCTGAGAAATTCCAACGATGATTCGCACGTTGTGAATGGTCGAGAAATTGATTTAAAAAAAAAAAACAAATAAAAAAGCGCGCGCGCTAAAGTACGAGAAGATAATGAGGAAAGAAAAGTTGGATGGGAAGTAAAGAAAAAAAACGAGAGAAATTGTACGTGTATCGACGAATGGTTAGGGCGTGATATTGTTGTATAATCGAGAAAGAATATTTTGTTAAGCGAGATCTCAAAGTCGAGGGGAGGCTGTGCACTCGGATGGAGAGAAATCATCGAGAAGTGACAAAGGAGAGTGACGCGAGAGTTTGAGGAGATACGACGAAGAATTGCAAACTGAAGAAATCGACGCAATTTCCGGGCTCGCTTAGAGAAACGAAAAGTGCAGGCTTTTTCTTTAGCTGCGATTCGTCACAATCGTATGGGAAATTGATAAGAAGAAGAAGAAGAAGAAGAGTGAAAATCCGAAAAGTCGACCCGCGATCCATCGATCTCGATCGCGCTATCGAATCGTTGAGAACGAAAGATATCAATGTCTATGAGCCTTGTGGGTAACACGGATTCGTTTTACCAGTGACAATTTTATTATTCTCGTTTTATATAAAAAAAAAAAAAAGTAAAAAAAAAGTAAAAAAATGTAAAAAAAAAAATTGAAAAAAGAAAAAAACATGAAGGAACAACGCGAGAAATCCAACTTGGCCCCCACGTCGTCGGTCCTCTATTATTTTCCATTTGCATAAAATATAAATAGCGATAGATGGTAGTGACGATGATGCACGATTTGCGGAAGGAGTTCATCGACACTCATCGAGAAAGGAGAGAAGAATAAAATACATCACAATGAAATTTTTCGTCGAAGAGAAGAGGAGTGTGATGTGATAACGATAAGAATTCGTTTCCTCGGTGCAATCATGCATTTTCCCTAAAAACAAACAACCTCGAGAAGAATTGAATCATCGATCTAAGCAAAGATACGAAAAAGAAGAAAACAAATAATAATCTTCGTGGATAATTAACAAAATCAGTTTACCAGAGAAAACGAGGATACGATGTAAATAAGTGAGAATTAAGAGGAACACAGGAAGGAAAAGAAATTAAACAAAACAAAAATAACACACACACACGCACACACACAATTTTGTGGAATCGCAAACATATATAAAAAAAGGCATTCCACGATATATCCATGTTCCTCTCCTGATAAAACGTATATTGGCGAGGGGAATTGTTTCTCACAGGGTCCGTGACCGCGTTCTTGTAATACGGGAAAACAAGAGGAGACGAATGAAAAACAAAAACGTGGAAGAATTATATGTAGAAGATATCTATAGACAGCGGAGAGAGAGAGAGTTAATTATAAACGAAAAAGATCAGCGATTCGCAGAAAAAAAACACACACACACACGAGAATTAAAGAGGTGTGTTGTATTTGATTGAACGAATGGCAAGAAAAAGAATTATCGAGAAAATGCCTTTTTCGATATTGGAAAAAAGCAACAAAAAAAAAGAAAATATCGTCAAGTAAGTCTAAGAGAGCAAAGAGGAGTGGAGGAAGTTGCCGTCGGAAGGAAGTAGGAGGAGGATTCTCCAATGGAGTTCCACCCTTGTGTAACGTCGACGAACATCGAGAAAGCAACTTTCAGGGATTTGGAAGAAACGATGCAAAACACTAATGAAGAAAGAAGAGGAGGAAGGAGAGAAGAAGTCAACCAGAAATATTAGCAGCTTCGATAGAAGAAAAAGCAAACCATTGACCAAAACAATTTTTATTATCTCGAATCAAAACAAAGATCATGTTGGAAAAAATGTGATAGAAACAACAAACAAAAAACAAGTAGAAAAGAGCCTTGACACAAATTTCGCAACAGAATTCAATTGGTGCATCGATTTATTTTATTTTTGTTTTTGAATTTTTAATTTAAGGGCCCTTTTCAGGGCCCGCAAATGTTTCACGATGAGGAACAGCTCTGTTCATGCAAATCAAATGAAAAATCTGTCCTTATCAGGACAAATGACACAAAGGAACGAGAAAGAAATCGTTCTTTTCAGAACGGCCAGCGTTCATCGTCGTCTTCGTGGCGGAAACTACCACGACGAGTTATTTTATTTTTGATTTTGAATTTTTAATTTTAATTTTTAAGGGCCCTTTTCAGGGCCCGCAAATGTTTCACGATGAGGAACAACTCTGTTCGTGCAAAGCAAACGACGAATCTGTCCTTATCAGGACAAATGACGCAAGGGAACGAGAATGAAATCGTTCTTTTTAGAACGGCCAACGTTCGTCGTTGTTCGTGGCGAAAACTACCACGACGAGTAACGGTAGACAGCAGATGGGGAGAGAACAATGCCGAGGGAAATCTGTTCTTTTGACGAGGAGGTACATGGGCATTGGTCTGGACAGCATCGACGACCACCTCACGTTGTGTAACGAATCCTGTGAGTTTCAGGACTGATTTACGTTACGTAACATCGATCTCGAACAATATCCGACAGTTTGCTTCATCGACCAATATCGGAGAACGAGAACAATTGGCAAGTTTAGTCTTGTAATCGAAGAGAACATAATTTTTTCATCGTTTTCTCTCTTCTCTCTGTATAACATGATTTTTGTTTCAGATCGGCGGACGTAAGATTGTAAGGTTCGAGTGAAAAAGTGTTGGATATAAATCATTGAAAACGAAACGAAGAAATCTTTTCAGATTGTTGCAGATAATTTTGTGAGAGAACATTTCGTTTGTTAGTCGATTGGTGGCGTTCTTCCATTGGGGGAAAACTCTTTATGGAGAGTATGGTAAGAAACTAAGAGAGAAGCAGGTCTTTTTACTTATGACTATCTGTTGTAAAGACCGGCTCGTGTCTCAATTTACCCAGGCCTCGTTTCAACGTGCAGCAACGACCAAGTTGATGGAACGAACGGTAGATTCAGAAATGTAATACATTATCGTGTATCGACCAGCAAGGAAAGCGCGAGATATCGAGGGAAACCCGCGGAGTGGCACGAGGCACGCAAGTATTTAAAGCTAAGAATAATATATCGCCTTATCGCTTTTTTTCCAACGTGACGAGCCACGTGAGTTTAATTTTAGACTATTCTATGATTACAGATTATTGGCGAGGGGACGGTGCCGGAAGAAAATACAGTGACTTGGGCTTGTGACATACTTCTATCTTTGAAACGATGAGACGATTCTTAAAAACAATTCCCATGAGTTGCAACTACAAACAAACATTTGATTTTTCGTTTGAATGACGTTAATCCACGTTTATTAGAAATTCATTCTTCCAAGCCACAAAGTTGCTCCTCAATGGTAAACGAATTGGAAGTATTTTCCTTCGTTAGAAAAAAAGCAACATTCCAAGTCTCGTCGTATCTGCGTAAGAATAATATCCTCGAGTATACGGAAAGCTGTGGAATAGTTCTGCCTACGTGTTCGAAACGAGTACGTGCAAGTTCAAACATGGAACTCGAACATCAGGCTGTTGCAACATCCTTCCGCGTAGTTTTCCGATGAACTGGACGCATCAACAAGAAGCTCTCGCAATCGTAACGAAACCTTCCCGCTCGTTTGTTTGCACACACGCTTGTGAAATGTTATTTTATTGTCTCGTTCTCAACAACAAGCTGATGAGTTTCTTTCCAAGGGCATCGAGACGAATGACGCAGTTACGCACCATACGATCCTCTAGAGGCGCTGCTGTGTATTCTATAACGGTGGGCGATCTTACTGCGTAAAAGATGAAAAAAATGAAACGTAAACAGGTTTCTACGGGTCGGGAGCTTATCGAGCACGATCTCTCTCGGGTGAAACGTCTTTTTTTCGAAAATGCCTCTGCGTTGATTCTTGGGCTTCGCCAAGATACACGCACGTCCACGATTATGCCAACTTTGTATATATTACAAATTTTGTACAGATCTACATTCGCACGTTTATATTTGTTTCTACACAAAAATAACTATGTATATATTATAATATCTTCATGTAGAAATATCAAATACAGTTATATAGATATTATACTCCTTGTAGGGTAAAGTACCCAATACCTAGCCCTGTTCCACCTGTGAGCCTTTTTCGACTTTGTGTGTGTGTGTGTGCAAGTAGTTTTCCACCATCAGAAATTTGTTTACTGAAATCTTTGGTATCTGAGTAATCAATACATAAAGTTCCAATACACTAAAAGTTCAAACAGATGAGAAAAAAAAGTTACGCGCCACGGTGTGACCAAGTCGCACAGAACTGTATCACGTCTTAACATACTTTTTTCACAGCGGGGGGAAGTCCCTTCTGCACAGGTAGGTATTTCATAAGTTTCGAACGCATTAAGATATTTTATGCGTTTATTCTCGCAAGAAAGATGTTCTTTAACGTTTTTTGTAAGCTTTTTTGTCAATAAGATCACGTTAAACCGTAGAAAATATACTTTTTATGATTGTTGATTACTAGGTTTACGATTTAATATTGCACACGCAATGCCTCTTCGATCCTCAGTTGACTAGTAGTTTTTTAATGAATTTCTTTTATAGAAATGTAATTTATATTGTAAATAACTACAACATATTTCAACACTCCGTACATTAAATAAGCACTAACAATGAGTGTTTTTATAAGAAAAACAATAAGGGGTGAGTAATAAGGCAAATTAGATGTCCAATTTTGTAAAAATCTTTAGTACAAAGTTGTGCAAATAAAACTTCTGTTTAGAATTATTTTCCTAATTTCTAGGCTTCTTGTCTTTAAACGAGTTTTTGAAAATTCCTTCTTCGATTACAAAGTGAAATAATAAGCGTTTTACCCTTTTTACCCTTACACGTTGTTGGATTTTACAAACTTAGGTAAAAAATAAGGCCAGTATTGGAACATTTTAGCATTATCATTGAGAAGTACATAAACAAACAGCATTATCCATGCATTCATACATTTGCACAAACACCTTGAGTACAATCTAACATAGGAGCTCCAAAATTTTGCAGCCAGTTTGCACAAATTATTTCAAAGTGTAAAGGGGCTTTTAAAGGAGTTTACCTACGTATTCATGTTTGATCTTATGTAAAAATGCATACAACATACATGTCTTCATAACTTCATGCAGTCTTATCACATAAAAGCATCTAGCTACTTTCTTTATACATTTGTTTTATGAATAAAAATGGATATATTTATCAATATATGTAAATAAACACAAATGCATCGATAAAATACATCATAAACTGGGAGGAGTGAACTTTAGGGTAACTGCAATCAGTTGGATAACCCGGGGTTAACAATAAGTGACCTCTGGCCGATATGGCGAGCGTTTCATGTGCCCCTTGGTGACCTATTTGACCGTTTAAATCTGTCTGCGTACGATAGATCCACACTAACGAGATTTTTTTTATACAAGCTGTAATAACTTCCTGTTTCTCCCCATGGTCATTGGAAAAAGAGAACGTTGTAACTGGTAACATGAAATTACGTCTTTCGATACGTAAGATACTGGTCCTGGTGTTTTTTTCCTTTTTTTCTGGACGATCTTGTCACAACCGGAAATATTATTTTATGATGTTAGTTTCACTGCTTAAGATCTTATATTTCTACCTTTTATCTAGATGACTCATCGTCGATGATCGGTACAATTTTTTTTGGTTCAACGTGAATCATTCGAGCTATGATTGTAGTTGAAGTATTATTATGGTGAATGATTCAGCGAGTCGAATCGTCGGACCTTGTACAATTCGCTTTCCGAAAATAAATTGGCACATCATGGTATGAAATGGCAATTGGGGAGAGAGGGAAGGGACGGGGCATGGGGCGTACTTGAAAACTTTTCTTAAAAGGAGAGTGTACCTTAAATATGTTATATTTAACTGTAAATGATAACTGAAAATGTATATGATTTTACAGATGGATTACAGATAATTTAAGGATTTTTTTTACAGTTTGATGTGGCCATTCGATGTCCAATTTCGAAACTTTACAATTTGAATTTGCTAGAACGCGGACGTGCGTAGGCAAATGTAAAAAAGTGATTAGTGTAAAGGCTTATTCAGTTTTTTTTTTTGTAATTTTGTAAGGTAAGTGTTGCTAGTTCTTTTTTTTCATTTCAGGCATTCTATTATACTAAAAGAACGAGAAATAAATAGGCTTGTAGAAATTCAGAGATTTGATAAGGGCACAGGTGTCTTGGATATGCAACGTACCTACGGTTTTTCTTTCATTTTCAGTGGCTGTAAGTCAATACTATATTTTTAAAACTATTTTGCCTGTGCTCTATAGAATCTAATATAATTTAAACAATATATTTAAAATCAATAACAAAATTCACACGTTTAAGGGTTCAATCGTAGATGTAATTTATATTTTCATACGAGGGTTAATTTTAGGACGATTTCCATTATTGCGATGGATTTATTGTCTTATTTTTCGCTGATCGCCAATTTGATTTTCAAGTGTAATTAAAATAATTGGAATTTCCTTCTACATGTGTACATAGCATACATCTGTATATAGCAGACAATTTCAATAATAGCAGTTTACCATTGAAATTCAATCATTGTATTAAAAATTTGAAGGATTAATTCTTCTTTTAATCTTGAGGACGTCGATAACGGGATGCTCGTTTTGCAATTAATGTTTCCTTGAGGATTAATTTAATGCTCGCGACAAGTTTTTGTACATTCTTGCCTGGTATAGCATGGAATCCCGATTGTCTCAATTCTTTCGATTAGTCACAGTCGATTAGGCACCGCATTTTATCATTTCAACGATAGAAACCATTTCAGAAAATGAGATTGAACGAAACAAAATTCCTGTGAAAATTGTATGCTTTCGAGAGAAGCGCATGATGGTCATACTAGTTGTAAGATCCATCGGGGTGTTGAGGTCACCCGATGATCATCATCGGATTTGTAATTGGAAACCTGTAATTCCTGCATCGTCATAATGTACGTAAGATCAAGATGAGTATAATAAAAAAAGAAAGGAAATGTTACTTGACTCAAAAACGGCGGAATTAGGACACTTTGAATTTTGGAAAAAGGCGCTAGTCCGTTGATCTCAAGGAATGAAGGATGGCGTAAAACTAAATGTGAACACAAACTCGGAATGAAATGGGCCAGTCAAAAGCTACCAGCTGCATTAATATTAGATACCCAATCAGCAATGAAACAGTAACAGTATTCGTATAGTCCTTCAATATCGCAAGAAGGACATACCGTACTCCAAAATGGTAAAACCTTGGGGTTTTGCTAATGCAGGTAAATCTTCATCAATTCAAATGGGACACACGGTATATTTTACCCGTTTTACTTATATCCTAAGCTCTACTCATTTCGATACAAATTATGACTCATTCGGATACAAAAGCGAGAATCCTTCGAGACGGTTTATGAATTTAACAATCAGAAATGTTCCGGATTGCTTATCCCCATCGCAACGGTACCTAATTATCGTTGAAAAGTCCCAATGTCGTTCAATGTTTACCGAGAAAATAATCTCAGGTACCTATTATATGTATTCCTTTTCCATAGGTATTTGCCATACTTGTTTTCATTACAGATTATTCATAGCGTCTCCATCGGTCCTTTATCCAAATGGCTTTGTGTATCGTCTTTGGCTTTACGCCATACACAGTATTTTACAGGCAGCTCTTTGTACGACCATATGTCCCGGAAAGTGGGACCCGCAGGGTCGACGCTTTCCCACCAGTGAGACCGAAATTTCGTAGCAGCTGGTCTCGAGGTTCTTTCGTCATTCGAAACGTCGACAGTTCTATCTTACTCGCTTTAGTACACTTCGCAATCGATACCTTGGCATAAGCGAGGAGGGGCCTTATTTCGAAACTTTCAGGTACGAATTCGTCAATTTAGTTCAACTTGAGGTCGATGTGAAACCACTTCCTCTCATTGTCAGCGTTACGTATCGAGACACGTACGTTCCATATACCCTGAAAAATAATATCATTTAATGTCTCGTACATTTTTTCAATCATTTAAAAATTATAGATTCAGGATTGATGCGATTAAATTCGTTCGAACAAAACAAAATTAATATATCTTTCTTCAGTATTTCAATACATCCTTGATCGATGAAATTCATATAAAAAAAAGAAACAAAAAAAGTCAGCGAACATTTGTTTAACTTGAAATAAAATAATTTATTGCGAAAGATATTTTTGTTCGGAAATGAGAAATTGTATTTTATTTTTTAATTTTTATACTCGAATGTTATTATCTCGATTTCCTGTTGAACGAGATAAGCTGATTATGCTTTATCGAGGGTTTAAAATTAAACACGGTAGCTGGATCAGATAACAGAAACTCCGAAAATTGTTATGAACCGTAAATGGGTTTTCATTGAAAAACCGGAAAGATATTTGTGAATAAAATACCGACGACGATGTACGATGAAATGTTGGAGGAAACTGGTCACGTCTCTTCTCAAACCATGTTTGTAGTAAATTGAACAAACCAGAAACTGTGAAACAAAGAGATAAATAAAGTTATGCGGCACTAGGTTTTCTTAAAATTGATTCTATATTTTTAAGCTGAAGTTAAAGTTTGATAGTTTGAAACAAATTTAAACCAACTCGTGCATCTCCATAATTTGTATTATAGAATAAAAGTATATTTTTTGTTTCGCAAAATAAAAAGAAACCTAAAACTATTATTAAAGATTAAAGAAATTACAATTTTCATTTTCTCATTCTACCTCCAAAGTTCTTCGTCGTAAAATAAACTTTAAATGCTTCCTCGCCTCGAGTTCCGTCAGTCGCTGCTGATGAATGCAAGTTTTTAAAAAACTTGCCATGAACGACTGTTGTAAGAACGTAGTCGAGAGTCTGGTAAGCGTGACGTCGTGCTAGTTTCTCAAAGTACGTTGCCACACTCTGGAGAACGTAGAGGAAACAGCCTGGGCCCGAGAGCGAGAAAAAGAAAGAAAGAGCCGAAGCCTCCCGGCTGGCTTTCTGGACAAAACGAGCGAGCAGCGAAGCGACCGGCTTTCACTTCCCGTTTGTGTGGGTACACAAATCCTGTCCCTCTTTTGAGAATATATACATATATACATATATCTATGTATATACGTACATACATCACACATCAAAAAGATGCAGACCTTGCTGTCGACATCAACTCTGTAAAAAAAAGAAAGAAATTTCACTAATAATGATTTTTTTCTTCCAAATGCCTAATAACAAAATTGGGAACGATACGTGTCTAACGGAAGTAGCCAAGAATTCTCCACTTTGAACATAATGATTGGAATACATGTGCGTGGAAAGACTATACTAAATACGGTTCATAATGTATATTGTACAATTGTGTTAATATATCTGTATTACATACATACACAATTTATAAACGCGTATATCTTATACCTACATACAATATAATGTGCGCCTATCATTGTAGATACGAACGTTTCCCGTTTATCTAACGAACTACGCAAAAGTCAATGTTGTAGAGCTATTATCTTTCTCTGGAATGTCACATCTTTGTCGTGTGATTTCCTGACGAACTGTCAGAACACCACGGGAGAATGCGCTATCGTGTATAATTCACGAACAATCTGTGTGTCAGTGTTTCATTCAGTGGCCCATTTCGCAGCTGTAATAACATGTATATAAATGTGTTTGAATAAATAATATGCATAGATGTATACTACAAGAATTGCTATAATAATTGTATAGTAGAAATAAATCGATATAGATTCGTTGCGAAAAATCGATTTAACTCATTTATAAATTATTGAAATGAAATGAGTCCATTTATGACGTTATTATATGCAGGGTATTAGGCAACTATGTGGACTTGGAAAATATCTGGGTAATTGGCGTTAAGACAAGCAAAACGGTTTTTTTTATTGCCCTGCGATAAAAATTGACCGAGATATTCATTCGTAAAGTTTGAGAGATTTAGCTAACATATTTGGTATTAATGCCATCGAACGGCCTATCGATAAGTACTGGGATTGTGGGTACGTGGCCCGCTCAGTCAGGACTTTTGTCGCACAGTTTTTTTGCTTCATTTTATAGAGCTTAATAAAATACCTTTTAATAAACGGTACGGTAAAAGAGAACAATAAAAAAAAATTATTTGTCCTGACGGCCACCTAGGTATTTTCTGTGCCCAAATTGTTACCTAACAGCCTGTATATATATGTTTGTGTGTGCGTGTGGGTATGTGTAGGCATTGCTGACCACTGATTACTTATAAAATCGAACTCCGCTTATATGCATTCCAGCTGGACTATTCGAGCAAATTCTATTCCTCTCTTCGAGCAGGGCACTTTGCCAAATAAAGGAATTAGTATTTTACGAACTTTTTATTTATTTATCTATATAAGTGGAAAGTTGAGTCAAGGGACTAGATGGTATTCTCGAGAAATGAGAAAATAGTTTTCCATACCAACTGATAGTGGAAAATAAAAACGACATTACAAATGGATAATGGATATTATAAAATAATCTAAATTTGTAATGATGAAAGTATCGCACACATTTAGATACGATAATAACGTTGTGAGTTAAGACGAAATTGTCTGTCTCGGTATTTTCCAAATCTCCAGCCTACCGACGGTGTCGCCGACAGCCGCTACATCCCTGAAAAGAGACAAATTATAAATAATCAGTTATTTGTACCGGTCTATTTCGAGCTAAACGATGCTCCAAGGACAATGGACAACATCTGGTTAAAATTTTTCTTTTATTAACAAGGTTAACCTTTAGAGTACGAGGCAGGATCACTGGTTGTGAGTGACTCCAATATCAATACGCATTCGTTGAGCCCCGTACTCTGAGGGTTGAACACTACTGCGAGTATTTTAGTGAGACAAACATGTACCCACTACTACTTTTTTTCTTTTGTATTTGGCTCAGTGCCAAATATACTGTTTTTTGGTTTTCGCAGGTTCCTGAAGTTCATTCGCTTTTGCGATAATTATTTCTACATATGTATATTGCTAATATAAACGGATAATAGCACTTGGGCACAATAATATCAGTACTTGCGAAAAAAGCCATATTTTCCATCCTACGCTCGATATGACTTTGTCAGTGTTTGGTGAATGATCACACTGCGAAGTTGTCGGTCGTTGATTCGAAAGCTCTTATATGACGAGAATATGTCGGTAATAATATCTCGCAATTAGTGCGGGGCATTAACTTTTTACTTAATTTTTTAACATCGTCTTTTTTATGTTTCTCGATTTGGCGTATACAGTAAGAACTGGTATTAGACCGTTAGCTACAAACATGGCCCAGAATAGTGGAAAATATACAAATGACTGTACATTCTAAATGTGCAAGAAGAAACATCTTTTACTCGTCGATCAAAACAATAAGTCGTGTTTTCGACATTCTTCTCGATATTTCTACACATATCTCCACTCCGGACTGCTATGGCGGTCAAATGATAAGAATAGCTTACCTTCTGAGATTGAACGCAAGGCAGCTCGTATCCTCCCTCGCGGATTCCAATTGCATATTCACCATTAATTTTCCGTTCGTAGCATCGTAAAAATTGACGTTCGAGCTTACACCAAAAGCTGCTATAATATCCCTGTTTCCCCCTAAATACCAAGAGAGCTTCACGACCGTGTTTTCAACGCTGATGGTTTGCAGACTGCTGGCCTGAAAAAAAAAGTTCACCTCCAATAAAATAAATATAGAAACGATGGAATTTCTCTTTTCCGAATATTTTATAATAAATGTTCAACCAACCTGAGCAAAGTCGTAAATTCTAATTTCGCGGTTCGTGCCACAGGTCAAAAATATATTTCGAGTTGGTGAGCATTTGACGCATGTCACGCTACCTTCGTGCCGCTCGTACTCATCGATGACAGGATCTTCGAGCTTAATCTCGTCATCACCTTCGCCCGAATCTATGAGCATTCCACGTTCGGTGCTGCACTTGTATATTCCTCCACACTGAGTGCCGACGAGGAAAATCGTTGGATCTTTGGATGAAAAGTCTAAACAAGCTATTGATAATCCAGCTTCGATAGCTCTTTCCCGTTTTCCCCCCGCACTACGAGGCCGCAAGTTTTCCGACGGATTGTGTTCTTTCGCGATTTTAAACTTTTTGTGCAGTTGAACGTTGGTAAAATTGGCCGTTAATTGATTTATGTATATGTAACCATCAGCACTCGTCGTTACTATATTCGTCGGGTCGGTTATTGTTCGGGGACGCCACATTAACGACGTAACGCAATCGCCATGGACACAAACTTGCAATGGTGTCACCGAATCGTCATCCCGGAGATTCCAGAGAAAAACGTCACCTGAAGCGAACGAAAATATTAATTCGTGACAAAATTAAACCCAACTATACCCTTTTCTACATTCCAAAATTATAATCAATTTGTTTAACTTTAGAAAGATCGATAATCAATTTTTATCATGCAAGATTCAAATGCAAATGTAACGAAATGTGAATGAATTTCCAACGAATTTCTAAATTGAATCCAATTGCCGACAAAAGGCTCATCTACATCTTTCAGCATAATAAATCGAGTTTTGAATGAATTCCAAAATATCTTCATACCAGAATATCGCTATCAATACAAGCTTTGCGAAACAATGGGCTATTAAAGTAGCTTATGTAAAACTGTCACTCACCATTCAATAATCCAGCTGCAAGAATCGATGGTTCTGTCGGGTGATACGAGATGCTCGTTACACAAGACTGAACCTCTAATGTTTTTTCTGGTGTTTCCTCGATTTTATCTTCTCGAGAAATTTTGTAAAATTTTATTTCTGACAAGTGATTGCACCACGTAGTGTGATGAGTGGCGCTATGACTTACAGCCAAAAGTCCTCCTGCGGCACTCCAAGTGACATCGCTTATCTTTGTCTAAATAAGGAACAAATAACATTAGCAGCGCTTTAGCTTTCTTATTGAATATATGGATAAATTAATTAAATAGTGGAAAACATGCTTACATCTGTTTTATCATAACTAAGAATACGAATACTCGATAACAATTGTACATGTCCCACAGGCTCTCCAGAAGTTCCAAGATCGTATCCCTCAAACGCATTGCTTCCATACACTTCATCCAAAACTTCAATGACTCCTGGTGTTACGCGTTTGAGAAAAATAGCCAGTTTTTCATAATCGAAGTCAACTTTGGGCTTTGCAGGCTCCAGTGTCTGAGTCTGTAAGATGATGGTGTTAATAAACAATTCTTAATCTAAACATTTAATTTCTCTGTCATTTTGAAATAAAATTTAAGAAAATTCGTGTATCAATGGGTAATCCAAAATTGTTTGTATACATTTCTATGTAATGGTTTTTTACTTTACTCGAAAGGTATGCAACTTTCATAAAAAAAGCCCATAAAAATATAATTCTTGAACTCGATCGGCGATCAATTCTTGACAGGGATTTTGAAATAGGAATACATGTGTATACGTACACCGGCAGTTCGTAATTCAATTTTTTGCGCCTCTTTAGATTCGTAAATAACGGTCTCCGTTTGTACATTTGATGTTGTTTGCGATCTGCAATAATGCTCATTATTAGCACAAGTTTATTATTATTTTTGACGTATATAATAGGATCATTGTCAACTGACTTCTCCGTCGATATTTGAGACGTGAAGCCCGTCGGCTCGAAGGACTGATCGGTGAACATCACGATACAATTTTATTTATCGACGATTTTCAATACAATGGAATAAATTCATGAATAATAGTTGCTACTTATTGTTGCCGGTAGCACCGTGACCGTTCTATACTATGTGTATATATATATATATATATATTGTACCCACGAAGGAATAGTAAGAAGACGGCACTCGGTATCTAAAAAAATACGTTTGTTCTTTTTCGGTAAACTCCCCAGAACTCCCTGCACTAGTTCAAGAAGTGTACACTGAATTATATACCTATATCAACGAATTCAGACGACTATAGAAGGAATATGCCCATGCTTTCGATTGAGGCCAGAAACGGATCACCCCGCTGAGCTTCACCACCCCAATGACTGGCGGCGCTGCCGTCGCTACAAGATTGTGTTAGGTCACGCAGACACATTTACGTATTCCTCAACAACTTCATGGCGTAGCTCCGCCTCCTCTCTGACCAATCACGTCCGAGCATGCGCTCCTTCTCGCTTTCTCTAGTGTGAGGTATGCAGTGGGGTGGTCATGCCGACTCTCTCTTTCTCCATGCTAGTACCATAGTATAACTAGTATGGGCACTCCGAGCATTTTCGAGGTTCGCGTCGATCCGTTCTGCGCATCCATCCGCCATGTTTTTGGGCGCCGCCAATCAGAAAATTATTTCATAAGTGGTGATGTGAAGCCTGTGACAGTCAGTTGAGAGGTTAAAATTTTTTAAAAAACCGTCGGAAAATAATACATTATAATAAAAAAAATGCACAAAATCAAAGGATACAAAAAGTACAGCGTTAAAAATTGCAGAAATACGATTGCAAATTCAGAGTGTTCTTTTTTTCGCTTTCCTAAAGATAATGAAAGGTAGACTGAGAGGAAGAATTTTTTCGATGAATGTTATACTAAAAAATAATTTGTAATAATTTTAGGGCAAGGAAGTGGATAATATTTTACAATCGCCCCGATTTAATGTTGAAAACAGCAGAAAATTTATACGCAACTAACAGAGTTTGCAGTCATCATTTTGAAGATCGAATGTATGCAATTGGAATAATTGGCTGCATATTTTTATGATATGTATGGTTTTATTCACTAATTGTATAATTAATGTAATTTTGTAATAGATGTTTGTATGTCATTATGTAATTAATAAATGATTGATCTAAT
Organism: Netelia fuscicornis; assembly: GCA_946811545.1. NCBI lineage: Eukaryota > Metazoa > Arthropoda > Insecta > Hymenoptera > Ichneumonidae > Netelia > Netelia fuscicornis. The sequence goes on from OX328012.1 coordinate 38,825,090, forward strand.
CATATATTTTTACCTTACTTATGATTACCGAACTCCTATATTTATGTAATGATTTATAATAATAATGATAGACATAAATAACAATTAGTTTTCAAATAATAAAATATGCAAACCATTTCACTCTTTTATTTTCTTATTTATGTATACAATCGGTTCTAATCTGTATAAATTAGTTTATATATATTTTCATCTTTTTATCAATTTTGCCTAATATATTTTATCTCTAATAAATCTATCTCTAATAATTTTAATTTATTGACAAAAAAAAAATTTAGATAATTTTTTAATTAAAAAATTGTTTTTTTCAATTTATAAAATTTATATACGTTCCTGGTGAGATAGTAATATACCGCGGGTTCCTAGAACTAATGATCCGTCACTGGAGGTTAGACCAAAAACATGGCGGAAAATTGACGACAAAAAGATCAAAGTGCCGACAAAGAGTGCCCATACTAGTTATACTATGCTAGTACCATAGTATAACTAGTATGGGCACTCTTTGTCGGCACTTTGATCTTTTTGTCGTCAATTTTCCGCCATGTTTTTGGCCTAACCTCCAGTGACGGATCATTTGTTCTAGGAACCCGCGGTATATTACTATCTCACCAGGGACGTATATAAATTTTATAAATTGGAAAAGAAATTTTTTAATTTAAAAATTATCTAAAAAATAAAACAAATAAAAGCTTTTTTGGTCAATAAATTAAAATTATTAGAGATAGATTTATTAGAGATAAAATATATTAGATAAAATTGATAAAAAGATGAAAATATATATAAACTAATTTATACAGATTAGAACCGATTGAATACATAAATAAGAAAATAAAAAAGTGAAATGGTTTGCATATTTTATTATTTGAAAACTAATTGTTATTTATGTCTATCATTATTATTATAAATCATTACATAAATATAGGAGTTCGGTAATCATAAGTAAAGTAAAAATATATGATTGCATGAATCATTTATTCATTACATAATGACATACAAACATCTATTATAAAATTACATTAATTATACAATTAGTGAATAATTAAAGCCATACATATCATGGAAATATAGAGCCAATTATTCCAATTGTTTATAAATGTTTCCAAATGATCATTTTATTTGAATTATTTTGATTAGAATTAGATTTAAAGTTGCGATTTATAAATTTTAAAGTATAATATAAACGCATCCTGAAAAATAGCTTTTTTACAAATAAATGTGGAAATCTTGACATGGATGCTGAAACATAATTGATTCAGCTTTTGTCAAAAATGTTTGAATAACATTTTTTTGTAAAATAACGGTTTCAAAATTATCATTAAAAATCGCTTCTAAAGAACATATATAAAATATAAAATTGTTATGTGGCATTTTCAGGCTACCAAAAGCAGACCTTTCACTTTGATATGCTTTAAAAAAACAGGAAATTGTTGAGTCCTCCAATTCTACATGTTCTATACTGTATTCTTCGCAAACTGCAAAGCGAAAAAAAGAACACTCTGAATTTGCAGTCGTATTTCTGCAATTTTTAACACTGCACTTTTTATATCCTTTGATTTTCTACATTTTATTTTATGTCTTATTTTCCAACGTTGTTTTCAAAAATTGTAACCTTTCAACTGACTGTCACAGGCTTCACATCACCACTTATGAAACAATTTTCTGATTGGTGGCTCCCAAAAACATGGCGGATGGATGCGCAGAACGGATCGACGCGAACCTCGAAAATGCTCGGAGTGCCCATACTAGTTATACTATGCTAGTACGGTAGTAGCTCCTTCTCGCTTTTTCTAATGCTAGGTATACAGTGGGGTGCTGGTGCCGACTCTCTCGTTTCCCGAGCTGGTACTGCCGAACCCCACTGATTCGACATATATAATATCGACCTTAAAAATGTTAATAGTATAATGCAAGTTGAGATAATTGTAAAAAATAGACTATCTGTTGAATTGAATTTGAATTATGTACTCATGGAGCCTAGAGATGTACTCTCGAGTGACGTCACACACGTCGACCGCCGCGACGCCAAGCGGCAGTTTCGGGCGGCAAAAACTTGGATTCAATCGGGCTATAAGCATATTCCTTCTATAGTCGTCTGAATTCGTTGCCTATATTTATTGAATTAGTGCAGGGATTTCTGGGGAGTTCGCCGAAAAAGAACAAACCTTATATTTATTGAATTAGGGCAGGGATTTCTGGGGAGTTCGCCGAAAAAGAACAAACCTAATGGCTGCAATTTCTGTGAATCGAGTCGAAATGACAAACGCAGGTAGCTCACCCTAGTACGGTAAATCTCACTAGGTGAAAAGCTTGACACAAAAGGCTGAATCGAGAACCATTGTGCGCATGCTCCTTAACGTGATTTTGCTAGTATGCCTGAAAGTTGGCTCCATAAAGTTGGCCGACCGACTTTAACTTTTTTAACTTTTTTTTTTGCAATCGTTTGATCGTCGTTTGATACCGTTTGATCGTTAAAAATTATCGTTTGATCGTTAATAGTTTTTTCACAAAATCGAAAAAAAAATCGACCGTAAAGTTGGCCGACCGACTTTAACTTTTTTAACTTTTTTTTTTTGCAACCGTTTGATCGTCGCTTGAGACGTTTGATCGTTAAAAATTATCGTTTGATCGTTAATAGTTTTTTCACAAAATCGAAATTACTGTCTCCGAGGCTCATCTAGTAACTTTTTACTTGTGAAGGTTGGACACTTCCAGTTGTTATATTTTTTGACTTTTTAAACATTTTCCTTTTGCCATTGTTGAATGGTCGTTTGATACTAATGTGTGTCCAATTTCATCGTTTGATCGTTAATAGTTTCTTGGAAAAGCGCAATTTACTTTCTGCCATTGTGCCCTGAAGTTGGTTTCTAACCGTTTACAACGAAAGTTCGGACAATTGCAATTTTTGTAATTTTGAACTTTTTCAATATTTTATTTTTCCTATCGTTTGATCGTCGTTTGATACTAATGCGTGGCAAGTTTCATCGTTTGATCGTCGACAGATCCCGAGAAAATCGAGATTCAACATTGAGCGTATAGTTAGCCGACGGCTTTTTTGTTATTCAACTTTTTCAACTTTTTCTTTTTGCAATCGTTTGATCGTCGTTTGATACCAACGAATCGACGATCAAACGATGAAACTTGCCACGCATTAGTATCAAACGACGATCAAACGATAGGAAAAATAAAATGTTGAAAAACTTCAAAATTACAGAAATTGCAATTGTCCAAATTTTCGTGGTAAACGGTTAGAAGCCAACTTCAGGGCACGCTGGCAGAGAGTAAATTGCGCTTTTCCAAAAAACTATCAACGATCAAACGACGAAATTTGGTATTCGTTAGTATCAAACGACGATCAAACGATTGCAAAAAGAAAAAGTTGAAAAAGTTGAATAACAAAAAAGCCGTCGGCTAACTTTACGCTCAATGTTGAATCTCGATTTTCTCGGGATCTATCTTTCGGCCCTACAGCACGCTGTGCATCACATGGAGATGGCAGGACCGTCACGGCGGTCGGGCACGGCTTTGCCGATGTATCTCCTCTAACAAACGATGAAAATTGACTAACAATCCCTAACAATGGTCTAACAATCGAATGGGATAAGCAGAATCGGCACTTTGCCGAAATTGAGGAGTTACATTGGCAAAGCGGTGCTCTGCTATCGTGGTAATACTGCCAACTTCACGCGGCGTGCCGCGTACTGCAGGCCGAAAGTGTTTCAACGTTTTAATAAAAATAAAGCTCTAACAAACGTTAAAAATTGACTAACAATCACTAACAATGGACTAATAATCGATTGGGTTTGGAAGAATCGGCATTTTTATGAAATTGAGGAGATACATCGGCAAAGCGGTGCCCGGCCGCTGTGACGGTGCTGCCACCATGTGGCTTGCAGCGTACTGTAGCGCCGAAAGTTTTTTAACGATTAAATGAAAATAAAGCTCTAACAAACGATGAAAATTGACTAACAAACACTAACAAACGACTAACAAACGATTGGTAACGAAAAAAACTTCGAAATCATTAATTATCATTTTCGCGCGGCTAACTTTGACATGAAATTTGTTTTTCGTATTAGTTCATAAATAAAGTCTAACAAACGCTGGATTTTGTCTAACAAACACTAACAAACGACTAACAATCGATTGGCATTAAAAAAAATTGGATATTTTGATAGTCGCCGGCTAAGTTTATTGAGCTCGAGTGCATTTGGCTATATTGAAAAGCGACACTAACGCTACCCTTAGAGCCAGGGCCAATCATATCAACTAATCAAGGGACACTCGAGATTCCTATAAGCTCTGGATTCGCCATGACAATTAGAGATAGCGCTGCATGTTATCTCCGGTTGCACTCAACGATTCACACATCTTCAATTTAAATTAATGTTCACACCAGTTAAAATTCGTTAGGTTATTAACTTTTTAGACTTATATTTCAAGTCTTATGATGAAGAGATATTAAATGAATTTTTCAATTACCATAATTTCTGTGACGGACTTTTTGCGATTTCCTGTAAACTCATAATATGCATTTACCAAAAAGAAATAAAAGTACCAGGTACTCCAATGCAGTAGTACCTTTCATTAAATAACCTTACGCTTTTTGAAACACGTAAAACGCTATCTTATGTTCTTCACCATCGCCTATAGCCGATGAAATGTTGTCCTGAAAAAGAAAAAATTGTGTCTGTCGCTGTATTATGTGGAATTATGACAAATAACGAGGACAATTTTGAGTGGGCTCGTCAACTTGAATGCCCAGCATCAGCTACTACAGATTCCATTAAGAAATTGTAAGTTTGATTATCACTTTCGTCCCATCGTGAAAGAATTTATGATGCTTACCTTTCAATTTTTAGTTTATTTATATAAAAGCTGAAATTGTTTATTCGGTTTTGCAGATTGAATCAAGGTATAATCAGTTTGATCTGGGAAGAATTGTCTGTAGGTTTGCATCCTGTTGAACATGTCACCAATGTTCGCAAAAACATCCTTTTGTATAAACTGAAGCATGGAGAGAATGATTTATCCATCCAACAAGTACAGAGTACAATTAAGATTAAGGAGGCGAGAAGGGTGTTGGAGCCTAAGATCACACACCTCGAGAAGAAATGCGAGGAAAATAATTTTCTTGCTAGAAAAAAATGTACATTAAACTCACAAACCTAAAATATATACCGTAAAATTAAAATGTGAGATTAATTTGTGCTACAAATTACAAAATATATGCACATCATTCTTCAGGTCAACAGTTGTCAACGATCAAGTCACAAAAGCACTCCTTAAAGGTTAAAGAAGATCTTCTTCGATTAAAGTTAAATGAGTTGAAAACTCAGATTGATGATTGCAAAGAGATGTCTTCGGTGTGTCAACACTTAATGCCAGCAACCAGTTGTCAAACAGATGAGAATATAATAAATGAAATGTTATTATTGGTTAGCTCTATTTCAACAAGAGCCGATAAAAAGATGGTCAGTGTAGTGAATTATCGATAATCATCGTTTAACATCTGAAAATTTATTGAACTCGTTATTTTTAGGTATTACATCGAATATCAGAAAATTTCAGCCACATTGAAATCTCGACACTTTGGAAAATTCTTTTATCGAAACGGATTCAGGATACGAAAGATTTAATGGAACTTAGTACACGTGAGATTGCTGATACATGTTATACAAGTGGAACAAGTATAGAAATTTCAAACGCCATATCTTGTGGAGAATATATAGCTGCAGTTGTACAGAAACAGATACATTATGCTAAGCATCATGAGCATGCGAAGGTGACTTTGGACCACATTGAAAAAATTGAGGTACATGGAACTGACACCAGACCTGGTTCAACACCAGTGCCAAGGTTTCTTTTACTTTTTGATTGTACGGTTTTTTATAGGCATTGCACACGAATATATCAGATTTGAATGAGTGGTTGAGTCTGATGCTTGAAGTGAGAATGTCCGAAACTGAACAAAAGTATCTTGAAATGGAAGTCAATGACTTGGAAAAAGTATTGGAGCGTCAGTGTTTACCTGCTGATGAGCTTGCTAATCTCGAGTACGAAATGCGAACAATTCGCACAAAAATGGTAAAGTTATCATACACTTATCTTTACCCATTGTTTCATAGGTATCATTGTGTTGAAATTTTTCGATTAAAATGTGAATTCTATTATAGGAAAGGTGCGTATATGATATACAGAAGTCTTTGTCTCTTCTAAAACCTGCTTGTACATTCATCACACGGACCAGGGAAAAGTTACATGAAGTAATGCAAAGGATTATTGCTCTTCATGGAAAAAAGCAAGACTTGAGTTATTTGAATACAGATCCTAGTACAGAATTGAGTGTCTTTCATGATAATGTCCAAATTGAGGCATTACGAAGGATCGTACTAAAAGACAAGATTGGAGCCTACAGGTAATAATAACAATTTTTGGCAATGAATATCAAACTGGATATGGTAAAAACAAGATTTTTTTGAATTTATGATAAAGGCACACAGAATACTGCATGAGCGGAGCACTTCGAACAATCCCAGCTCCATCGCAGATCAATTTGGCATCTCAATTTCCTATGATATGCGCACCTATATATCAATTGCTCAAATGTTATAAAAACTTGATGACAGCTTCATGGCTGACGAAAATCGAAAATGAATCAAACGGCAATGAAGATTATGACTGGAGCGCTCATGCTTTGCCAATAATGGAAGATTCTTCAGACGGTACATTCGAAATACTGAATGCTATAGATTCAACATGCGACAGAGTTTGTGAGGAAATTCGTCAGGTCAATTCGATATTGGAATCCTGGTAAGATTTGAAATCATTTTTTTTCATTATCACAACAGATTCAATAGCTTTTGAAAAATTTAGTCGAATAGCCAAATTGCAAAAAACGATTTCCGCACGTCAATGTGATGATTTTCATTTTACAGGAAATATCAGGATATGCAGAAGGCAATGTTATTGGACGATCGAGTCATTAATGGTGCGACATACAAAGAGTGGGCAAAACGTTATGAGATGTTACTCCATATGGTTCGAAGAAACAAATGACAATGATTTTCATTGTTATTGTTATAAATAACAACCCTTTCACACGATCTTAGAAGAACGTGATCGTAAGACATCTGCATTCGCCTAATACCAAGAAGTCTTCATTACAGTATTCTCATTATATGCGTATGTATTAGTGAGAATGATGTAAACCACGATGTAAACCATTCATAATCCGTATATTAAGTGATGCAAATTGCGTGTAAAATGTTTTTGTTCATTGCACGGCAGTGTGAAATAATATTAGTATGTTGTAACGTTTTGATATTGTGTCTTGAGTGACTGCTGGTGTTTGTTGTTTAAAAAATAAGAAGAATAATATGTATAAAATGAATAGTAAACAATTAAACAATTATTGGCTCACAAACGACCGCAAGTAGGTGATGAATATTCATTTTTGAAATAAATGAAAATACTTTTGTATTTTGTACATCAGGTGGATGCAGTTTATTATGAAAGAAGATATCGAAACTCACACGACAAAAATAAAAACTTTTAAATTATTCTCATTTATTTATATTTATCATTTTGTAAATTCTCACTTAAAAAATGGGACTCCATGACGAAAAGTCCATTAAAGAGCCCGAATCCATACATTTTTCTATGAGCTGTACAAGCCCTGAAGCTGATATCAAGAGGTTCATTTTTTGTTCACTTTTGCCTTTAATTCGTCATTTTTCACTCGAAATGAATCGTCTAAACGTAAAATGAATTCATTAGTGAAAAAATATAACGATGTTGGATTTCGGTATTCGGTGTCATTCACTCGCATTCCAAGTGAACGAAAAATGATATGAAACATCTGAACACAAAGAGAACATGTACATTTGAGAAAATGAACGAATGAACGTTCATTTTTGTCATTTGTCTGTGCCGTGTAAAATGGTATGAAAGAAAAAAGGAACATTCACTCAAGTGAGCTTTCACTCTAGTGAACCATCAGCTTTTAATATAATTTGCAGAGGATAGGGCAAATGATGGCACGGTCGTGTAATGCCTTTACATGCAAAATTAATAATTATTGAGAAAATGCTTATGATGCAATGTCTAATGAGTATACTTAAAGAGCAATAATATGCCAGAATATGTTATAAAAATACAGATGATATAGAACTAAAAGGCTATAACATCCGACCAACCTGTTTCGCCCTCTGGTGGCCTCACCTCGTCAGTTTTTTGACGCATGGTAATCACATTTCGAAGTTCATTATTGAAAATTATTCTCACCGAATGCGTGAATAAAAAAGTAATCGGTCATCGTATAATGCCAAGACGGTTTTTTCAAGCTCCGCCGAAAAAGAAACTGAAAATAAGTCATCGATATACAGACATGGTTAAACCAACGAATGGAACCGAAAGCGTGCGGGATAGTGGGCATAACCCCAGCAGGACAGCTGAAAATTCACAAGATGTCAAAAATGAGGAAATCGCCGATGTTGTACAAGATTTTTCGAATATCAAGGTGGACTATCTCGAGTCACCGGTGAAATCGGAAAACGATAAGAAAGAATACAGGTCTCTAGTCAATATCGGCATAACAGGTTCCGAAAAGATTTTAGCAATACCAATATTATGGATCCTTTTTCTCTATAGATATTCTTGTTTCAAGCATCAGTATAAATACATATTATTGTTTTCCCATATAAAAATGAAATGTTCTAGACATTAATATTAATATATTTTTGTAGCATATATCTGTATTCCAGATGACCGTTCTCTTCCGACTATCTTTTTTCTCTGATACTTGAAAACGATTGTCTACACATGGAGAAAAAAAGTGTTTTCCATACACGCATAATATGTGGAAAATCAAACTGCACTTTACATTTGCTTATCTCAATTTTTCGACATATGTTCAAACCAGGGTTATCAAGCTACCGAATGGCCTTACTGCCCTATTGATCGCCGATCCCAGTCCTGTTTCTTGTGCAGACGGCACGTCTAAAGACGAAGAAGAAGAGGAAGATGAGAACGATAATGGTATTGTTCATCGAACATTTGACTTATTGTTATTTCGAGTATAATATCAAAGTATTACGTATATTTAATTTATATTTATTATTATGCAGGTAAATCTGAAAGTGAAGATGATGATGAAGATAAGGAAGATGATGATGATGAAGATGGCGAGGATGATGAAGATGATGATGATGATGACGAAGACGAGGATGATGATGAGGATGATGAAAATGAGTTCGATCAAATCGACAACGACGGAGATGATTCCGGAGTTAAAAAAATGAAGAGAGAAGAGAAGATGGTAGGCAGTAAAATTATGAATGTATAATTTTCAATTTTGCATTAATTATGTTTACTGTTTGTTGTAGGCAGCTTGCGCATTGTGCATCGGTGTTGGGAGTTTCAGTGACCCAGTGGAAGTTCCAGGCATGGCACATTTCTTAGAGCACATGGTTTTCATGGGTTCCAAAAAATATCCCCAAGTATGATCGATTTCTTTTCGAATTATTTGAATTCTTTGTCGGTAAAATAATGACTCTATACCATTTGTTTTTTTTTATTATTCAAGGAAAATGATTTCGATGCTTTTATAAACAGACACGGTGGTTCGAATAATGCATACACCGAGTGTGAGCAGACCACATTCTACTTTGAGATTCAAGAAAAGTTTCTTCATAGTGCTCTCGATCGTTTTGCTCAATTTTTCATAAGCCCATTAATGAAACGAGATGCTATAACTCGCGAACGCGAGGCTGTCGAGAGTGGTACGTACCTTATTCCCAATTTATTCCTCTTATGCTTCGAGTAGCATATAATCAATTGTGTTCGATAGAGTTTCAGATCGCTTTGCCGTCCGATTTTCACAGAAAAGAACAGCTTTTCAGCAGTTTAGCACGAAACGGACATCCAGCAGCTAAATTTGTCTGGGGCAATCTTCTTACGCTACGCGACAATATCACAGACGACAAGCTCTATGAGCAATTGCACAAATTTCGCGAACGCCATTACAGTGCACACAGAATGACCGTTGCGATACAGGTGAGAATTGACATATTTTTCATAATGAGCAGAATAAGAAAAAAGTAATCCCCTCTTTTCAGGCGAGATTGCCTCTTGACGTTCTAGAGAAGTATGTCATAGAGTGTTTCGTAAATGTGCCGAATAATAGCTTGCCTGCGCTCAACTTTGATGAATACAAAGGCGCTGAATCGTTCGACACCCCACGATTTCGAAGAATGTACAAAATCAAGCCAGTCAAGGATGTTTGCCAGGTGATTTGTGTTTCATCGAGATAACTACATTTTCTTTTTCTGACAATGATTTCATCTCAAAGTTACTGTCAACTTTCAGGTAGAATTAACTTGGACGATGCCATCGCTTCTTCATCTTTACAAAAGTAAGCCACACCAGTATGTTTCATGGATAATTGGACACGAGGGTAAAGGATCACTTATCAGTTACTTGCGAAAAAAAATGTGGTGCTTGGACATATTCAGTGGCAATGGTGAGAGTGGTTTTGAGCACAGCACGATGTACGCACTCTTCAGTATGTCCCTTATTCTTACCGACGAGGGTCACAAACATCTGAAGGAAGTTCTTGATGCTACTTATTCTTACATCAATCTCGTACGTCGCGAGGGTCCGCAAAAACGTATTTACGATGAAATTCAAAGAATCGCAGAAACGAATTTTAGGTAAGCTTCAAAAATCTAAATTGTCTCCTTTTCAACATAAACTCATGATAATTTTTCCAATGCAATCGTATAGATTTTGCGACGAAACTCCACCCGACGAATACGTCGAAGATCTCTGTGAGAATATGCACTTTTACCCACCAGCTGATTATATAAACGGCACCGATCTCTACTTCGAGTATGATCCGATCTCGATAAAAGCATGCATGGATGTTTTGACACCGGAAAACGCTAATATCATAATTTTCGACAAGAAATTTAACGAGGCAGAATTCGATAAGGTCGAGCCTTGGTTTCAATCGAAATACACGGATGTCGAGATACCCAACGACTGGATAGAATGTTGGAAGAACATCGAACCCCTGCCGGACTTTCATTTGCCCGAACCCAATGTGTTTGTCACCGACGATTTTACGCTTATACCGATACCTGAGGAGCCACCTCTTTATCCTACGAAAATTCACAGCGATGCTCTTTCAGAGGTTTGGTACAAACCTGACACAAAGTTCCGACTACCTGAATGTTACATGAACTTTTATTACGTATCGCCATTGCCATTGGCATCACCAGAAAAGTGAGTAGCAATTTTGGTAATATCGATTATGTATAACAAATGTTTCAGGAATATTCTCTGAAATGCGTTTTTTCTTCTAGTGCGGCTATGCTCGATCTTTTTATAATGATACTGAAGCAATTACTCATCGAGGAATTGTATCCAGCTACCGCGGCGGACTTGAATCATCACATACTGTCGGCCGAACGAGGTCTCGTAGTCAAAGTCAATGGATTTAATCAGAAATTACCCGTAAGACTGTTTTCATTGCGACAATAATTTTGGAAAGAAACTTATTCGTGCTTTAATACATTGAGGGTCGTTGAATTTCAGCTCCTGTTAACGACTATAACGAAATACATAGCAAATTTTTCAAAACTCGTTACCGAAGATTTATTCGATATAATGAAGGAAGAACAGGTCAAGGCATACTACAATATATTCTTAAAGCCTGGAAAATTAGCCAAGTAAGTTGATTTAATGTAGTGAAGGAAGGTTCTAACTATTAGTATCACTTTCAAGAAATCTACTACAAACAATGAATAACATGGTGTATTTTGTCTCACCAGAGAAGTGAGACTGTCGACCATAACGCTTTCTCACTGGTCGTCTATTGACAAGCATGCTGCTGTTTCTGGTATCGAATTTCAACAAATGCGAAATTTTGCGAAACACTTCACCGACCATATCTACCTCCAGTGTCTCGTTCAGGGGAACATGACAGAGTGCGCTGTGATTAATAATGTGAAAAAATGCATCGAGATATTAAATTGCGGTCCTTTACTTCCGAATACAATGCCACATCACAGAGTAATGCAGATCCCACTCGGAGTGCGATGTTGCAGAGTGAAAAATTTTCATCCTACGGATTCGAATTCTGTCGTGACGAATTATTATCAATCCGGTGGTACATCCAACAGATTGACCGTGTTGATCGAGCTGATGATCGTACGTATTTATTAAATATTCAACTCTTTGATCGTAGAGACTTGAATGATTTGAGCGCATTTAAGAAATTAATGCAGTTCGATAATTAATTCTCCTTTTATTTTATGCTTTCTCACCAATCTTTAGATGATTATGACAGAACCTCTGTTCAATCAGCTACGAACTCAAGAGCAACTTGGCTACAATGTATTTTGCCTTGTTAGAGATACTTTCGGTATACTCGGTTATTCTGTCAGTGTTTACATACAAGCCGATAAATATACGACCGAGTATGTCGATGAGAGAATTGAAACTTTTCTCAAGTCCTTCAACAAGTTGCTCCAAGATATGTCAGAAAAGGAATTGGAGAGTCATAAAGAGGCTTTGACCAAAGTCAAACAGTGTACAGATATTCACCTCAAGGAGGAAGTCGACAAGAATTGGGCCGAGATAACATCGTGCGAATACGTTTTCGATAGACTGGCACGAGAGGTTGATGCAATTAGTGGTATCAAAATCGACGAATTGAGAAAATGGATGAAAAATCACACCATAGATGGTTCAAATTTGAGGAAATTGAGCATTCAAGTCGTCGGCTATGACGGTCAACCAACCGAAGAAAAATCAAAGGTTGCTGGAGGAAAAGATGGCGCAAACCTTAAGTCAGACTGCAAAAAAAGTCGTGAGTATTCCACGATTGTCGGAATTGTCACTACTAAAAAATTATACGCTTACAAAAATTGCAATTTGAACGAGGTACTGTAATTTTTCAACAACTATAATTGTGATTTTTCTTTTATCAGGTAACTCTAATCTGGAATACGGTAGCAAAGTGGATTATGCACTCGAGTATTTGCGAGACAACGCAAACGAGAAAAAGAAGAAAGCATCGAACTACTACATCACTAGTATCGAAGACTATAAGCGCGATCTTTACGTTTACCCCATCTATAAATCAACCTAACGATGCTACAAAATGTATACTAGTCGTTAGTAATCGCATTTTATAGTACTTCATACAAATTTCTTCTTTCTTTCGTTATTGCTTTACTTCAATATGTCCGAGCGTTGATCACTGCCCAGTATGATAAAACTAGGGAAGCATCATTACCACGCTGCTTTTAGCCGGGCAAGTGCCTTGTGAACAAATACACAAACTCGCCAGATGTGAAACACGCAATTATCGTCGTGAGTTCGATGTTTACGAAATTGCACGGCAATAGACAATGAAGCAGCATTAACCACGAATCGTAAAAAAAAAAAAGAAATTGTACTTGTCATGAAAGTACGTTTCAATAAATTTTCAATAAATTAATCTTCCGTTCCACCCATCTTATGCGTTAACATTTCTTCACTCAAATTACTCACAAATTGAATGAAATATTTAAGACAGGATTTGATAAGGGATACAATAACTAAAAGTAATGTTTTAAAATTCAAGAAATATAAATACAATATAACAGTCCAATTTCTTTTGAATATTTTTAATAATCGCCACGTTTACATCGTCTTTATTGGATATTGAATACGATTAATTATTTCCTACATTCCAAAGATGTGTATTTGCCATTAATGGGTTTTGGATTGAAGTTTTCGTTTTTTTTTTGTTTATTTTTGTTTATTTTTATTTTCCAATAAGTGTCAATGAATTGCCATGTGAGTGTATGCTTCGCTAGCACTGATTCTCGCCTTCCTCGTATGCCTTGTGAAAATCACGTTAACTTCATCCACGTTGAACGCGAAGATTGAATTTCAGCTATAGGCACAACTCGTGTGTTTTCTTTTTTCATTCGTTTTTTGTTATGTTAATACGGATTTTTCGAAAATTTTCGAGGCGTTTGATAAATAAGTTGAAAAACGATAGAATCAGCTCCGCTCGGACACTACAGACACAAATATACGCAGAATAGCTTATTACGGTTTAAACAGGTAAATTTACAGTTTTCGATAAATCGATGGAGCCGTGAATTTCAAAGGAGATCGCCCGACGTTTCTATCACTCGAATTTCGTCAATCGGACAAATGCTTTACTTTTCTTTTATACATATTGAAAACAAAAAACAAAAAAATGTTTTCAACCAGGACTTTAATTTCGTACAATTTGTATATTGACAGCGCATCACATTATCATCATTTTGTTTTCTTTAAATTACGTTCCATAAATACAAGAAAAAAAAAAGAAAGGTATAAACACAAATGAAGAAATCGATCGGTTAAGCAAGCTTACAATGAACAAAAAAAAAAATGTTATATTTTTTTTCATCTTTCCTTCGTATGCGCGCATTATCGATCGCTTCCCTGTTGCTTTTTGTTCCATTAGCTACGAGAAATTAATAGCAGAATATATGTTTTATGTAATATTTAATAAGAACATTATAAATACGGGGCCCACATGTGCTTTTTCAACTACATCAATAGTGTGTATTTTTTATTTTTTACCTTTCGTTAAATGTTATTTTTATTCTTCATTTTCTTTTTTCTTTTTTTGCCAGCACGTTACTACAGTAGTACATTTCGTGATTCTATTATTTTTTCATTTTTTTTTCCTTTTTTTTCCTTTGTAATATTTTATTATGTTTAATCATACAAGCGATAACTAAAATGGAAAAGAAAAGTGAGAAAATCTTGTCATTCAAATTCTAGAGGTTTTCTTTTTTGTATGTTTTGTGAACTCGGTGTAAATCAAAATCTGGATTATGGACCAATCGACAGGGCGAAAGGTTTCTACAAGTTACAAGTATAATTTAGTCGTGCCATACATTTGAATTATCCATGAAAATTTCAAATTGAACAATCGTCTCGTTCTTCGATTAAACGAGATTGCACGATAATCAATAAGTATCGTTTTTCTTTCATATTCTTGCACGATAATCAATAAATATCGTTTTCTTTCATGTTCCCAGAGATTGCATCAGTCACCGAAAACAAAATGTAAACAAAGCAAAGAAAAAAAGAAAAAAGCGAATGCCTCGATTCTTCAACTTTCTTTTTATCACCAGCGTTTTATGAAGCCGATTATTACAAGGGGGGAGGGGGCGAAAAATGCAAGATCGTTCCAAGTTATTCGACCCAATATAGAGACGATAATTTTATAACGAAAGCCGAGGGGGCAAGAATTATTCTCGCAATCTCGATGAAACAAAAAGCATATTATAATGAGTAAATTGTTTTTGCGAACTAATCGCTCCATAGGACAGACTATAATCGGAGCTTCCTCGACATGTAAATACATTTATATATCGTCTGCCTGTGCGTTTGAAAAAAAAGAAATCAACTTTTCCATCAGCTCGACAAACAATATTTCCGAAATATCGTTTATACTGTTTTTCTTTTCATCTTTTTTTTTTCACAGACAGTCAGAAGTACAAGATACGATAGATTATGTTTGTTTGTTTGTTTTTTTTTTGTTTTTTTTTCTTCTCGTTTTTGTTTTTAAATCGTGTTTTACATTATAAAACGAGTCGTAGACAAGTTTAGTGGGCCCCTGTACTACGCGGGTACAACGAAAAAAAAATCAGGCGCCCTTTAGCACGCCTGTTTTTTTTCTTTTTTTGTTATTTTTTTTTTCTTCACGACATTAGTCCATTTCTTCATTCACGTTTTTGTTTTGCTTCTTCTAGTATGTGTCAATAACCCCCTGTCGATCGAGTTAAATATTTTAAATATTCGTATATATCGCTGTCTAAACATTTCCGGTTTACGTAATCTGGATCAATGTGAACTCTGGCATTTTTTTCTTGTTTACGTATGTATTCGTTACATCTCCGTTTTTAGTTATCTTTTCTCTTTTGTTGCCCTCGTACTTTAACAAAGTATCGCGTAATTCGTGTTTTTACTTTTTTACTTTTTGAATTGCAAGCTTGATGTGTTTAATCAGCGCAATGACAACTGATTGTACATAATGATTTGTTTTCTTTGTTTTTCATCTTTCATTGGCTTGGAATCATTGCAATGTTTGACATATATTTTTCTTCTTTTATTTCATATTTCATTCTGTTCGAGAGGTGTATAAACGTAAGTGTCGAGAGAACGATTTCTCTGCGACGAAAATCGTTTTGTTTTCTCCCCTTGCTTTAGTTCTTTCTTTTCATTATCTTTTTGTATTATTAGCCTTTCCAGAAGCGTGAAAGTGTGGCCTTGACTCTCAAATTCGATAGGTTCTACTTTGAAGATTCGCTTGTGTATGTGTGTATTTCGTTTTTCTTTTGTTTATCTCATTTTTATTACTATTTTTTCTTTTTTTTTTTACTCGTTCATCGATTTTTCTTTTTGGTCCTTACGAATTTCTCGAAACGACTAAACTCTCGCACCTTTGCCTCTTTCATTATTTTATATACTCGTTCGGGGATTTCTAAACAAAAAGAAACGAAACGAATATAGCGCGATGTAAGTGCATTTTTGTTCAACTTTCAAATCGCCCAAGTCATTGTGCGAAGACGATCTTCGTGAAAACGATGAGATTTTTCTGCTTCCTTCTAAGTTCGAGATTTTTCACAATGCTACGCGTAAGTCAACGTGGATAATCTCCCTCTTTTCTTATCGCTTCAATATAAGCAGGCAAGTTTAAACTCTACCTACGTCGCTGTCAATGCTTCGGAAAAAAGTGGATTTTTAATCCAAACTCTTGTTTTCTAGTTTTCTTCTTTTTTATCTTCTTCTTCTCTTATGCTATTTCCGTATCCTCGAGAAGAAATTTAATTTCCCCGATTCGCTCGATACGGGCGGCGATAAATTTCTTTATCTTCTATGTATTTCTTTCTGTCCACACGACGGGGATAAATGAAAAGAGAAAATTTCAATATCGCTCGATCCCGCGCAAACATCGATGTTTCACTTTTGTTTTCCCGCGATTTCTCTATAAAGTTTTCTTCATTGTCTCAATGCATCTCACGCAATAACAAATCTACAAAAATATAACACTTTAAATTCTGCATCTCTTCAATTATATTATCTCGTGTAACGGCGGTTATCATTCTTTCCTTCTTTTGCTCTCTTACTCTCGTTCTCTCTCTCTTCCTTTCGTTCCTCGATAACGTTCGTTTGTCCTTGATATTTAATTACATTTAAACGCGTTCTTATTCTCACTTTCAATTCATTCTCCACGGTCTCATTAATAATTATACATATCGATAAACACTCTTAGCTTGGGCTCCGAATTTAATTATGAGTGAATCGATATACAATTGCTGTCACTGCTTGTTGGTAAATTTGTAAACACGATCGAATAATTCGTATCAATCGGTCTGATTACAAACATTACGGGTTCTCATTTAAATCTTAAACCTCGTTTCGCTTTCTCTCCGATCATTAAATATCATGATTTAATATCGCTCGCGGATATTCTTATTGTATAAGGCTCACTCGACCGAACTTGCCAGCTGATACGCGTTCGATTATCCCAATATATATTCTCAATGCGACCGCAAATAAATATACATATATATATAATAGTTTCTTACGTGTATTATATATATAGTTATATTTATACAATTTTTCATTTGTCATCACGCGCGAATTATACTATGTACACATACATACATTTGTAACAAGCAAACGTAAAATTCAGACGCCATACAGACACGCGCATTCACTCTTTCGCCAACTCGCTTCTCAACTATAACGATCGCATAAGTAATATCATAAATAATATATTCTCGAAATCCTATTCTCTTTTTCGCTTTTCTCGTTTTTTTCCCATCTTCATTCTTTCCAACTTAATCTCGTTATTTTGCTTTCTGTTCTCATCATACAAGCGGTCGTCACGAGCAACAGCCTCACGCACCGTGCAAATCATCAATCACGCACTCAACAACTTACGTATAATTCGCTAGTGGGAAACACATTCTATTCCTAAAATAATACATCGTTGTATCTCCAAACAGCGCGAATAATTATTTGTCAGATACGCTCGCCTTACGCGATTTGGACATTCAACGATCGGTATGTATAAATATATATTTTACCTATATGAAAAGCATCAGTCTCTATACGCTATGCGACGTCCGGATTTCACGCGCCACGCTCATCTACGTCTACCGGATTAATGGGACATAACGAAGAGCTTTTAGAAAATATTTGGAAAACGAAAATAAGAAAAGATAATTTCAACCGCGGTTCACAGGTTTTTTTTTTCTTTCATTTTCCTTCCACTTTTTTTCTTCGACCGCTCGTCGCGAGGCGCGTGAAATCAGGACCATACAAAGCGAGGCATTTTCATATAATACCGGAAAATATACATTTTTCATCATCGTAAAAAAAATAAACACGCTCCTTAATAATTAAATACTTATAGCAGTTGACAACTTGTTCACGGTTAGTAAAATTAGCGTTTTGTTTCTTCTTCTTCTTCTTCCTCTTCATCACCGTTTTCTTGTTTCTTATCCGTAACACTAATCAGTCGAATCCATCGTTATTTTTACGGTTGACACACGAGCAACGCGCTCTGGTACCC
Source organism: Netelia fuscicornis (assembly GCA_946811545.1). Classification (NCBI taxonomy): domain Eukaryota; kingdom Metazoa; phylum Arthropoda; class Insecta; order Hymenoptera; family Ichneumonidae; genus Netelia; species Netelia fuscicornis. The sequence goes on from OX328012.1 coordinate 38,843,727, forward strand.
GGCGGCACGAGCGCGATTCTTTCTTGCTCTCGATCTCTTTCCTCCTCGTCTTCTTCCGTTTAAAAGTCATCCGCTTTTCCATCGTTTCGTCGGCTCCCATTCGCGGAGCGTGGTACACATTTGGCAGTGAGGACATAGTACAGTTTGAAGTCCGCAAAAAATTGGGATACTCGTTATTTTCATTTTTTGTTTATCTCGCGTCCATGTTAAAACGCTTTACGCGGCGCGGTTAGTCGTTGGTTGTTATAAAGTATGTATACGATTTTTCTCGTTCTTTTTCTGTTTTTTTGGCCCCACCAGAGTTTTACATGCTCATCGAGCCGTAAAGCAACTCGACTCTTCTATCGATTCGAACATTCACGCTAAGCGTGGTACGAATAAAATTGTTGTTTTGCTTTTTTATTCGAGATGCCCGACGGTTCGATGGACATATAACGAAATTGGCTGCAGTCTTGAGTCACATCCGGGTTTTTATAGTGTCAATTTTTAGTTTTGTTAGTATGAATCTTGGTTTTTTGTTATGATCTTGTTTTGTTTTGTATTCTATCACTTATGAGCTGACGAGTGGTGCATCGCCTTGGCCCTTTTCGACGGATTTTCCATTCTCAACAGCGTCATCAAATTGACCGGGAACGGATATAATCTCTTTCTTGACGATATTAGGCAACGGGTCGCTAAAAATAATGGAAAGCGCGCCGTTGTTTACGATGGGCTAAGGAAACGAATCGTTGACACTAGAAAATGAGAAATTAATTATTAATACTTACGGAGATTCATCGCTACTCTCTTCAATCGCGTTGCATTGCGCTTTGTTCTCCTTCTTCTCGTTTTCCTTATTTTTCTTCACAGCAGTCTTCTTCTTAGCGGTAGCCTGCAACGAAAAATTACAATGAGTGTTTGAACTTTTGTGTTTCATCGAATTGTTCATTTTTCCATTGAAAATATACCTTCATTTGTGTCTTCTTGCCACGTCCGGCTGTCGGAGTGCGAGTATTGCCTCGTGTTGAAAAAACCCGAGGACCTAGAGGATTGAAACCACGTGGGAAGCTCCATTTCAAACCACCGATCGAAGTTACCTATAAAAGAAAATGCAGAAAGCACACATATTGTAGTTAGGGAAACCTTTAAAGCGACGTGGCTGCAAGAAAACGTTCGGTATTCTTAACATGTTTTTTTTTACTCCGTACGGAATTATCATAATTGTCGAAACGTTCCAAAAAATCATGTTTAAATAAGTAAAAGAAATTATTAGTATTTATTACCTGCGGTGGTAGTCGACCACGGGAATGTCCTTGAACGGGCTGTGGCAAACGACCTGGTTGTCCATAATTAGCACCCCATTGTCCAACGACGACACCGGCAATCTCAAGCTGACCACCGCGAGAAGGCACAGGTCTACGAATCAGACCACGTTGTGGGATAGTCGCGCTGCCACGGCCCCGTACAAGACTGTCGCTGACGCTGCAGCCAGCCGGCAAAACGTTCGACGGTACAGCTATACGCATGCCTGTGAAACGATTCATTAATAACAAAACAATGTTCACGAAATATTCCATATTTTCATTCACAGTTCAGTGTTTTCAATTCATTATTTTCGAAGAAATATTACATTTCTGAATAGCGATTCATATTTATTTCGTCGAAGAATAATTCTGAATGATTTTTTCCATCCCAGATGTCGCAGTCTTGAGATTCGCTAAGTCCATATATTCGGGACGTAACGAAGCAATTTCCTGCCTTTATATTCGCCGCCGTTTTTAAGCAACTCACGTCTGTGCTCAAGGGCATAGTGATTGCCAGTACGAATGAAGGTGGCGTAGTTTCGGACGATATTAACGAGGGATATCAGAAAAGAATAATTTAAAGGAAACGTATAATAATTATTACAATCTAATAAACAAATAGAATTAATAAAGATAGAAACTTTCTTTGTATTTTTGCAAAAGTAACAAAATAAAATAAGACTCACCTGGTGGCACAGGCAATGGTGGACGTGCAAAAACGACATTAACCCCTTCGAGAATGGCTTTTCGCATTCTTTCAACTTTGACAACACCCTCGATGTGTCCACCGCAAAGTTCAAGCAAATTCTTTGCTACGGTAGCACGTGCCAGGGTGTGATGAAACAATTTGCCATCGAAGTAGAGCCAAGGGCAACACATGAGCCAAGGTATCGGAGCGCCGCATGCGTCATTTGCTAGCAGAGCCGTTTCCACACCAGCCATAAAGAGCGTTGCGAGTTGTACGCCGCGAGGAGTGACCAGTGATAGCTAAAAGATAATCGACATTAGTTTGACTCAAATCTATTTCTTGTAGAAAGAAAGCAACTGATTTACCTGCAGGTCTTGTAGATATTGGGTATTCATCAAATCGGCAGAAAATGCCTGAGCTATGAAAGCATCGAGTTCCTGACGGCGCAAAATTTTTATTTTAGCGGAGAACGTCATGATGTATCTGAAAATTTTATAAAAAGCATTTGGTAAATTGAACGCTAGAAGATAAAAATCCGAATGTTACGATATTTTAAAATAGGTTTACCTTAGAACACAAGCCATGACGAGTAAATGCTGTGGCACGTATGATATATTCAGCATGAGTGGTGTATCAGATCGCATACACGTTAAAAAACCTCTAAGGCGACGGCGCTTGTCATCAATTGCGGTACTGAAAACAGAAGAAAAATAAATTGGTTGGTTAATCGTGAATCGGTGGAGTAAGCGAGAGCCGGTGATTTTTAAGATTTAGGGCTGTTCAAAGTTCTGCGCTTGAAATACACAGTGTGAAGAATTAATATTCCTCGCAAGCACCCCAAAGAGATGCCAATCTTATATTAATATTACATTATATATACGTGTGTCGCCTTCGTGAACAAGTTGGACACGAGAAAGACTCTGAAGGTAATCCAAGTTACAACATCAAAAAAGATGAAAGCCTCGGACATACCTACGATGTCTTCGAGAGCTGCAAGGATCGTACAATTCCATTTGTCATTGAACTTTAATGCTTGTAGTCGACAATATGCACTCTCGAAATATCTCCGATTATTTTAATGCTCATAGGATTGCAATGCTCGATGAAGGATTGGAAAGGACTCAGATAAAACGACTCACCCAAACCAAAGACGTTGAATCGTTGGAACGCCCCAGCCGATCTGTTCAGCCTTCACGAGTGTTGGAGTTTGATACGGATTTGCCTTGGACCAGACCCATTCTTTGATAATTACGTCGGGAACTTCGATTTTTTCGTTATCTATTGAAACGATCCAATTTAAAATTAATTTATTCATTTAGAAGTCATTTTACGGTGGAGAAAATGAAACAGATTTTTTTTGTATTATCTTTCTTGTTGAGATTATCGATTAATTCACTTGCGGTGTTCCCGTATCATTATTAAGTCGCGTTAAAAAAATATCAGACTGAATAATTGGGTTTATGTGACTAACCTCCTTTTTCTTTACTCTTCGTGGCGAGATACATTCGATGATGAAGATTGAAGAGTATAGCATAAACCATTTGTCTCACCGGACGATAGATGAGATGAATCGAGGGAAATTCACGATGATTCTCGTCTTCAAGAAGAACCGGAAGTTTGATCTCACCCGCCGTTAGAATTTGATATATATGAGGCGACATCAGTCCCTTCTGATGACGTTCGGATGCTGTGCGCATCACCTCGGAAACCGTGCTAGGAACACTCGTTGGTTTTTCCACGGGCTTAACGGGCTCGGGAGTTACGTGAGCTGGTGAAGTGACGGTCGAACTGCTGCTCGAACTCGATGAACTTATTAGAAGATTATGAACACCGTTCACTGCGTGACCATTAGCTAAAGGAGAAAAGACAAACAAAAATCAATGAATTAATGAGCCATACAAATGTTCTATACATTGTATTTAGGGAATTTGCAATTTATGGACATTCGATAAGGTTCGATAAATGCTTACTCTGCTCCTCGTCAGATTTGAGATTGTCACTGTCACCGTTTCCTGGAACACCCGGTGGTTCGATAACAATTTGGGGGGCGGCTTTGGCATTGGCGGTTGCCTGTTTGTAGGTATTGAGGCTCTCTTGTTCGCTCTCCAGAGTCTCGGAAGCGAATTTCGAGGGTTCTAAATGTTCCTCGAGCGTTGATACCGATGTTTCCGGTGGATTCGACGTTTGCGCATGCACTGTTTGTTTCGCTTCGGACTTGTTGTTCTCTATGTTTAGATCCAAGATTATTACAGGTCAAAGATAAAAATATCCAGGACATTATTGTTACGAATGATTATACTCACGTTTAGTCGGTTTTGCGGGCTTATAATGCAAGAAACCTTCCTTTGTTCCATTGATATAATACTGGACGGATTGTCGTAGCTTCGAGAACCGTGGGTCGGTGAGATTCCCGAATACTTTTTGTCCCACAACGTCTAATTCATGAGACGGCAGATCTTTGACGAAATTCGCTATGGAGCGAATCGATTGTTCGATATTCGTCTTGTTAGGACTAATATTGATGCCTAACTTTTTATAAAAATCTACTAGATCGTGCTCCGTCAGTATGTAATTGCCAAGAAGTGCAGCGAGGATGCACAATCTTTCGGCTGGTATGCCAATGGATTTTGTAAATTCGGAGATCATGTATTCCTTCGTGTCGAGCGAACCCTGCGAATAACCGGAAAACGTTACATAATTGCGAAACAAAAAGATGTAACAATTTTGTTACAATGTATACTATTTCTCAATTCTTTTACGATAATACAAATTAACAGGAATTAGACAAAATTAATTTGAAATTGCTAATTAGGGAGATATAATTTTAAAAACATTTGATAAATACTTTGAAAGTGAGTTTTAGCTGTTCAGACGAGAAATAGCGAGGTGGATCGAAAGCTGCATATTCGGCATCGTCAGCGATTAGTCCATTGTAATTGTTTTCGCGACAATAGGCGATAACTTCCTGATGATGATCATCCATGCTGCATAACTGAATCCAAGAATACCATCATGAATTTCAAGAGAATAACAAAATAACGATGCAGAAGAAAATTCGAATAAAATACTCACAACCGCAACTTTTAAATGTCTCAGTGCCATTCGCAAGCTAGTACGCAAGCATACAGGAGGCGTCCACCATATTTTTGGTGGTGGTGTTCCCTTTGTAGTTATGTGTTTCAAAACCTATAGATGACATTTTTCGTTATTGTTTAATTGAACCAAATTCTTGGATGATAAATGAGGTTATTGAGTCATCACAAAGCCTGTGATATTAACTTACATTGTTTACTTTTAATCTCATCTTGAGCTGATTTTGAATCCAGTCGGCCCGCCGTGGAGCTTCATGACAACCATTAAAAAACACAGCCAGCTCAACACCCGACATTTCTGTTGCTTGTATGAGGACAGCAAGGAACTGGACCATTCGGTTCCATTGACCGCCGCATGCCCAGTCTGAATGGATTAACCCATTATTTCAAGAGATTCGACAGACGTAATGAAAATTAATTAGTTAAGATATTAGAAAAAAAAAATATATATATATAAGCAAACCATTAATTAAATCTCACCTGAAAAATATCCACCATACAATCTGTCCAAACAACATTCACCGTCAAGAACTAGTCGAAGAATAGCATTGTTATGTTGCTGCTGTTGACCTTTTCCCATACGACTGCGTTGTTTAAGAATCACATGTGGTGCAATTTTGAAGAGATCGACAGGCACTGCACCTCCCTGTACGCAATTACCGTCCAAAAACGCTTGCAAATCTTGAATACCCATTTTCCTTGCCTTTGTTTAACTTTACAGGAGCAAATTGTTGTTCAATTTGTGTATAATTTCAATCTCTAGTTCACGTTCATGCAGTTTTCTTATGATTTGTCCGTTGATGTCTTCCCCTTTTTTTCTATTTTACTATTTTTTTATGTTGCAATAGGGTTTTGTTATATGTTGTTGTTTTTGGCTTTTCGATGACTCTACGAAGTAAAGAAATCCGGTTCCAATTTGTGTGCTCGAAATCTAAGACAGAGAATAAAATAAAATATTATTTACAATCGCATTGGCATTTGGTGTTGCAAGTATGACAAAGTAAACAAAGAATTTGAGATGTCAAACGTCCTTGGGCTCTTTGGGTCTAACACCAAAAAATACAACACACCGCTGTCAATTTCACAAATAGGATCATTACATTCTCCAACTCTTGCTCCTCTTCACTAATATTCCAATATAAAGATCTGTGTATTGTATGCTGAAACGTTTCTTTTGCAATATGAAATTTGTGCCCTGAATTTTCATCTAATTATCTGAATACATGCTTTGAACAAACAAAAAACAATTGAAATATCCATCCAACTGTCGATCGGCTCCTAAATCATATACTACATATGCATGTATATATATATACATATACATACGTCTCGTAGTGCATCGGGTCGCACATACGATTACTCAACAACGTCGAATAAAACCGCACGTAATTTCAATCATTTGAAGAGCGGGTGCAACACAATCGGCGTAGAACATGAACCTTTCAAAATAACTTGATGATTTTGACGTTTTTTACGATCGATCTCCACGACTAAAATTTATGATAAATATCGTCCACGGGGGATAAAATTGTTGCCCCCCGGGCGCCATTGATTCTCCTGTTTACGTGTAGGAACGTTACAATATATACATAGGTATATATATAAATAGATAAATATATATATATACGCACAAGCACACGCACACAAACACACACACACACACTTTAGTTCCATTATGGCAAGTCTGTGAAAACGTTACCAGGGTGGACAGTTGCGAAGATTGAACGGAGTAAAAAATGTTTAAAGTCGACGAATTACGGATTGACAATAATCTCTGCGATAACTTAAGGCTTCTACAAAAGCTCGTACGTCCAAACTTTTACGCGTTATTATCAACGAACTGCCCGTATGAACGAATTCGCACAGATTCTTCGTGCCGGCATGGCGAAATCGCACAGAGAGAGCGCTCTGCGTGTATGTGTGTGCGTGTGTGTGTGTGTGTGTGTGTCTCTCCTAGGTATCAGTATTGTTCAGTTCTCAGTGTACGAATGCATATGTCTGATTACCCAAAAATGCGAGTTCGCGCGGTATCGCCACTAATTCAACTGTGTGAACGAGGCCGCACGATTACTTTTCCATCATATCATCGATGAGTCATTGTTTCAACTTCTTTACTTACGTTAAATTAGCGAGAATCATCGTGTAGCCGCTCCGAAAAAGACACAAAAACCGCGCACGACGGACTTTGATTACGGATGATGTCGGGAGTTCGTGAACGGAAATGCGATCACACCGCGACTGTCTAGAGAATGCACCTGACAGAAATTTCAATATTTCTCATGTAACCGGACGTTTCGACTCGTCAATCGCAACGAAAGTGACCAATTCCGATCATCCTCCGCTAGTGTTTGCGATATTTTCGTATATATATAACACAATATTCTAGGGAATTTCTGAACGCCCTCTGTGATGGAATGACACAACTATTTTTTCCGCGGGTAATTTGAAGCAACGAAGATATTTTAAAACGGAATGTCACTCGTTACTGTAATGCTGTAATTTAATCATTCTACTTTACGGGTTATTTCATCGAAGATAACCAAGACCAAAGGACAGAGGAAAGAAAATATCGTAAAATATTTATGCAACACGGGTCAAAATTAAATACACTTATCATGTTATTTCTTGTTTTTTAATTACAAATAGATTCGCTCAAATTTCACACAACAGACACGCGATGCACATTAATCAGCGTTACAAAAAACGTTAACGCTACACAATTATTGACAAATAGAAATGGAAGAACGCCCAGAGGAACGGATGCGTTTGGGCCGTCTCGTGTGCAGTCATGATTAGGGCATTATTTCGAATCGCATGATTATGAAACATTATTTTCAATTCTTTCAAACAATAACAATTCGAAGATTTCTCATTCCCGATTGATTTTCTCTTTCACACATCTAGTACCATACACGTATGTTCATAATTCTTACTAAAAACAGTAAGTTTTTTTTACGTTCGATACCGCAAGATATATTTCGACTCGCATGCGGTAAACCGAACCGGTATTATCAAATGCCATTTGGTACGACATTTATTGCAACGCAATTCATATTTAAAAAAAAAAACGAAAAAAAAGAACTGTTATTATACATAATTGTCCGTTCCCTTTTTTCATTCTCTCTGCTGCTCGCTCTTCCTCAATTTCGAATCAGTCTTCGGAACTCGAGTAGCTCAGAGTTCGTCGTGATCATCATCTCTCTCCTCGTCGTCGTTGTCGGGTTCATTCTTGTTGTTCATATCGTTTTCACTGGTGTCCAAATCGTCCTCTTCCTCGGGTGCCTCGTCAAGTGGAATACCCAGCGTTTTCCTCATGAGTTGTTCGACGCTCTCGGCAAAACTGACAGTCTCTCGGAGCATGTAGCCAGATCTGAGGGTAGCCGTTTTGAACATCATAACAGCGATGTCTTTGGCAGTCTCATCATTTGGATCGGCATCAACGCGTCTCAGCAGTTCTCTGATCAATGGATGTCTTGGATTTATTTCCAATGTTTTCTTCTGATTTAGATAATAGTTTTTCTGTGGATCATCGGCCTTCTGATGAGCATTCGAAACGGCTAATCTCTCCATATTTCCGGTCCAGCCGAACATACTTGCGACAAGCGCACACGGTGAATCCGTGAGACGTTCGGAAACCACGGTTTTGCTGATGTATTCGCTTAACTTCTCGTCCAACCATTTCGTCAATGGCTCGTAAGTCGTTTTCAATTCTTCCATGCGCTCCTTTGCTTTGTCGCCCTCATCGAGCGTGAAGCCTTCTTTGGCGACGTTTTGGAATTTCTTGCCTTCGAAAAGCGGCAAAGCCGAGATTGCGTATTCGTCTACAGCCTCGGTTAGATACAAGACCTCGTAACCTTTCTTGTCAAGTCGCTCGACGAACGGTGATTTTCTGACTTCGTCCTCACTCGCACCGGCTATGTAATAGATAGCCTTCTGATTAGGCTTCATACGCGATACGTAATCACTCAAATTCGTTATTTTTTGGGTCGATGATTTAAATTGGAGGAGCCCCGAAAGTCGAGCGCGATGCTGAGCGTCCTCGATAACGCCCAATTTGATATTTGTACTGTATTCCTTCCAGAAAGTCTCATAATCTTCTTTGCTAATTTTCTTGATCATATCCAGGACTTTCCTTATCAATTTCTTCTTGATTACTTTAATAAGTTTGTGCTGTTGAAGGTTCTCACGTGATACGTTCAATGGCAAGTCGTCACTGTCGACAATACCCCGGATGAACGACAAATAATTTGGCATCATATCGTTAATTTTGTCGGTTATGAAGACTCGTCTCACGAATAATTTAATGTTGTCGCTCTTCGTGCCATAACGATTGAAACTGTCGCTTGGCTGTACTCTGGGCACATAGAGAAGCGCTTTGAAGCTCACTTCACCCTCAGCAACGAAATGCGTCTTTGCCAATGGGTCCTGTGTATCCTTGGTGAGTGCTTTGTACAACTCATTGTAATCTTTGTCTTCGACCTCCGATGGTTTCATAGTCCAGATTGGCTTAGAATCATTCAAACGTTCCCAGTCCCAGATTGTCTTGTCGATGGTTTTCTTCTTCTTCTTCGATTCATCTTCTTCAGTAGATTCCTCGACCTTGGCATCATCCTCCTCTTCGTCACGTGCCTCCTCATCCTTCTTCTCTGCTGCATCAGTTTGAGCATCATCTTCCTCCTCGACCTGTATAGTCTTGCTGTTCCAATGATATATCGGGAAATTGATGAATTGTGAATATTTCTTTATGAGATTCTTGATCGTGTCCTGTTCCAAGAAATCCAAGGCTTCGTCCTTCAGATAGAGACTATAAACATAAAAGTGGAATGAGATTGGTTATTTAATGAATCGGTTCATAAAGTCGAAAAATTTAATTATTTTAATTGGCGATTCGAAATCGAAATGCCTTTCTATTTATTTCTCGACATATCAAATATTTAGTTTCTTACCTAATGGTAGTTCCCCGTTTCAGGGTATCACCACGGGGATCCTCAACAATACTGTAACTGCTGCTGTCGGATTCCCAAATATACTGTTTATCAGCATTATTCTTTGTAGTAACAGCAACTCGATCAGCAACAAGGAAAGCCGAGTAAAAACCAACGCCAAATTGACCAATCATCTCATTAGTGTCTTGCGATGTGGAAGATTCTTGCATTTTTCCCAAAAATTCGGCAGTTCCCGACTTTGCAATTGTACCAAGATGATTTATGAGATCGGCCTTTGTCATACCGATACCTGAATCGGTAATACTTAGTATCTTGTTCTCCTTGTCAGCCTTTATTCTGATTGCCAACTCAGGGTTAGTATCGAGAACATTCTTGTCCGTAAGCGAAAGCAATCTTATCTTGTCCAAAGCATCCGAGGCATTGGAAATCAATTCTCTTAGGAAGATTTCTTTGTTTCGATACAGCGAATTGATGATCAGCTTCATCATACGATTCACCTCGGTCTCGAATTTAAACTTTTCAGACTTCTCTCGGATTTCTTTCATCTGTGACACGCTTAAACCATCCACTTTTATCATTTCCTCTTCTCTCTTCACCACTTCGTCATCTGTTTGAAAAATATAATATGTATCACTACACAGTTATCGTACCGCTAAGCACTTCTATAAGGGATAAATCAGCGCAGTGTTGCATTATTCTTTTTTAACGGCAGCACAATATTATAGAAATGGGAGCTTTTGAGTTTGATCAGGAATTAATTTTCTCACCAGTTTTAGATCCTTTCCGACTGGAGCCCAAATCAATGTCTACCTTTCCAGTCTCATTCTCAATGACGTCCTCGTCGGCACAGACAAGACCTGAAAAAGTGAAAACCACATGAAAAGGTGATCGAGGATGTGATTCAAAATATGAATTAATAAAGACGTATGGGTTAAGGATAATAATTTAAATGCGACGATAACTGCGTTTGCCGGCTCAAGATTGAAATGGCATGCGTCAAGATACAGTACGAGAAGTGTCTCACCGGATGAACTCAAATTTTATCGTACAAACATTAGGAAAAAATGTTACTTACCGGCGAGGAGAATAACACCTAGGATTAATATAGCCAGTTTTTTCATGATTGATGCGTTTCTTCTCACGAGGATGAAAGACCGGACTGAAAAACCACGCTTTCGAGTTAGAAAAACTCGTTTTTTCCTCGGCTGACGATCGCGAAACGATGCCTTCGTTGTTTTTTCTCACACTGAGCCTGTCGCGAGGTGACGTTGATCTTACCCACACGTATATAGGATCATATCAAATGGAAGAGCGAATCACAAGCGACCACGCATTTTACGTGGACCAATTGAACGTCGTGCAGCATGGCCCTCTTCCAAATGTCGAGCGGCTATTGGCACATCATATCTATATACGTGTATATCCATGGTTGCCTCCCTTCTTACAAATTTCTAGAATATTCATCTGGTTCAAATTATCGACCAACTAAATCAATTGATAAAGCCACAGATGTTTGTAAACTATAACGTGGCAGACAATTATTCAATATACGTAAAATTATATTTTTCAATATGAACCACACAAATCTTATTGTTTGTTTTAGATCGTTGAAAAACTTGGAGGTAATGCTGATTAATAAAATCCAAGTAATTCTTAAAAAAAGAATGTCGAGTAATTTATTGGTTCAGGCCGTTCGCAGAATTCAAGCGTTTTGGCGCCTCGTGTTGTTAATAAAACTCATTGTTTAACGTAAAAATTTTCGATTAAAAAGGTATTTTCGGGGAGGGATAGTTCGACGGGAAGAATACGGTGTGCATCTTACATATGTGTACTGGGTCTCTCTCATAGATGTCATACAAATCGTTTGCTCTTCAAGGAAGGGGGGTATGGACGAAGCCTAATTCAAACATATACATCACATTGAAATCTCACGTTCAAGACTAGGCGATCAGTGTTGTCAGACCTGGTGCAGAGACCACATTTTACAGCTAGCCGATTTACAAGCGCACACTTTGCGCACGAATGACTTAAAAAAGAAAGACATATTTACTCCGGCAATCTGGGCGGTCTCGATCAACAATGTAAATAGGAATAAAGTAGTAATCGCGCAACGAGTCTTATCGATATTCGCAACGTTTTTCGCGGTTAACGTTGGAATGTTCATTTTTTTAAATCGATATTTAGATATATACGTATATATAGTTGGCAGATAGCTCTGACGCGTTTTTTCCACGTTACTTGGTGTCCTCGTTCTGTTCAATCTTGTCAGCGACTTCCAATTTCTTCAAAACTTCCGTAACTTCTTCCGTGCTTTTGTCCGTTGACGCATCGATATTTTCCACGTCGGTCTCTTTCTCATTATCTTTAACCGGCTTCTCGTGCTCCTCGTTGTCACTGCTGTCACTGTATGTGACGTAGCTGCAAGTATCGCTGTCGCTATCGCCATCCTTGTCATCGGGATTCGATTTACCGGCGTAAATCTCACACTCTGTACCGACGATTTTCTTCGCTTTTTCAAATGCCTCTTTGAACAGTTGTGCATCTATTGACAACGAGAAAAAAAGTAACGAATAATTACAGTATAACCGAACAAAATTTAACGCGATTTACGAAACGTCAAATAAAAATTATTAAAATTAAATATGAATAGATGTAATTAATGACGATCTTACTTTCAGCATTAGCGAATCTTATTGCAAGTAATTCGGAAGTGAGCAATTCGTCAGCGAAATCTGCAAGGACGCTCCATACCCAGGCTCGGTCGCTGCCACAATTTGGCTTGAGTTCCATCCATGGTGTTACAAAATGATTCGCACAAATTTTCAATGTTTTGTCTCTGCGCATTACTACCCTGACTGTGTGTTTGGTCTTGTGTCTTAGTAATTTGACCTCTCCTGTGCCACGTTCTTTCCATTCAGCTGGACTACATGATGAGTCATAGCGATACAGTTTAGCCCTCCTGAAAAGAGTATATAATTATTTACAAATGGGTTTATTTCAAATTGGCTTTTTAGTTGACAAAAAAATGCCTGACAATTTTATCATTTCAATTTCTTCTTCCTCGTTGTTTGAAACTTCAATAAGCGGTAATGTGATAATTGGATCGAAGTAGACATCATCCCCTGTGACTTCCTCCTCATTCTCTTGGGGCTCACCGCTGGGCTTAACATCAACAGTGTGATCTCCATTCGTCTTTAAATAAAGTATACAATATTTTTGTTGTTTTTTGGAGCTATGAAAACAATATAACGAGGTAATAAATGATAGAAGATGGAGGGAAAGCTGACAAAAATTGAAACCTATGATTATGAAGAAGTTGTTCTAATACTCTCAGTCTATTCTCTAAATAAGTTTGGTCCCAGACTTGCTAAGAAGTTCTGCTCCTACTCCGAGTGCCACTGGTCTGCTGAATGTTGTTTCAATGTAAATTACATCCATGTATATGGTATATACTTCAATTCGTATAAACTACATTTCTATATTTACAGAAGTATTTTGTCACACAAAAAATATCGGATTCCAAAATATAAAGAATGCAGATATGAATATGAGTAGAATATACACACAGATGGTATATTTGCAAAAATGTGTATGCATGTTTAATTATTTAGCATGCTATATTTAAGTACTCCTATTAGGATTACAAAAGTATTCGTGAGCTATTGGACCAAAACAGTTATATCCAATATCTTCAACAGAGAAGATCTTCAGAAATCATGCTTTTTCTTATGGTTTCACAGATTGAAATTGAGCGAAAATATTAGAAATATTTATGAAGTCTCAAGGCATACTCAAACCTTGCTCTCAAAAACCCCAAATGATTCATGCATTATTATCATGGATCTTAAACGCGACGCGTGCAAATCGCAAGATGACCGTTTACGTAAACCACAATGAAGTTTACTAATCACCCTGAAAATCGAGAAAATACAAATATACCTTCTTGAACAAGAGATTTCTGCGTAAATGTGTGAGCGAATTTTTTTCAATTCTGTAAGATTGCAAATGGAGAAAAAAGGGGTCGGCGTATGGTTTTTTTTTTTTCAAAATTTCTTTTATTTATTTTCAGCGTACAGCTACATAACCTATCTCGTGTATCCGGAGGGCAAGAGAAAAAAAAATAAAAGCAATAAATTGTCAAGTTATATCAAAAGCTTTCAGTGGCTCGAGTCCAAAAACAAGTTAAGTATTTCATTTCACTTACCACGTTCTCTGGCATTTTGATAAATTCTTTCGTTTCGATAAATTGTGTATAGAAAAAAGAAACGCGACTACCGCCAATAATCCGGATGCGTATAATGGCGAGTTTCGTACTTTGGAAAATAAATGATGCGGCTTTCCGTTACTCGATACCGTGATATTATTGGCCAATGCAGGTGGGTAAATTGCCGTTTCGACAGGAAACTCACGAATCTAATTGGTAAAAAAACTTCGAGATAGTCGGTAGTCGTGAGTCACTGGTAAGAAATAAAAGATCCTAGAACTTTCCCCAGAGAATGTAATATGACCGGAATATAAATTAGAAGTGTCAAATCAGAGGTCAAATTACCGTTCGTGTATTAGATCAAGTGTGTTTTATAAAACACGTTTGTTTTTTTCATTAAAATTTATTTATATTTACGTATAGAGTCGTTGACAAAGTTGAAAAGAATCTTGAGAGAAACGCAATTTTCTACCAAATAATACCAACCTAGGATACTTTATTTTCCAACATGTTTTCATTTTACCCAATTTATAACATGTTCGTTTATAGGGCACATATATACTGATCTCACAACCCCGTATGTATAATCTCGTTGATAAATAATTACAAAATGTAAAATGAAGAAGTTTCATAAAGATAAATTTTTCGTTCCAGCTAGAGAATTTGACGTCTCAAGTTGGGTATCGTTAAATATCCAGTAACATTTTCATGGTTGAAATAATCACCGTTGGAAGAGAGTGGCAGGATCGGCGGTAGTACCTCCCCCCACGATCCGACGGACGCAAGACACCGCACGGCAAGGGGAGGAGATGGTGAAGTGAAGGAAAAAAAGTCAAAAGAGGGGAGCGGAGTGCGCGGTTCGTCCGGGGCGGCCATTGCGAGTACCCTTGTGTGTCCCGTGTAAAAGAGCGTACGAAGTTATCGAGAGCACGAATAAAACGTTGCATCGCGCAAAACGAGTAATCCCCGAAAATCAACGTATCATCCTGATTGCGAGGTGCTCCGTGTTGAAGCCCGGGACGCCAACGAAACTTCGGCCCGATGGCTGAATCCGACAAATTAAACATTGACAGCATTATCGGACGGCTCTTGGAAGGTATGATAAACCTTAGGTTGATCCTGCTGCGCTTCTGCGCCAAGTTCATGTTTTTTCGATCGAAAGAGAATGAGACGAGCAGGAGTATAAATACAATTACGGGGTGATCGAGAAATCGTGTTTTACTATTCTCGTTCCAACATCGTGTTTCGTCTAGTTCCCTCTCTCTCGCGCGGTCGAGCTAACGCGCTCTTCCAGATAAACGCTACTACGCCAAAATGCCGGAAGTCCGTATAGTACGTTGGCGCGACTCGCGAGACGTTCCTGAACATGACGTCTTGACGCGACATTATGTTTTTTTTTTCTCAAAGTTTTTTTTCGACATCTATTGAGTGACATGCCTATCCCTCCCCATCTCCCTTCTCCCTCCTGCCCTGATCACCCTCCGCCGCCCTAGCGTGATTCTATATCGATTACGCAACTTTGGGGATTAAATTTAGGCAAGAGACAGAGATAGGAATCGAAGGCTTCTTTGCAGTGTTGAGGTGATAGTGGGCGAAGTTTTGTTTACGAAAAACACCGTTGACAACCGAGCAGAGGGACTCGGAGTCGTTTTGGGGCGAGGTCTTCTTATATATCGCACAGTGGAACTCACGCTCTCTCGTCTTTTCCCTCTCTTTCTGTCGTTTGTGTGTGCGCGCCGATTTTTAAATGTCAATATTCGTAATCCACGCAATTCATACTTATCTCGTCCTGTTTACAATGTGCGATAAGAAAAAGTTTGAAAAACATAACCGGGAACGCGATGGAAGGGCTGATCCGAAACTTGGCATCATTTTTTGGCGGTAATTCGGGCGTGCGAATTGACCTAGTTTATTTTAATATCTCTATTGGTATTCGAAATTTTATCGATGCGGCTGGTTCTTATTATCAAAATTAAAATTGTTACAATATATATTTTCTTAAATCATGTTTTGAGGGTTTTTGTTTGTTTGTATGTTGTTTCAGTGCGAGGTGCCAGACCAGGAAAAAATGTCCAGCTAACAGAGGCAGAGATACGAGGACTATGCCTAAAGTCACGAGAAATTTTTCTATCCCAGCCAATCCTGCTGGAGCTGGAAGCGCCGCTGAAGATATGCGGTAACTAGAAACATCATCTATCAAAGCGAATCACAAATTTCCATCGCTCGACGATGCATAAATGTCCCGATGAGGAAAAAAAGCAAGAGAAAAAGAATAGTATAGAATCACGTATGAGTAATCATCGATAATTATTCGACATTGAAAAGACGTTATTATCTGCGAGTAGGAATAATTTTACGAATCTCTGCAGTTACTGTTGCGATGCATTCATTCGAGTCTTCTATATACCAAATATCGCTATGTAGAAGACGGATTGAAGGAAAACTCATTTTTGTTCTGAAAATACAAATATTTAACATTTGCTTGTATTTCTTGTTTCTTAGGTGATATTCACGGGCAGTACTACGATTTGCTACGACTTTTCGAATACGGTGGTTTCCCGCCTGAGAGTAACTACCTCTTTCTAGGCGACTATGTAGACAGAGGAAAACAGTCGCTTGAGACGATTTGTCTCTTGCTCGCGTATAAGATCAAATATCCAGAGAATTTTTTCTTACTTAGAGGGAATCACGAGTGTGCATCTATTAACAGGATATACGGATTCTACGACGAGTGTGAGTAAATGAAAAGTAGCAATAGAAAATTAGAACAACGAACGGATGAAATGAAGATTAAATAGATGAACGATGATGTGATCAATGAATTTTTACTCTCATTTACAGGTAAACGTCGTTACAACATCAAACTATGGAAAACTTTCACCGATTGTTTCAACTGTCTGCCAGTAGCAGCGATTGTTGACGAGAAAATCTTCTGTTGTCATGGTGGTCTCAGTCCTGATCTACAAAGTATGGAGCAGATAAGACGTATAATGCGACCCACCGACGTCCCCGATCAGGGTCTACTTTGTGATCTATTGTGGTCGGATCCGGACAAGGACACGATGGGCTGGGGTGAAAACGATCGCGGTGTATCTTTCACGTTCGGTGCCGAAGTCGTTGCCAAATTTTTACATAAGCACGACTTCGATCTCATATGTCGCGCTCATCAGGTATGATCATGATCATTATAATACGAATATTTCGCAACCCGACGTTATTGGCCTTCCGAGTTGAGCTTCATCCTTGCGCAATATTAAAAATTTTTCAATCAGTGATGGTAGTTTCTGAGTCATCGACTCAATTTTTGAACATTGTTAACTTCATTTTTTCTTTCTAATATTCCAACATTCAATATCAATTTGACAAATTATCAACTGAATTCTTTTAATTTTAATAATCTTCATTTTTCAATTGTCTACATGCTATTGAGATATGAACAAGTTTGTCATTTCTCTGTTGCAGTTTTTATTTCTTTTTGTCTAACCGAAATGATTTTCTTCACGTTTCTTTATCCAGGTGGTCGAGGACGGTTACGAGTTTTTCGCGAAAAGACAGCTTGTTACGTTATTCTCAGCGCCGAATTATTGCGGTGAATTCGACAACGCCGGTGCCATGATGTCGGTAGACGAGACCCTCATGTGCAGTTTCCAGATCCTCAAACCAGCCGACAAAAGGAAGTTTACATACGGTGGTTTGAACGCCGGCAGGCCGGTCACGCCGCCACGAGGACCGAACAACAAAAACAAGAAGAAGTGAAAAACCCAAACAAGATATTCGACGTTTTTACGGGAACGCGGAGCTTTAGGACCTTAAGATATCTACTATTATATCCCTCCCTCGAAAAAAAACAACAACAAACAAACAAACAAACAAACGACAAAAACAACAAGAAGATAAAATCCACCACGGCCATCCCTTCACCCGTCTGACCTATTACTTATATACTATAGTTCATCCACGACGATCATCGAGAACGAAAAGAAAATGGAGCATTTGAGAAGAAGAATAAGAAGAAGAAAGAGTCCTATCCCATCCAAGAAAGTCGCAATGAGAATTGGAAGAGGACGAATGGAAAAAAGAATAGTTCGATCGATTGTTTCAACGAGGACGAGGAAGATGAAAAAACCGGAAGAAATAAATGTTAAGAGCTGTCGAAGAGGTTACGAGAATCATCGAAGAAACATCAGATCTCCCTCTCGCTCTCTGCTCGTAGAAAATAACAAGAGAAGAACAAAAAAAAGGCAAAAAGTAACAACACCGAATTTATTGAGAATAAATGAGACCAAAACAAACCGACGAAACAAAAAAATCATGAGAACAAAATTGTACAAACAGCGAGATAATTCGATAATTAAACAGCTCGGGAATCGATTAGTATTCTCACGGCGATAGCGAACCAATAAAAAAAGGAGCTGAAAGAGAGATACTAAATGCAAGCAAACCTCGCCCAAAACGATTGCGCTAAAACTTGTCTAATTTGTATCCCAAGAAATGAAACATTTGATTGTACAAGAATGGTTTTTGAGTTTGTAGCGAAAGAGAGGAAACAAAAAGAAAAAGAATATTCGCTTTGCAATATTTCTGCAATATTCTTACGTGGGCGGAGAGAAATTACGTTTGCCTCTGGGAAAAAGAAAACGGATTTGAACGATACAAAGTTCAACATTTGTTTTAATTAAATTTAATTCATTTTCTTCGGACGAATCCGTTTTTTTTTTAATCCGGGCGAATTACGAAGGAAAAAGAAAATGAGAAAATGGATGAAGAGCGAGTTATAAATGGCGCACAATTTCCAGCTCGTTAGCGCGACAATATTAACAGCGCCGTGAATTATTTTTCTCTCTTTCTTTATGGTGACGAAGTCAACGGCTCGAGTCTCGCTGGCCGTTTTCCGAATTTTTATGAAAAATAAAAAAAACATATATAAAAAGTCTTATCGAGAATTAAAAAAATCGATGTAAGAGCGAAGGACAAAAACACGAAGAACGATAAATGCCCGGGACATGTCGGATATACGAGAGAATGACGTTTGTCAGACAATTCGTAAATTCCTTTTTTTCTTTTTCTACAATCTTTAAACGCCCATTTAAAATCGTGGAAATTCTGGGAAATAATTGACGAAAAAGGTAAAACTACGAGAAAAATCTTTTCCTTTTTTTTTCATTTCTCATTAGTTTGTTATTCTTTCAATTATTTTTTTGAGAGACATATTTTTTGGTCTTTCTTTATTCGCGTTACAATAATCGTCGGATAACACGATAGCGTCATTGTCAACACCTGTGTAAAAGATTTAATAGCCGAACAGTCCGATCAGACGTGGGAAAAGTGAAATTAAAAACGGTGGGAGAGAAATGAGATTTCCCTTTCTTTTCATTGATTTGCTTTGATTTTGATTTCTGTTTTTTTATTTTCTAATCAAACGTCATATCAACGTATCCCATTGAAAATCATTGTGGTCGATCATTCATCTTTCTTTTCTCACCGCAAACACGCTAAACCCACGAACATTCGATCCTTCAAGACGAGATCGAAGATGGTAAACTGAAAAATCAATGCACGACAGACAACAAAAATGCCTTAGCAAGTAGAGCGGTTGTTCTCGATGACCACTTGTTGTAAAATGTGTACAACGTGAAATGAAGAAAAAAAAAGAAAAAAAAAACTGGCCAATTTGGTAAAACACGTGAATATATCGAGATTAATTATCACGCTCTCACCTCCCTCCAGAACCCTTCCATCGACAACCCTCACATATGTACATTAAACTTTCGTTTTTTCTTTTTTTTTCTGTTTTTTCTTTTTTTTTTTACTAACAAATAAAAACACCTAAACAAAAAATCTCAGCTTATCACTCTCTTATCGAATTCTTTTCTCGGCTCATTTGCCAAACGAGAAATAATAATTAAAAAAAAACAAACAAACAAATCGTCATCAGTATTTTTGTTTTAATAGCGTTAAACGAGAAATCATCGGTCCATTCTTTAATACGCGTAACGCGAATTCTTGTCGTGTTCGTCGTTGATCTAAATTATATTAGCTAAACAAAAAACAAAAAGAGCAAAGGATCATCACGACCCACCGGCCTCGAAACACAAGAGAATCGATTTTCTTTTTCTCCGATCGTAGGAAATAAACGCGTCGCGTCGTCACGACTATCTCCATCGCGTCATTCAATTACAATATTTACAAAGGAAACCACGTTCGATGCGATATAAATAAATTAGAAAAAACAACAAAAAGAAAAAAGAAATATCGGTCAATTCTACAAATCGCAATGAGAATTCTATTCGACCGAGTACGACTAATCCTTTCCACTCTGGCGAAATCGCGATTGGAAGAATAATTACAAGAAACAAGAAATTAAAAAAAAAAAAACAAAAACGAAAAAAATAGGAAAAGAGATAAATCAGGAATATCTTTACGATATACTAAAAAACACAAACTTTTCGATCCATTCGAGATGTAGAGAATACGATTGAAGTACTAATATATAATAATAATTGTAATTCATAAAATGTACTGATCATGAAGTTATTGATAAAAAAAAACATGGTGAATCGAACGTCCTATAGATGATAAGACGAAACAGGCTCTCAAGCTAAATAAGTATTAACGCTGGAAAATCAAATTAGTAATGAAAATGATTGGAGATAAAAGAGAACATCTCGCGCGATAACAAAACTATGAGCGTATTTTTCGTCACTTGTTTTCCCTAAATTTTCTCGATATTTTTCATACTTTGTCAGTTTGCCCTCGGTCCAAAGTCGACGACACTTTGTAAATTCGTTGAAAATGTTTGTATACGTTCTATCTATACGCTCGAACGTTTGTAAAATTTATCGACAATTTTTGGATGATTGAAGATTGTTTAAAAAAAAAAAAGAAAAACATTGGCACGCGATAATTTCAAGTTTTACGGCAAACTGACAAATAAAGTTAAACATCTGGGAAGTTTAGGCGAAGAACCTTGCCAGCTCCAACGGAGAGTGCTCCATATCGGACCTATAGAGGAAAAGAAAATTTTTCGGGTAAATTCACATGTATATCCCACTGTCGAGAATTATTAAAAAATAAAATGATAATATAACGGCCGATTCAACGTACCTACATAATAGCCTATTGATATGTACGAATGACAAAAAAGTCGCGAGCTCTTCCGAAAGAAATCTGAAAAAGAAAAAAAGATTAATAATAATAATAATACTGATAAAACCATGCTTTAGACAATAGAAACGAGATATCTGTGACCGGTGGTTATATGATAACGATAATGATAATAATATTAACATTAATAATAACAACAATAATAATAATAATAATAGTGATAACCAGGAAGCATTGAGCGAATCCATTGGAATAAACATAATAATTGTACGATCATTTGTATTGTCTCGTTGATTTAATCGTCTAATATCGCTGATCTATATATACGCTCGCTGGCGAGTTTAATAACAATAATAATAATAATACATATACACACTTACATATGACAGCGTTGTAATTGTTGAAGAGGTCTTGGTTTACATCCAATAATTAAGTGATTTAGTTCACCCGACGCTAATTATATTGCTTTTTCTTTTTATATTGGTACGAACAAAATTGTATTTAATTGTTTATATTTCTGACCTGGTTTGATCCGTTTTTATAACGTGGAATGCGATATATTTACACTGGGCGAATACCTGTGAACATATAGTATATGGTAATAGGTTGAATCAACGAATTCAGACGACTATAGAAGGAACTTGCTTATGGCGCGAGTGGCACCAAGTTTTTTCCGCCAGAAACTGCCACTTGGCGTCGCAGCGGTCGATCGTGACGTCACTCGAGATTGTATACACCCCGTAGGCGGAGCCACGAGAACGCGAACGCCCTGCCCGCTCTGCTGTTTGTAAACTGCTAAAAGCTTTGAGGGTCGGACGATCGAAACCCCTTAGAGTCATTATTTATTTTATCATTATTTTTTTTATTATTTCTTTAATTCAGGCTTACAGAGGTATTTTATATTCGATAAATATTAACAAGAAAAAATAAGAAAAATACTAGAAATTCTTTACTACGTTAAATTTTACACATGCAAAAGTTAACAACTTATTAGAAAAAAGGAGGGAAGCAAGTTTGTAATGTGACTTGTAACTGTAGTACCAACTCGAGGATTCTTCTTTCGTTTTATACGGAGTATCTAACAAAAGATATTATCAGACATTAGCTGAGTTGGTAGAGTTCTGTGTTTTAACCGAGAAGTTCATGTGATCAAACCCTGTATACTATCCTTTTTTTTTTTTTAATTTCTATGACGTACAAAATGAATTTTTATGGCTTATTACTTTATAATACAAATTCAATTCAAAACATAGTTTATTTTTTACTATTATCTAAATTTATATTATACTATTAGCATTTTTAGGGTCGATATTATATACGTCGGATCAGTGGGGTACGGCAGTAGCAGCTCGGGAAACGAGAGAGTCGGCATGAATACCCCACTGTATACCTCGCCTTAGAGAAAGCGAGAAGGAGCTACTGCCGCGTTAGTGCAGAAAAAGAGAGAGTTGGCATGCGTACCCCATCGTATACCTCGCATGAGAGCAAGCGAGAAGGAGTTACGCCGTGCCAGTACAGAAAAAGAGAGAGTCGGCATGAGTACCCCACTGTATACCTCGCCTTAGAGAAAACGAGAAGGAGCTACTGCCGCGCTAGTGCGGAAAAAGAGAGAGTCGGCATGCGTACCCCATCGTATACCTCGCATGAGAGCAAGCGAGAAGGAGCTACGCCGTGCCAGTACAGAAAAAGAGAGAGTCGGCATGAGTACCCCACTGTATACCTCGCCTTAGAGAAAACGAGAAGGAGCTACTGCCGCGCTAGTGCGGAAAAAGAGAGAGTCGGCATGCGTACCCCATCGTATACCTCGCATTAGAGAAAGCGAGAAGGAGCTACGCCGTGCCAGTACAGAAAAAGAGAGAGTCGGCATGAGTACCCCACTGTATATCTCGCCTTAGAAAAAGCGAGAAGGAGCTACTGCCGCGCCAGTGTAGAAAAAGAGAGAGTCGGCATGCGTACCCCATCGTATACCTCGCATTAGAGAAAGCGAGAAGGAGCTACGCCGTGCCAGTGCAGAAAAAGAGAGAGTCGGCATGAGTACCCCACTGGATACCTCGCATTAGAGTAAGCGAGAAGACGCGCTTGCTCGTCCGTGATTGGTTAGAGAGGAGGCGGAGCTACGTCTGAAGTTGTGTAAGGTATACGTGAACGCGTCTGTGCGACCTAATACATTCTTGTAGCAACGCCAGCGCCGCCTGTACTTGGGGTACCAAAGCTCGATGGGGTTCTGAATTTCTGGGGACAATCCGAGCCTAAGCAAGTCCCTTCTATATTTGTCTGAATTCGTTGGTTGAATGTAGTTATGCAGCGCCATGCGATTATGCGGACTAACCGAGCAACATGGCAACAGCTGACCGTGTCTACGCAATTCATATCCGTTCGTGGTTCGTTTTCACCCGGCACAAGATCGCATCATTGTCGAGCTGGTATATTTCTTGGCGCCGGACTCCTGCTTTTTTCATCACGTGTGAGTCAGTCACGAGGCGTAAATAAGAAGAACGAAGATGAGAAAGAAAAAAGAAGTTTTAGCCTCCGTTGCGTGTGCTGAAATAGATGGGGGACGACGCGCAAAGACGTCATCTAAGCGCGGGACCACACTCAGGACTCTCACATGGCTAATGTGAGTTACCATAATATGTATCGTGCTAAAAATCACCGCTTTCTTGAACGATGCTTGGTAGTTATCGCACGATGACGCAGTTTCTACGATACTCGTCAATCTTTTGAGTTGATTTTCACGATATATACACATATATCCCGCATTTTTCTGGATATATCTATGTAGACTGACTGGGATATCAACTCAGCGCTACTGACCTCTGACGGGACTTTCGACAAGTTTGAATGTTCCCGGCAAAACTTAGCGAGCGAAAACATTTTTCGTGATTTAAAAACTTGCTCAACAATGTCAGTGCGGAGGGAGAAGAGGGATCTTTTTTTTTATAAAAACACATCAACAATAATCAAATGCATTAGAATAATATTTATTAAAATATTTATAGTATTTACCGTCTATTTTATTAGTTACGAGAAAAGTGAGCGTTTCTCAAGTAAGGACACTCCGAGATGAATTTTAGTTAGGACATACGTCTTCTTACTCCCGATGAGATACGAACAAAGTCCATCTGAAAATGCTCCTATAGGTTAGGAACGCGCATGCCCGAAATTCTTCAAACTTTACAGTACAACTGCACATTTATCACGTGACCCTAGAACTTCATAATGGACGATGTTTGGTCACATTTTCAATTTCAGATAGAAACGAAAAGTTTTTATTCCTGTACATATCAGTTCATCATAAATAAACACGAGGAACAGGAAACCTGTGACATGAACAGATAATGCAACACATTCCCAAAAGTGTTCTACAGCGATATTGGAAAGGGAAAAATAATAGAAACCATGCGACAATTTTGGGCAAGAAGTGGCCCAGAAGTCAGTAACAAATGTCTCGTGTAAAGCGTTAGTACGAATTCATTCACGAATCCAACAACCGGTACTATTTCGAGCGAGTGAATTCCTCGGTCCAAAGTCAATAACTCGCCAAGTGAATGAGACTAGAGGCATTTCGTGTTATGCCCAACCGTCATTCCAACAAAGATATGAAAATGTTAAATGAAACGAAGCAATGAACAGTAAAATCTGATATAAATATTCTTGTTACCCGGCGAGGAAATTGTTTTTTTCAGGTTAAGCCATCGAACACAATTTTTGGCAGAGGGGACATTGCACCGTAAACGTTCAGCAAAATAGAACAGTCTGGCAAGTGTAAATATGCGTGTAAAGTACACGAGGCAAGAGTATATTTAGCGTGTACCACGGGATTCTAACTAGTGACTGGAAATTTTCGTTGATACGTCAAAGTCGCAGGGGAAGGACGCTGGCTCGAACAATTAATCGAATGACGCTCGTCAGGCTGCTTCGTGTATATCAACGAGGTTATGTTTCCCTGGAATAGAACTCGACTACGGATGAATCTCGATTCTAGGAACGTTAATTCCAACGCTGATCCACCAAATTTCGATTATTTAATCGATTGGTGTTCATTGACTCGAGCTCGGGTCAGCCTTTGTACTCGATGACACCGACAATGTTATCGTTGCGTTATCGAGCTTGATTACGATAACTTTACGTTAAACAGGTCGTATCGTGACAATTCAGAAGTTAATCGACGCTGATTATGAACAATTGTGTATGTTTAACAACTCTTCGATGTTCTTTGCAGATCCGAGAATGGACGATTCAATGAATTTGCCCTTGGCCAAAGCGTTTGAGCGAGATACCGAAAAAACTGGTAGACAGAAATGAGGTTCCGGTTTGTGAAACTATATATAAATCGAAAACGTTTATATACATTCGGTATAAACGGCGCACATCACATCACTGGCCTCCCTTGATCTCTCGAGGAACGGGAGGCTCGTCCAACGACGTCGGGAGAGGTTCGCGTTAAAATTAAATCTAGCAAAGTCCGCTTTTGCCTAGCGTCGACGTACTCGTCTCGTCGTCGACGAAGAAGCCGACGACGACGACGACGACAACGACAACGTCGTCGTTTTGCCGACGGTAACGGCGGGACGAGAGTCGCGTCCTCTAGCTCAGTCTCAAGAGCATATTCCGTCAGTACGGTGCGGTTCTTCACGGTCTTGTTTCTTTTACCTCTTCTACGACTACTGTTCTTTCCTTTTTTCTTCTTTTCGTTTCATTTTTATTTTTCTTCTTTTCTTTTTGTCTCTACGTCTCGCTATTCTTACTCTTTTGCTCTCGTTCCGGCCAGCTATCGTCGAGTCTCCCGTTTGGGATTTTCGCGACGCGATTATAGCGCGCTTTTTCTCGTTCTCGTTTTGCTTTAGCGTCCTTTTATTTGAAAATAAAAGATACATAAAGGAAACAATAAGGAAGAGAATAAAAACGAGAAAAAGAATAAACGTCGACGACACGCGTATCGACGCGCACGTTTTTACACGTGTGTGTGTGTCTTTTTTTCTCCTGGATGGAAAGTGTGTGATATTTTGGGAAAAATTTTCGAGACCACGTTGCGTAGGGATACGTGGCTCTCGTTGGCGTTCTATTCGGGAGACGTTACAAAAGATTGTACACTTTGAGAGGTGCGCGAGAAAAGACGTTCCCTCGTACGAGCCCCTTCGACGCTTCGCGTTTTCATTCCTCGCTAGTTTGTAACACGACTTACGGATTGACTTGAGAAAAATCAGCGTCACGAGGTAAACTTTTAATAATCACGTAATCCATTTTCTTTTTATTCAATATTCAAAGAAACCGATGGATTTATTTTTCCCAATTACGAAACTTTATATTTATGCAAGAAATTACCTTTCAATCGTTTCTAGGAGAATTGAATTTTTATCCGCTCAACGATCCTTTATCGACAATCAGATTGTGATTAACAATTCAAGAGTCATTTTTTACATCAACCAAATTTCACTGACGATTAATTATTTTTAGGACACGCGCAAGGAGACGAGTGGATCTTAATTCGACCAGTGGTTATCGAAGAATAACAATTCTCGCGTTAACAAAATATTCTTTCCTTTCATTTCATTATTCCTCCGTTTTCAAGATATTTGAATATTGGTTCAGCTTAGCCATTAAACAATTCCACCTTATTTCATTCATTTAAAACAAACAATGATAAATATATTAACACATTAAAGATGTAAAAATCATTTTTTAAATATCAAGAAATGATATCTGCAAACAACAAAATTCTATATATAAAAAATAAAAGAAAGAGTGAAATTTGTTTAAAAAAAAATCATTTTTTAAATATCAAGAAATGATATCCGCAAACAACAAAATTCTATATATAAAAAAGAGTGAAATTTGTTAAAAAAATAATTGTAATTGTATTTCGAGGGCATCGTCGTACATGAAAAATGTTTTAAAGCTCCGCAACTCAACAACACACCTCAGGCGCCAGCGTATCCAATCCCCCCCGAATGTTTTTCAATATTACATTCTACGTAACGAGCTCTTCACGGTTGTACGTTCTTTTACGGACCTTAATAACACGGAGTGGCTTTTTAAAGAGGCGTCGAGAGTCTCATTTCCGTGCCAATTTTAACGACAAACAAAATTTCGTGGCGATGCTCCACATTGGTGCCTGCTCGTGCGACCCTACTACATTATTTATAAGCGATGTATCTACGTAGTTGACGAGAGTCTCTTACCAACGTAAATACACAGGCCAACACGCGATAAAACATGCATCAATGGATTCATCGTTTTTAATCGCATGCGCAAGATCGCGCGGAATTAACGTCGCGTTGTGAATTTTCCGATCGCCTTAAACGCCGGAAATTTTACGTAGGAATTTTACGTTCCCTGCGTATCTCACGATAACGATCGTATTAAACAGACAATTGTAAAATGAAGATAAGGAAACTAAATATATCATTGTTAATTTTTTATAGATAAGAATGTAATCAAAACAATTATTTATACTTCGTTGCGTGAAGAATTTGGGATAGAAAATTAACGAGAGACTCGTTACGACAATGTTCAATGTCGATGATTGTTTTTTTACTTTTGAATCAAGCAATCTGTGATCGATTAAATCGCATGACGAAGTTGTAAATCGATCGATCGATCGATCGGTAATGCGAGATTATTTATTGTAACGATTATTATTTAATCGCTTTGATTTCTCGTGCGTAATAAATAAGTCGCGAAGTTGTGGATTTTCCGATCGTCTTAAACGTCAGAAATTTTACGTATCAACAATATTCTCTGCGTATCTCACGATAACGTTTGTATTAAATAATATTTGTAAAAGAAAGGATAACGAAAGTAAATATCTTACTTTTAATTTCTTGAATGAATTCTTACTTTTGAATCGATCGGTCTGTAATCGATTAAATCGCATGACGAAGTTGTAAATCGATCGATCGATCGGTCATGCGAGATTATTTATTGTAACGATTATTATTTAATCGCTTTGGTTTCTCGTGCATAACAAATAAGTCGCGAACGGTACGGTCCGAGATCGCGGTAATGAAGCATTCGGACAATGAGTCATGCACAGAATCGAGATAAAGCGATACTGATGTGCAAAGTACATAGGTGTAATTATGTCTCTTAATTAGCTATACGTGCTCGCCGCTCGCGTCAAGGACAATCTCGTCTCTATCGTCGTTCCTCAGAGACGCCCAACTTATCGGGCGCGTGCAAGCGTTTGAAATTGCAGCTTGAATGAAACAATTGATAAAGAAACATCACACAAATATTTGTCAATTTCAATTTTTCGTCGATTGGAAAACATTGTTTTAATTTTAATTTGATTCGATTGTTCAATCTCGTTTTAAGTTTCTTCAATTTGTTGTTTTTTTTTCGCTTTTTTGTTTATATAGAAAAGTAAATTGTCAATAAGTAAGTGCGAATGAGTGGTTTATATCGATTCATTCGTTTTTGAAATTAGGCTTGCGATGGGTTGGAAGGTTTGGGTCGAGCTTACGAAGGTCTTTTATCACGATTCGAGTCGAATGTATCTGAATGGTGGCTTCCTCTCGGATGACATCCGACTCTGTCACTCTCACGTTGGCAAGTACGTCTCGGTTGTTGTCACTAAACGAGTATAGAGAAACGAGAAAGAGGCATTGAATAGATAGAAGTACACGTAGCATAGAGATACGAGTGTCACCAGGTTACTAGCCTTGATCGCGAGCCAAATACTCGACGGGGAAAGCGTGCAGTCAAAATCATCGTTGAGGAGCACTAATTTTGTTCACTCGACCGATTTACATCGTCTCTTATCGAGAATCGTAACTTTTGCACATATTTTTGTTCGATATTTAACGAAGCATAACAGCTAAATTATACAAATTCGATATAAATAAAATATTTGTAAAACGGCGAATATAAATAATGGTAATTAAGTAACACTGAATTATGATTAATTAAGAAAACAGTACCGACCTTAGGGCTTTAAGTAAGACAGGATTGCAGTCCAGGAAGAAAATAATTATAAAAATAATAAATGAATATTAGGACGAATATTGTTTTCTAGAATTTACCTCTAAATTATGCTGGAGATAATTTCTTTTATTTCAAACGAAATGGACGATCGACACGTGTTGGTAAAATTTAGACAATTCGTTCTCCAAGATTGTTCACATTTATAACAAAAACAGATCAGCAACCAATGCTCACTTCTTCTCTAAACCTTAATCGCCTTCTAGAATAATTTCACCGAAAATTTCACTCGATCTTACCCAATTCATATCGCACCTAAAATTTTGTTATTATTGTTAAAGTATTCCGTTTAACAATATATATAAAATTAGGTCCTTCATTCATCGATATTTTTGGATCTTCCTCTAAAACTGTATTACCCAAACAGATTGACAAAAACATTCTATTTTCTGAATCGTTCAGGGGAAAATAAAACGTAGCAGAGCTATTATTATTTTTAATTATTTAATTATAACACTCTAATCAATTTTATTCGAATTAATACATTATTATTTTTACAGAATCGATCGCGAAGATGCAACGATTGGATCGCGATGACGAGGATTTTGGGGAGGGTTACATCGCCGAATCGCATCCCCTCAGACCTACGCATTTGTCGGTACCGATGGGCGGTAGTGGCGATAGAACGGATTCGAGGGCGCCTAGTATCAGCAGCAGCGTGAGCGACCTCGACGTACCGATATACACGAGGGATACGACCGTACCGGTGTCCGCTCGAGGGGTGAGTCCATCCATTAATGATAATGATTAATTATATTGTTATAATCAACAATAATCATATTTGCCGAAATGAAAAGGACAAGACGAGGCAAGGTGGGAGACGCGCAAAATATTGTGATCGGTGCATTTCGGATATACGTATAGCACAAGGGCATTAGACAAACAGTGGGGATAAGCACCTCGTTCCAATTTAACTCGGCGAAATACTCGGCTAGACTCGGATCGTGCTGGCGGTCTCGTGTTTTCTACACACGTGTCAAAACTACGCGGATCACATTCTACGCCGTTGCGTTTCTCGGCCGATGACGAGATAGACGACCATGATGGACGTTAGACGAAAAAAGAAAAAAATTATGTTTAAGGATCGAATCGGATATTGAAAAGTATCGATGAGATAAGATTTTTGTTTAATTTTGCGTTTTTTAGTCATGAAATTAATGGATTTGGGGATGAGATAAGATTTTTAGTTAATTTTACGTTTTTTTGTCCTGAAGTTATTGGATTTGTGGATAAGATTTTATTTTTGTTTTACGTTTTTTAGTCCTGAAATTATTGGATTTGGGGATGAGATAAGATTTTTAGTTAATTTAACGTTTTTTAGTCCTGAAATTATTGAAATTGTGGATAAGATTTTTATTTAATGTTACGTTTTTTAGTCCTGAAATTATTGGATTTGGGGATGAGATAAGATTTTTATTTAATTTTACATTTTTTAGTCCTGAAGTTATTGGACTTGTGGATAAGATTTTTATTTATTTTTACGTTTTTTAGTCATGAAATTATTGGAATTGTGGATAAGATTGTTATTTAATTTTACGTTTTTTAGTCCTGAAATTATTGGATTTGTGGATGAGATAAGATTTTTATTTAATTTAACATTTTTTAGTCCTGAAATTATTTCATTTGTGGATGAGATAAGATTTTTATTTAAATTTACATTTTTTAGTTTTGAAATTATTAGTTTTGTCATCGCGTTTTGATTTATTAAGCCGAATCTAACAATAAGGGACATGAAAAATGTCCGTGGTTCTCAAAGGTAAACAAGAGAAGGTTTTAATTCAAGGGTTAATTCCGATACGGCTCACTTTTGCCACGCAATGTACAAACGCGTATATAAATATAGCTACGAACTCTGGCATTGTCGTACTAGCAATTGGTATGTTTGGTCTTAATTTATCGTAGATCTAGTTCAATCTCGTGGTAGACCTCTTATTCCTTTATATTTCTCATTATTGTGTGTAACGTATGCGAAGACACACAACCATGCACAAACGCGTACATAAAAACACGACCCCATTGCTGCTTCAACTACGAACGATATCGACCCCTTTTTATCATATCAGTCTCTCTTCCTCGTCGTCGAGCCCATGTCTGACATTGATAGTCAATGTAATCGGAGATTGAAGTTAGCCTCGGATTTTCTCTCGTTCAGTTACCAAGAGAAAAACCACACACACATTCACATCTCGATGGCTGTATCGAGTTCCAGTTTTCTCGCACGAACGAACGCTGCAAACTTTTCGATAAATTTCAATTTTAACGTTCGAATTAATTTTATTATCTTTTAATTAATTACAGTTATCAAAAATGGGTAGGCAATAACTTTAATTTTTACAAAGAAATAATTAATAAAAAATTGTAGGACTGTTCATCAGATAAGAAAAAAGAAATTTCTCATGAAATTAGCAATTTATTGTTTTTTTAATTCGTGGAAAAAATCATTAATTAAAAGGCGAATCATGCGAGTAATTAAACATGCGAAAGTCTGAGTTTAGTGAACTGTGAAACGTTTTTTTCTCGCTCTTCATCGTCATGGGTTATTCATAAATATGGGTAGAACGATTATGGGGACACAGTTGCGAATGGCAGTCTCGGTGTACACGGTCGTTTTCGTTAAAGTTACGAGCACTGTTACACTCTTGTCACAGTCTACGTGCCCGATAATTGCCATTAGTCGTTACGCAAACCAGCAAACGCAACGCTCTCGTTTCATCGGATGCAGCAACCGTCGATAAAAGTGCTTTTAGCTGGGACAGAGAGCGATTAGTAACGATTTCCTACATTTACGATGCGACGAGACTTAATTTAATTTCTATTTTTTATTGAATTAGCCCAAGAATTATACGACTATCGTTATCACGCTTGTTCTCGATGATATCGAGTGCTACGATAACGTATTCGATAAGAATTCAATTAACGTGGCATTATTATTCGCTATCTATTACCCGTATTGCGTAATTCGATGATCGAACCGATGACCGAACTAATATATAATCCCTATATCCATATTTCTCTCATCTTATCATTATTTGAAAATTCAATCAAAAATTAAGTTCCTTTACAATAAAAAATTTCAAAATATGAATAAATAGTCAAAATAGTTTCTAGTCGTAACGTTATGAGCAAAAATTTGTGTTTAAACTAGATTTTTGTAACTATAATCACGAATTTGCAAGATTAAAAAACATTAATGAAAGTAATTCGATTAATTTTGTCAATGAAAAATAATCGTTCCTTGTAAATGGAGGGTGGAATTTTTAGTCAATTGGCAGAAAGGCGAAGTTAACATGTTGTACTATATTCGTATGCAAGAGAGAGTTGGAATATGGATTGGTAATAATGTGAGAATGACGCAAATGTACAGTGTTCCTCTTTTTCCCTTCTCCCTGCCTTCTCTTCGTTTCACGAATGTATGAAGACTTGCACACAAACGAAAGATCGCATTTGACCCCATCTAATGGTATTCCAAGCATTCGATTAATACACTATATTGCCTCTATCCTCACCTCCTACCTCCTCTCCCTTTTCCCTCTTTGCATTCGACTTCCTCATTCGTTTCTTCAATTCGCCAAGGTCTCATGCGACCTTGGATAATTCAATGATCCGTAAGCGTATGTATGATTTATTATTCTTCAAGAAAGACAAAAAAGAAACGCGAAAGTAAAGTGGGAAAGTTACAACCCTTTGAAAATTTGATTTCTCACATTTTCCCCAAATTTAATAAACCAAAAAAGTGAAATATCGCGTTATTAATATTTTTCAACCGTTCGTGATCTCATTCGATCGGAAATTTTCCCTAGATTACGAATATCCTATAATTATTGCTGTTTTTGATTAATTTGATGCTAAAAAATTGAAAAAACTTGATTTTTTAAAGATTTTTTGGATTTTTGACCACATTTGTTTCCATACCGTGAAAAATCCGAGATAAAAATATTGGCGTAGCGCCGACGATCATTTAAAAGCCATCAGAACCATTTTTATTTTCAAAATTCGATGAAAAAATTATATTTTTCATCGAGATTGAATGATGAAAATTTCCTTCCTATTTCTGTTTCAAATCGTATTTCCATGAAACTGCGTAGATTTCGTCAGGCACAGCTGATTCCCCCGTACAAACGCTGTATCTATATACCAAAGGGAGTGTCAACAGGTAGCTATATCGAATTTTCGATTTTCCAGCTTTCCCTGGCGGGCGCGAGTCTCCCTCTCCCCATGCCCGACGTTTCACAGTGACGTCACGAGCAGCTGGTTATCGACTAGTGTCCGTAGCTTAGCGCCACCTCCCGAGATAATGGTGGTTGTTCGAACTATTTTTATTAATTTTTTTTATCCACCCAGCGTTTCGAAGCAGAAATTGTATCTTTTCTCCTTCTCTTCGCGTCAAGTTCGGAAGGTTGAACGAACGTGCGAATGAACTCGTAGTACATTTTTACGATATAGAACCTTTCCAGGATTGGTGGATTCAAGGAGTGTACATCTTTGCCTCCATTCACCACGTCTCGTTGTTGCGTAGAATTTTTCAACCGGGCAAACGCCCCTATGACGCAAATTCGAGTCGACTATTGCATCGGGCCAAGGTGGCAATTTTCCATCTCCTTTCCTAACGACTCATCGCGGTTTTGGAACGGCGGTAAACTCACCGTGGCGCCGATTAAATGCGCGAGATCATGCCCTCGCAGAAATGTCGCCAGCCCACGCAATCACCAAATCCCATTGCCAATCTGTTTTCTCTCTTCAATCGGAACCAATAACGGATCAACGTCACTCGAGCTGGAAAATAGCTTGAGCCCATTTTAGACCGTACAATTTCCATCTTTATCTTCTTTCTTTTCGAATAATTTGACATAATTATTCATTAACAATGAAAATTTATGTTTTATTGAAGATACGGATTTGTATTTTTTCTCATTTCTTTCAATAGATTGAAATTTTAAATTAATTTATGGATTTATGGAAAATTGTCACTCACGCCAGTTATTCGAGCATTTTAAATTAGTTTGAATCATCCAACATTATCTCAGGACACGTAATAACGTTAATTTCTAAAAAAGAAATATTTTTCTCGTTTTTTGTTCAATGATTTCTTATAATTTCACAAATTTATGAATTTTTCGGAGGTTGTTCAATCTTCTTGTGAACAAATTTTTAAGTGGCTGGTACGCTTGATACAATTTTACTATCTCTATATAGCTTCGATTCCCCGTGTGAGACATTGACCAAGAAATTCTCCTTTCTACCATTTATTTATATCAATTTCTATATCTAAATTCACGATTAATTAAAAATAGTCATTTTCATTAATCTTTCATTCCATTCCGTTCATCCTTATAAAGTGCCTTACTCGTATCAGCGAGAACGTCGCAGTTTACACGATTTATAAATAGTTTACTCATCGCATTGCGTACGTTCGCATTGGTATTGCGTCATTGCTGAATAAATTTTGGGTACCGTGACTCGCGTGTGAAAAAAGTGGGCGGGTCGGAGGGAGGCAGGGAGAGAGAAAGAGAGAGAGAGAGTGAGAAAGAGAGAGAAGGAAAGTGAATAAGAGAGAGTTTCGTGTGCTCGGTAGGCTCGTCATCGGCTTTGCTACGTGACCACGAGCACACGTGCTGGTTTTTCGAGCTCGCCTCGGTTGAGTAAGTAGTACAATCCGTTGTATGTGACTCGTCAACGAGCCATTATGGAAAGAGTCGAGCCCCTCCAACGTAAACCAATGCGAACAGCCAGACGAGTGACGAGCTACATATATATATATATATATATATATATATATATATATCAGCTATTTCTCTCTCTTTCTCTCTCTCTCTCTCTCTCTCTCTCTCTCTCTCTCTCTCTCTCTCTCTCTCTCTCTCTCTCTCTTTCTCTCTTTCTCTCTCTCCTCCTCTCTCTCCCCCTCTCTTTCTCTCTCTCTCTCCTCCTCCTCTCTCTCCCCCTCTCTTTCTCTCTCTCTCTCTCTCTCTCTCTCTCTCTCTCTCTCCTCCTCTCTCTCCCCCTCTCTTTCTCTCTCTCTCTCTCTCTCTCTCACTGTCTCTCCAAGGGATATATATATGGAGAGAGAGAAAAAGTGTGTGTGTGTGTGTGTATGTGTGTGTGTGAGAGAGGAAAAGAGCGAGGGGGAGAGATACACATCGAAGTACATACTCGTTTAATGAAATACCGTCGCACAGAGAGTTACTATTGCATCAGTCTCGGCAATGAGACGCTCACGAGCCATGAGACTCATAGCTAATTCGTTTTGATTAATGCAATTGTAAAATCGTCCCTGATTCCCAGTACTTATAGATATTAACGGTTACGGAATTGTCGCGAGGGGCTCGGCTAATCTCGCCTTCCAGCCTCAAACCTCTACGATTCTTTTCCTCGATCTACGATTCCTTTTCTCGATCTACGATTCCTTCCGTTGATCTACAATCCTGGTATCATTTTTCATTGAACCTACGCGACGTTCAACAAATCCTTTATCAACATAATTAAAAATTGTCCGTTTTTGAGAATACGTTATAAATTGGTAAATTACGTTAGACTTGTAAATAAAGCGAATAAAGATTTTAATTGAGCGCAAAAGTGTTTAGTATGATTAGAAAATTAATCGATTATCACATCGAATTATTTTTCAACATATTGAAGGCGAAGAATATTGAATAAATCGTATTTTTTTAACAAATCGATGATAAATAGATAATCATTTTTCGAAAGAAATAATTTATTCTAATAAATTCAACCATTACCATTTATTTGTTGAGCAAATGATCATTTTTATTTATTCAATATTGAGTAAGTAATCATTTTTTAACAAAACAATGATAAATAGATAATCATTTTTCTAAAGAAATAATTTATTCTAATGAAATCGATCATTACCATTTCTTTTTTGAATAAATGATAATTTTTATTTATTCAATATTGAATAAATGATAATTTTTTAACAACACGATAATAAATATATGATCATTTTAAAAAAAAAAATAAATTATTCTAATGAAATCGATTATTACCATTTATTTTTTGAATAAATGATAATTTTTGAACAAAACAATGATAAATAGATAATCATTTTTCTAAAGAAATAATTTATTCTAATGAAATCGATCATTACCATTTATTTTTTGAATAAATGATAATTTTTTAACAAAACCATGATAAATAGACGATCATTTTTCTAAAGAAATAGTTTATTCTACTAAAATCGATCATTACCATTTATTATTTGAATAAATGATCATTTTTATTTATTCAATATTGAATAAATAATAATTTTTGTAGCAAAATAATGATAAACAGATAATCATTTTTTTAAAAAAACATTTATTCCCATAAAATCGATCATGAAAATTTCTTTTTTTGGTCATAATTTGTAATAATCACAGAGAAAACATATCGTCGATTTCCCATTGGAACTTAGCCCATATCTCCTTCGTCTCGATATCTGTTTGTACGTGCGTCGGTGACGTAGGCAGGAAAAGATATCGACCTAGTTGACACCGTGCGAGAGACAATGTCCTGACACGAAACGTACGATTGCGCCAGGACGCACAACGAGACAAAAATTTTTTTCTTTTTCTCCTCTGCGCATGATTTTCCATCCTCCCGTCGACACAACGTTCGTTGTCTCATCGACAGATAACCGATATCTCGACATTAACGAAATCTCGAAAAGCAAAGAATACAAATATTGCAACAGCTGTTTTTTCGGAAAATTTTTATTTTTATTAATTAAACTTTTTTTTTGTAATCACACTCGGGGTAGGAAACTTGGGGAAAAGGTCAAGAAAGGTTGACGCGTGCGCATTCGACTAATATTGCCCGCAGTAGAAACTAACCCCCGTTTTCGTTCACGTCGGTAGAGGGTTGGCGGGCTTGGCCGCGGGAAGCTTCTGGCGGGTTAGCTAGCTACAACCACCACTCGGGGATCGAACTCGCGACCCTTGGAATAGACGATTCCGCGCTTCCCGCACCGTAACGTCGTTCTCGTTCCGCGAGTATACAGAAAGGTGAGTTTCTACCACGATGAATTATTTAAAACTTTCCACGGTTTCCCACCCTTCGTCGCAGTTTTTTCTACGATGCAAAAAGTACTTTTTCTTTCGTGCTTCGATTTTGTTTTTTTTTCCATAAAATTCAAAACTTAATCATGGTCGAACGATAGAGAAATTGTCCGATAGATAAAACAGCATCGAGTAGAAGCCTGCCCCACATTTCCGGTGGTGAAAGTTGAGTGAAAGTTGCGATCGATCGGTCAGCGCACGCGGAAACCTCGTTTTTGGCAACAATTGGAATTTTGTCGCAGTCGATTTCGTCAAGAAGCTGATGAAATTAAAGCCGATGTAAGGAAAATTCGTGAATCGAGGTGGTAATGATTTATTTTTCCTTAAATTTAGCTATCTCGAGGTGTAAATTTGGCAAAAAAGGAGTTGATAAACAAATTTTATTGAAAAAAAAATCATATTTGTGATTTTAACAACGTGACTATAAACAATTTTAATAATCAAGGGTCATTGTCGTTTCGTTTGGAGTGTTCGTGACGTACATCACGTATCGTATCCTCGCCCATGTTTCGAGAAAAAAGAAATCCTCGTGCGCACATCGCGACGATTCATTGAGCTTTCGCAGACGCGCCAAGTAATCACTTGGGTAATTTTACTCGTGATTTATGGTTTTTATATCGGGCGAGGTTGATTTACCTCTATTCGGCTGGTACAGGCTCAAGGTCACGCAAAGGTCACCTCTTCTCCCAAAACGGCGTGGGATCCACGTGGGTGTGTGGCGCGCTTTACGAATCTCGAAAAAAAATTCACTAAAAAATAATAATTAAAAATCCTCGGAGGTTAATTTACGTTCCAAAATATCGAATCTCTAAATTATCCATTTTTTCAAAGCGTGATAATGATGTTAATTCAACACGTGTATTCCTAATCAGCGAACTGTTGATAATTTTCTTGTTTTTTTTTTGCTAGTCGTATCGTCGAACATCTGCGCCAATTTCTTATCGCAGTGAGTTTTAATGTAAACGCGATTGGAGATTGGACGTTTTTTTTTTTAATGTTCTCTCGGTGACATTAATGTAATTGTTGATAATGTTACATATGTCATTGATCTTTTATCAATTTTGCTGAACCGTCTCTATCTCCCTTTCTCGCACTCTCTTGCTTTCGCTCATTCTCTATAGTACAATTGTTATCATCTGGGAACGAATAAAACGCGTGGTCGCTGCAAAATTCGGTCGCAGACTGAGATTATTCCCCCTGCCTACAATCATTGTCGATTTATTATCGCGTTCTAAGGAAAATAAGAAAGGCAATGTCCCCTTAACCCATTATTTACGAGATGGCAATATTGCTCGTCGCGCTCCCGCCATATTTCTTATCTGCAATTCAATTCGCGAATCTCGTCTTTTCGACCCTTTTGTACAATAGTTACATCGCGATGTAAACATATGTTTATTTTCTTACTTTACGTACGTATTTGTTCGTCCCATTGTCCGTACACGTTCCCTCGAATCACGATTACTTCAGAAACGAACTTCTAGAATCTCACGAGACGCGCGGTAAATAAAAAAATATCTTTTACGTCGGGGAATTCGAGATAAAAAATAAATAGCGCTCGGTCGCTTTAGATTTCGTATCCGTGGCTCTCGTTGATATCGAACCAAATAGATTCGGTTACGCAATACGTAATCGAAGTAACGCGATAGCTCGCTGTGTAACGAAAAAACAGGCACAAAAATTGTACACGCGTTATCAAAGAAAAATAATAATTTTTGTTTACTTACATTTTGAAATTAAAGAAAGATTTGGTTTATTTTTTGATTAATTTTGTTTTTTTTTAAGATTGAAATTGATTTTTCAAGTTAGTATTAACACGACGTGTGGAAAAATGAATAACAATTCGCAAACGACTGTGAATTATAGAAAAGAGCAGACAAAATATATGTAAAATTGAAAAAAGGAGATTGTCGAAACGAAATTTTACAAGTTATCTTCTTGATTTTTATTTTTTACTCGCTGTGTAACGAAAAAACAAGCACACAAATTGTACACTCGTTATCAAAGAAAAAATAATCACTTTCGTTTACTTACATTTTGAAATTAACGAACGTTTTGGTTTATTTTTTTATTAATTTTCTTTTTTTAAGATTGAAATTGGTTTTTCAAGTTAGTATTAACACGACGTGTGGAAAAACGAATAAGAATTCACAAACGACTGTGAAACGATTGTCGAAACGAAATTTTGCAAGTTATCTTCACTATTTTAGTTTTTTGATCAGCCAGTTTTTCGAAAAACGTTAAAAAAAATGTTTGTTCAATGTTACGATCACCGCTGGACTTTTTCATCTGGTAGATAAGTGTGATTATGTTGTGTCAAAAACAGAGGGAGACGGTTTCGAAATGATTGATAACGGACCTGCATATAGCCTTGATATTACCGACGACCGTAGTGGTTGGCCAGATAAGATTTCAACTTCGGTATTTGAAATTCTCGGCTACGAGAAATCTTTTTTCGGTGAAACACGCGAGAGCAAACCCAATGTGTTTGCATGATTCACGAAAATTCCCGGTTTTCCTGTTTTATCGAAGAAACATTTCGCCTCCATTTATTTTTTATATCTTTACAAGAAAATTCCGAAAAGAAAATTCTTTCGAATGATAAAAATACATTGAAAAATGATTTAGCTCGTACACGTGAAGGAAAAAATAACTTTGTTTAAACGAGACATCCTCGTTGAAAGTTCGTCCACGACAAGTCGATCATCGAATTTTGAAAGCCCTCGATGAAATAACATGGACAAGGAAAGTGCGAGAGAGAAAGAGAAAGGAGGATAGAGACCCTCGAAACTTTTCCTACGCCTACGCGTGATTTTTCAATGTCTCTCTTCCATTCTTCCCTTATCAATAATCGATATGATAAGTATGTCACGATTTTGAGTGAAAAAAAGAAAAATGCTAGGTGACATATCACTTTATGGCACATTTGATTGTTTCAAGCTGCTTCGATCATGGAACGCGAAAAGGTAATTACGCGTGATTTATCCGCTTTAAAAATTCATTTTTTCCAATTTTTCTTTCTAATTTCAACGAATATCAAATTTTAATCACGAAAAATAATTTTGTAATATTTATCGTAAACGCAATGCTGCATCCAGTCGAAAGAGGACATTCAGGAACAACCAACAACGCCTACCGCGTTAGCTCCTGCGCCCAAGGTAATAATTAAATTCATTCGACGTGGATTAATTAAACGAAAATGAAATTAGGAATAAAAGGAAATAATTAGGAAAATGAATTTACATGAATTATTTGATCATATTTTTAATGATCTTAATGAAAATTAGTTAATTGACGAAGATTAAGGGCGATCATAATTAAAAAATGAAAATTCTTTTGAAATTATTCAATAATTTTGTGATTATTGATTTTGATTTTTATGTGAAGAATGTGGAGGTTGATAAATTATTGATTTGAAAATTCATGGAATGAATTTGATTTTATTAATGACACGAAATTGAATGATGAAAATAAGACGAGAATATCGTTAATCAAAAATCCTCGTGCTTATGTTACATATTTGTTACACGCAGCCGACAGCAGACAAGGATTTCGTGAGTACAGCTAACATATTATTACACGCACGCTCGACAATCGACGAGATTTAATAATTAAACCCTTCGGTCCTTTTTCACACGTATTTCCGGTCGAACCAACTTCCGGTGGAACAAACTTCAAATTACTTTTCGACGAAACGATTATAAACATTAATTACAATCGAATCGTCCCTCGATTTTATTGACAATAGTTATAAAAATTTTATTTAAATTTTCTATTATTCTAAAAATTCTTTTCATAATTCGAAACATTTCTGTTATCATTCTACGCACTTTATTTAATTTTTGGATAAATCTAAAAACACTTTTAATATTTCTATAAAATGCACATTAATTTTTTAGATAAAAACATTATTTCAATATTTTACAATTCAAAAAATTTCTTCTGTTATTCCAGGACTTTATTAAATTTGTTTATAAATCGATAACAACTTTGTACAATTCTATAAAATATATTTTAATTATTCACGTACAAACCTCGTTTCAATTTTGAATAATCTTAAACATTATCTTCTCAATACGACAATATTAATCTCAAATCTTTATTTTTCATCTCGTCTGATTTATCGTGAATATTAAAAAAAATGCAGAAAAAAAGGAATAAAAAACAAAACAGGATTAGTTTTATTATTAGATCGAAGGACTTTGTATAATCCGCATGCATGCGCGATGATCGGACAAAGTTTAGTAATCGGTGTATCATCAGTGCTGAGCACACGAGTCTCTCGCATGGTGCAAGTGCAATTTAACGTATCACCGCGCGGGATGATCTCTCTGTGGCTACGTGTTTGCACTTGTGCTGTCGTATGCGTCGCTCTCTCATTATCGAAGGTAGAAAAGACGTCGTTGACGTCGTGTATGAACAAGCCTTGTCCTCGCGAACCAAAGAATTCTTCCCGATTAATTAAAACTAAAGCGAGAGAGAAGGAAGCTTGCCAATAACCGTCATTAAAATAAAATCAAAAAACGCAAATGCATTTTAAATACGCGCATATAAAATTTATCAATAAAATTTTCCCCCGGATTGTCAGCAAAATTCATTTTTCGAAACGATTTTATCAAAAATATTTGAAAATAATTATCGTTCGAATGATAACACTAAACGAAGCAATGAAAATTTGTAAATTCTGCTGAGGCTTCGGGTTCTTTGTTTTCTTCATGAATGAAAACAATCGCAAGTCTTTACGATCGTCACAAATTTCGATTCGATTCGATCGTTGTCTTGTTTTTTTTTTTTTTTTAACTTGGCATGCGCGGCATCGCAACCGGTTCGAGGCGTAGGCGGTGTAAAACGTGTTTGAGTTGATCGCAAACCGAGTTCGAGACTCGGATTTCCTGTGGTGGGACGAAGAAAAAACGATCGCGCAATATTCGTGTGTTTTCGTTTCGTCAGATTTCACTTTCTCCGATATATTTGAGCTTTCAGCACGCGACCAACCGATTATTGTCGAGCCCCGATTTTTTCTCAGACGCGATCGCCTTCCGTTCATTTAAATACCGTTAATTTCTCTTCTGTCAAGTTCCTTTCGGTCAATTTATAACTCTGATAATTTGAATTCTGTAGATTTATATTTTGTCGATTTATAATTCGTCGCATTCGTCGCGTGACGAAAAAAAAAAACGAGTTATGACGAAATCGCGATTTCATACCGGACATTTTTCTTGACAATTGTTTCCATTGTCAATACTTCCTGAATTCATTAACGCGAATATGCTAAACGTTCCTAAACGCTTCTCTTGTTGTTTTTCTTTCTTTCTCTCTCTCTCTCGCCCTCTCGAGTCGTGAATTAATCTAATTCCTGTTCCTCGTGCGAGTACGAATAAACTTATGAACGTATTAACAGTCATTGTCAGAGAAAGAGCGAATAAAAGAACTTCTCTGTACATAGCAACGATCCCAAATGCAAAGAAAAAAAATCGTTCGATAAATAATTTTTGATTAAATTAATCTTGAATTATTTCGATAAATATTTTCTTTATGATCAAACTCTTGTTCC
Organism: Netelia fuscicornis; assembly: GCA_946811545.1. Classification (NCBI taxonomy): domain Eukaryota; kingdom Metazoa; phylum Arthropoda; class Insecta; order Hymenoptera; family Ichneumonidae; genus Netelia; species Netelia fuscicornis. The sequence goes on from OX328012.1 coordinate 38,886,629, forward strand.
CATGGGTGTTTGTGTACTTAACGGATCGTAAGCCATGAACTCTTGAGTCGTTTGCAAATAAAAAAAAAACATGGCGCGTCGCGAATTTGTCCCTCTTACGTTATCTTTGCGCATACGCGACGAGACGCGTACCAAAAAAAGAACGTCGGTATCGGACACAGTATACCCAAACTTATTATTAGTCAAGGTTTTTGTATTTGGCTACGTTATCCCATACTGTTACGTATTTTTTATTAAGTATACACACATGTATGTATATCGTTATAATATCATAACACGTGGGCAATTTACACATAGTTACCAGTTATATACATATTCATGTATGTGTGTAAATATATATATAATGTATAATATAATATAATATACAATATAATATATAATATAATATATAATATAATATATAATATAATATATAATATTATATATAATATAATATATAATATAATATATAATACCTATATTATATTATATTATATTATTATTATAATATTATATTATTATTATTATATAATAATAATAATAATATTACTATAATATTATATTATATTATTATTATAATATATATATATATATATATATATATATATATATATATATATATATATATATAATATTATTATAATATTATATTATATTACACACACACACACACACACACATATATATATATAGAGCCCAGATTATGAGAACAGATAATACAAACTTGTGGTCGGGGCAGGCCGGGTGGAGATGAGTGCTGTATATCAGAGTCAGGGCGGTCCGATAGGAAGTCATTTCACGTTTGGATCTCGAACGAGTAGGCAAAAAGTAGCCCGAGACCCAATACGGAACGATATACACATTTCTTGTCTTTTTTTTCGCGTTCTCTCGCTCGATACAGTGGAAACTAAACAGTGAAAAAAAAATCTGGATTTCGAAACTAAGTTCGGGTTCGTCGTCGACGATTTATTATAATACATAGGAATATCACGCGCGGTATGTTGTACCAAAATGGGTCGTCTCCGTTATCGGGCAGCGATACCGAATTAACGAATTTTGGCAACGTTTCAACTTTGAACTTGACACTTTTTTCGCTTCTTTACGAAGTTTCGGTTAAATTTTTTCGTTAAAAAAACAGCGTCGCGCTATCTATTTTTTTCTTAGTTATCGAAAATATTCGTTAAATTTGTCGATTGATTAACGAATCAATTGTGCTTACGAAATAAAATTCGAAAAATTTGCTAATTTTCGTATTTAATTTATTTATTGTTCGGTGCGTTTCCAAAACACACATTTATTCACAAATCCATGGAATTCGATCGCGATAATCTCTATAATTTCAATGTCGAGTAAAAAAAAATCTGTTTCATCGTGGTGAAAATATCATTGACATTGATATACATAACCATTGATCGGGACGACCGTTTCATTTCATCGCTGTGCGCATAAATGTGCGGGTATATAAGTAATGTACGCGTGTTGGGATCGTAACCCAGGGCCGAGTGCGGGCTACTCAGGTTCAATATACTTGATTGCAAAATTGACCATTCGTGACTTCCCGTCGTCACCGGTCTCTTCTGTCATTGAGGAGCCGTTTCCGGTGCTCTCGTACTGTAACGTACAAAGTACACGTATACAAACGATACATATATCTGACATGCATCTTCATTTATATATACATATATATATATATTTTTATATTAATTATATTAATATAATATTATAATAATATAATATTATAATTATATTATCTTATATTATATTATAATTATATTATATCATATTATAATATATTATAATATTATTATATAATATTATATATTATTATATTATATAATAATATATTATATCATATTATAATTATATTATATCATATTATAATATATTATATTATATTATATATTATTATATAATAATATATTAAATTATAATTATATTAATATTAATATATATTCATATGAATACCGCGCACGCCTACACAAAGAGATCGGTACGTCGATTAGTCTGTACTTAGAAATTACAAAGGCTTGCCCGGTAGAAAGGGAGAATTTTCCATCTAGGAGTTGTATCGACCAGAGGGGAGGGAGGCTGGCGACGAGATGGGAGAACCACACGAGCCATAACGACATGCCGGTTCCTCGAGTCCAACAGTCGAAAAACTTCGTCCGTGCGTGATACGAAGTATCCGCGGCGTATACCTACACAAGCGATATTATATCGGGCCAAACTTGATTCTATTGTAATTCCAATTTCGTTAGTCATTCGACCGGTTCAACGTTCGACAGATCGCGACTCGTCGACGCCGTCTGGATAAACGGAAAATCCTACCGCGCAACGGATAACGACCCATTCTCTCGTACAAATTTTCTTCCTTTTTTTTTACGCTGTTTCTTTCGACGCTGGAACAAAGAATTCGATTTTTTTTCACCGACGTTGAAAATTTTTTTGTAATTTTTGTATTTGTCTTTGGGCGATTTATCGAGAAACCGGGTGAGTCGAGATTAATTGTAAAAAAGAACGATAATGGTAGGAATAAAATCGCGCGGGAGAACGGTACAAGACGATGACAGAAACTATGATTTATGCCCGATGCAATCAATTTTTAATTCGTTCTCGGAGTCGTCGAGAAAATAGTTGAGAAAAACTGTCTGAAAGAATAATTGGGGTAAAAACATAGCTAGGGGTGGGGGAACAAACGCGATGATAAATTGCCCAAAGTCAATTCCGTATCGCATCGGATTTACGCGCAACAGTGTGGGAAATTTTGTGTTTGTCGCATCGAACGGGAAAAGAAGAAAGGAAAAATAATCCAAATATTTGAACAGGAAGACAGGAAATTGTTGATATTTTTCAGTCTCGCTGTTTCGATATTTCTCCGGATGTTTTTTCTTCTTTCCTTTCTTCTTTTCTCATCAATCAACTTAAATAAAATTGGAAATTTTAGTGACCATTGGGAATATTCGTGATCTTCAAATGAAAAAGAAAATTTTAAACGCAGGAGCGTGAATAATCGAAAACAACCGAAATAGACTTTTTGTGTTTACAAGATCTTATATTTTGTGCAACTTCGCGTCTGGATCGACGGTGAAAACAAAAAAGTAAAACGAGACAAACAAAAACATGGGACTCGAAACGCTGAAGGTAATGTGACACGTCAAATTTGTTTTCTTTATTTTCGTATATTTTTTTTTTTTTTCAAATTGAAACATTATTGGACAAATCTGTAATAATCGCTCGAGACATCGATATTTTATTCGTACTTGCGTCTTCGTTCGATAAAGAATTTTATCCTCATTCGTCGACGCTTCGAAGAGATATTTTTTTCAAATATTTCTACCTCGTTCCATTTTACGAAAAATTCTCGAACGTTATTTGGCGCTTTGACGAAATTTGAGAATCCAAGGAGAAGTAATGTTCTCGTCGAAGGTCTTCTCGACGAAATATCCGTGGTACGCACGTGTTTCGTGAACTGTCGATGAACAATATTAGATATCGTTAAGCCTCTTCGTTATCGTCTTCTTTTCAATTTCCTCGCATTTTGAAATATTAAGATTTAATATCGGACGCAACGTTTACGATCCTCGTGAAGAAATTATCGTGAAAGCGATGAATTATCGTCGTTGAGACTGGAAAAATAAGATAATTTTCCCCTCTTTTGCTACCGTGCTTCATTACAAATTAATCGTTTTGTTATGCAGAAATCGTCGTTTTGTCTCGGCGATTGGCGGTTTATTTAACTTCACGTTTTATCATTCAACTCGCAAAATTGTCTTTTCCGCAAAAAAGAAAATTTACGCGATAATTCGTTAAACATTTAACGTCACAAAAAAAGTGGTTTTCTATTTTTTCATATACAATATATAAATATATCAATCACGTGACAACTTTTTTTAGTAAATAGAACTTTTTACCTGAATCCAATCAACGTTATGAATTCGATGAACTTTTTATGATAAAAAGTGATCAGAACGATAGAAAAAAAACGAATCACGTTACGGTTTTATAAATTGATCGTGATCTCTGTTTTTCTAACGATAAGGAAATATTCCCGAGCTCGGGCAAGTATCTATGTCGATATATCTTTCGATAATTCGAACGCTAAAAAAATACAATTTCACAACGCGTCAATTTTTGATCGTTTCGATTTTCTCTCGATATTTTAATTACGAATGTGCGAATTAAAATATCGAGGGAGAATTGACGAAATCAAGGTCGGGATTAAGGATTTACGACGACGCATTGTTAAGCCACGGTTTTATCGGAGCAAATAGTCTTCGCAGCATTGCCCTTTGAGATTTATCCATTGACGTAGATAAAGTCGAGGTAAACGAATTCCGGTGGCAATGTCGTGTGGAATGCAACTCATTTACTTTGTGTACATACGCGTAACAGTTTTCCCATCTTCGAGATCCGGAGACACTCGTGACGCACACATGCGACACTTGAGTAATTAATTATTATGCAAATTTCACACGAAACTGACATACCCGTGCTATTATTATCCGTATACGTGCGTATACGTGTATGTTTGTACGGGGATAATGAAGATCTTCCTCTCGTTAATATCTGTTGAAAAACTCATTTGTCACATTTCATTGTTACGCAAACGAGCTGTCAGCTGTTGTAAAATATTTGTTACGATTTTTCTAAATTTGTTCTATCAAGGCCAATGTTACAATAAATTATCAAAATTTCTATAACGGTTAGTAAAAGTGTTATTTTGTAGTAAGATTTTGAGAAAATAAATAATTGTCGATGGTTGATTAGAAAATTATTATTTTCTACGAATTACGATTTTTTTCTACAAATTCTACGATTTATTATTTTCTACGAATGAATAATTATTTAATCACAAGGAATTAATTATATTTTTATATTTGAGAAATTATCAAGGCCAACTTTACAATAAATTATCAAAATTTCAATAACGTTCAGTAAAACTGTTATTTTATTATAAAATTTTGAGAAAATAAATAATTTTCGATGGTCGATTAGAAAATTATTATTTTCTACGAAAGAATAATAATTATTTAATCAAGGAAATAATTGTATTTTCATATCGTAATTATATATGAAAGTTTTAGTTTTATTTTATTTTCTTTAAAAAATTTTTCTTCTAATATTGAAACAAAAATTGATAATTTGCTAGTTATCGAGCATATTCTTCTTCGATTACACTCGCGACCTTCGAAGATGAGAAAAGCAAATAGTGAATGGCTATTCGAAAGTTAACCCGAGAATTATTACACGCGCGATTATTATTGTGCTCCAGGCCAAAAGCAAAAATATGTCACGACTAAATAACGATTGTAGCGAAACGAGACTTTTCGTTCTCGACTTCATCTGGACTTTATCGTCGCATTTATACCTCGACGTTCAGTCTGATGCAAACCCTCGATAAGTATTTTTTATTGTATATCTAAAAAACCAGTTTTGCTAAACGTTTCAAAATGTCCAACTAGTTTCCACAGATCGAGCTGGAATTCCGAAGAATTTATACGAATACCTACTGTTTCGCAACGTAGAAAATTCTGCATTAATTAATTATTCCAATTCACATACTATCACTACCTCAACAATTTTTATTCGGCCTTTAAATCGACATTTCCTCCGTTTTAAAATTGCATTATTATATTATTATTACAATTCGAGAATTTGAATGCATTATTATGTTATTATTACAATTTCGAGAATTTAAATCCTATCGCTTTAAATTCTCGAAAAAGTTGCCAGACACAAAATAAATTTGCACTTCCTAAAAAAAGAATTATAGCTAACTTAAATTATCGGTTCCTCATTAGCGCATCCTCGTTAACCGGAATTGAACGATTCTCGTTCGAGTTTCTCATGCAAATAAAATAAACAAGAAAAAAAGGAACAGGTTCTCTTTGAAATTCGAAAACCCTAAAAATGTATTTTTCTCTAATTTGTGGACCCTTTCTTTCTTTCTATTATACACTTGAGGCTGAAAGAGTGCTATCGAGTTTTAGAGAACGTGAGAACGAAACGAGAGAAACCCGGGTACACGAAACGACTCCTTTTTCTCATCTCGGTTGGTAGAAAAAAAAGTAGTCGATGACGCAACGTTGATTTTCCTTTTGAAATACGTTCGAGTTTTCTCGTTAGACGAAAACGTCGCAGATCCATACCGCGTTTTCACCTAACGACATAACCACGATTCTTTTCGAGCGGAGAAACAAGTTGCGTCATTCTTCGTTGTTTTGTTATCGAAATACAATGCTAATTGTACTAATACAATGTATCGAGCATCGAAGAGCCTTGACAAGGAAGCTACGAAGCTCGTCGAGGTGCATTTCGATACTACTTTGTCGATAATGCTCTTCGTATGTAAAAAGAAAAATATATATATCTTCATTCGTGACATCTATATAAATTTTATTTGACACTTTCGACCATGAATCTATGTTTTGTGATCCGGAAATCGCGTTGACAATTAGCCAACATGTTCGAAAATGATTGACAACAGTGTGGACAGGTTTAAACACCTATAACGACATGAAAAAAATGTTAATTAGGGCTAATATGCATTTTGCTAATTAACAAATTATTTCTAAATGTTTTCATAGCAAAATTGATATATGGGAATTCTTATCGTGAATTTTGTTCTTGGTGAATATCACCGTTTTATTCTAATTAATTATTCGTAATTATATTAATTATTGTTAATGCTGATTGTATGGGGAAAATATATATCTTCATTCGCGACATCTATATAAATTTTCTTTGACACTTTCGACCATGAATCTATGTTTTGTGATCCGGAAATCGCGTTGACAATTAGCCAACATGTTCGAAAATGATTGACAACAGTGTGGACAGGTTTAAACACCGATAACGATATGAAAAAAATGTTAATTAGGGCTAATATGCATTTTGCTAATTAACAAATTATTTCTAAATGTTTTCATAGCAAAATTGATATATGGGAATTCTTATCGTGAATTTTGTTCTTGGTGAATATCATCGTTTCATTCTAATCAATTATTCGTAATTATATTAATTATCGTTAATGCTAATTGTATGGGGAAAATATATATCTTCATTCGCGACATCTATATAAATTTTATTTGACACTTTCGACCATGAATCTATGTTTTGTGATCCGGAACTCGCGTTGTCAATTAGCCAACATGTTCGAAAATGATTGACAACAGTGTGGACAGGTTTAAACACCTATAACGATATGAAAAAATGTTAATTAGGGCTAATATGGGTTTTGCTAATTAATAAATTATTCCTAAATGTTTTCATAACAAAATTGAGGGATGGGAATTCTTATCGTGAATTTTCTTCTTGGTGAACATCATCGTTTCATTCTAATTAATTATTCGTAATTATCAAGGCTGAAAAAATTGTCTGGTTTTGTGATAGTGTTTCTTTGTAATCTTCGACCGAGTCTGGATATAATTTGTAATGTAAAAAATAAAATAAGGATCGAGAATATAAGACACATTCTTAATATTATCTTTATATCATTTGATAAAAAAACCTTGGACATTCGAAAGTGAAAATACTCGTTTCAACGAACTCATACCTTTTTTTTACGCTCAAAACCCGTTTCCCTTTTTTCAATTTAGCAAAAGTTCATCGCCCGAAAGATCGTCAGCAGTCTAAACATTAAAACCCATTTACACCTACCGGAAGTTCCCCAATCCATCATTAAAATTCATAATTTTATTCCGCAAGACAAAACAAAAATTCAATATTCACTAAACTTTAATTCTCTCCATAAAAAAAAAAGTCGTTTCCCCACCTTTATTCACCCTCGTGCGTCTCAGAGTTCAAGGTGACATTACCAAGAGTAGCTCGAAAAAAATAATAATAATTTATTGAAAACAAAGTGTCGTCGCAGACGGGAACAAACGAGAAATTCGTGCGCTCGAGCGAGAACCTCTCCGGTCTATTCTTAGCTCGGATCATACGCGGTTTTTCGTCATCGCTTCCCCCGTGCCCTCCTCGTCCATTCTTCCTCCATGCGTGGCTGATACGTTGGCTACACCTGCTCTGGCTAATCGAGCCGCGCGGAGGCTCGCCATCGTCGCGGACCAATCGCGAAGCCGCACGAGAGCCACACCTCCGTCCCGACCAATGAGAATCGTTTCAACTCCCAGAATCTAGGGATTTTTTCTTCCCAAAGTTGGCGCGTATGAAATTCCGAACGTCGTGACCGCGCGACAGTGCGGGACGCAACAAGGAAATAAAAAAGCGCGTGGGGTCGCCTGTACATGAAATCGATGGACGAGAAGCGGCGAAAGAGAAAGTGAGACAGAATTATGGCGCGGGGTTTGTCCAGGGGGGGGGGGGGGGGGGGGCTGGGTTAAATCCGTTGAAGTAGAGAAGACTGAATTCAACTTACTCTCACTTTCCCGTTCCTCTTCGTCACACGTGTTTTCCAGCTGGAATTTCGTACTGGTTGTATCTTGTTCGTACACGGTAGAAAACTGAACCGGCTTCGAGGGGGCCATAGCTACGTTCTCGTGCCAGTAGCACGAGTTTCATGCCACGAGACGACAGTCACGACGATCGTTCTGTTATCATCGTTGTTAAAGCTTCCTCGTATCGCTTATATTTGTGACTGTAATGCTTCTCAAACAACAAAAGGTGCGTTTGCATTGTTAAATTTATCTCATTTTGTGTTTACGCGATGATTATTCTTGAGATTTTAGGTCAATGTGCTATGCGAATGTTTTATGCGATATTTAGACTTAAGGTAGTCCTAGCGTTACAGCGTTTGCGTTTGATTTTAATGAAAATTTGTAGAAACGTTCTTTGATGTCTTATGTACGTGTGGGTAAAATTTTGGGGATATTTGTCGAATCAAAAATTATGATATTTATTCTTGAAAATCGTCGTTTTTTGCAATTTTTCATAACAGTCCGTGTTAAATATTGCAACGTTGTACAGTGAGTGTTTCGATTATTTGGTAGATAAAGTTTGTTGAATTTTTGCACACATTTTTATATAACAACAAAGAAGCTTCGATTAGTTTTTATAACAAATCTTGTGGAAACAGAATTCATGATTTTGTTTATGAAATAACTAATAAAGTTTACGTAGGTTCGATTTGAATTTTGAGTATGTTGTTCTTTAATCGATTTGCAACAATTTTTCTTAATGAACTTAAACGCTCGGTCCACTTGGAATGTGAGGAAAAATGGGAATAACATTTTAATCTCCCCCACCGGATACGACTATCTTAAGATTGTCTCGTGACCTATAATATGAGTACACATTGAAGCGAAAGAGAGGGAAAAGGAATTTTACTAGCGAACGATAATTCGATTATTATTTCGATTTAGAACTTTGTTTAAATTTTGTTCATAAATTCAATTTATTTTTATATTTCGAATCAATTATTCGAATACATTCCTCGTACGAACGTTACCCTAATTGTTATTCGTAATTTGATAACGAACGATAAGGAAGTTTGAAATTAATTTTATAATTTCCAATGATTAATTATTGTTTCGATTAATTCGATGGATGGCTTATCGTTACGAAAGGTTAATGTGAAATCAAATCAATTTTGAACGATTGATGTCGATCGGTAATTGATTAATTGATCGAATCAATTCGAACGATCGATAATACACCGATCGAATGTCCTTGTAATTTAAACGACGTAATTAATAGAATTTACTTTATAAAAATAGATTTTAACGTAATTTTGTATCGAGTAGTTTTAATAGTTTTTAAATTTTTGGACTGCTTTTACGTTTTTGGAAAAATTTTGGAAAAAAAATACACTCAACCACTTTTTAGTATAATTTTCTAGATATCCTGAAAATTTTAACGCGATCGGTTGTTCAATGCCGAAGAAAATACGATTCGCGTTTTCGAATCGCTCGTCGCCTGTAACATTGACTCTTAAACGAGTAACAAAGGGTCAACATTATCAAATGGGACGTCGTTGCGGAGGCGAAAAAGAAATATCTCTACGTATAGCGATTAAACGACGGAAATAGCGACGTTTGGAATTCGGAGAGTTTTTTCCAAAGCGACACGACCTAAAATAAATTTAAAAGCTCCAACGAAACTTGCTATGCAATATTTAACGTAAACAATTTAATTTTTATTAATCGCAAACATTTTTATTAATCGCATTTGAATTAACAATATTGATTGTTAATTATGGGGTGAAAAGAATTGATAAATCTTCGATCATGTTCAATATAATTGAAATTTTAATTAAACATTGAAGAATCATAAATTCGCGTTTAAAGAGTAAAAAAAAATTTGCAATGCGTTTCCACTTTTAGTGAATTAATGCGAATTAGCAATAATATTCGTTCGAGTTGTTTATTTCTTTCGTTTTTCGCTCTTATTCTTGCACAGGCGATTTTTCGCGAGGAAGGATTAATCCTTGGGAGATGGATCATCGTGTTTTATTGTGTCGACGTCACTTCCTTCATAGTCCAGATGGGGGTTAATGAATAGATTGACAAAGCTCTCGTCTTTCATACTGTGGTAAAAAAAATCACTGAATGAGAGCAGCTGCGACCGTTCTCGTTCTTCGTAATGCCTGATTTAAAAATTGAATTTATCAAATCTAAAGTTCCCTTACTTTTTCTTCGTTTTCTTCTTCCTCTTCTTCTTCTTCTTCTTCTCCTTTTCTTCTTTTTCTTCTTCTCCTTTGTTCTTGTTCTTGCTCTTTTTCTTCTTCTTCTTTGAGAGAAAGAGAAAGGTATTATCAAAAATTTAAAGATTCATAGAATTCTTCACTTTTCAACAAATGTTAAATAATTAAAATCGCACTAAAAAAATTTCAAGTCACCCTGCCACCTTTCTCAAGAAATCTAAAACAATTCTCTTTTATACAATCTTTTTTGCACGTTTTTTCCATGACTCGTTGTTAACGCTAATTACTATTGTCAAGAGAGAAAAAAAAACTCTCATAATGATAAAATTCGATTACAGAAACGTGAGTTTGAACGATTCGATAAAACTGTTAATCTCACAGTTCGCATTATTTTTCCAACTCAATGATTCCTACATTCTTGTCTTGTCTTCCATTAGTCTCGCTCATTCATAATTACCCACCTTCTTACAACATTCGAATAAACAAACAAACATTCACATCGAATCCATGTCCTTCAATCCTAATCTCAAATCGTCCCTCAAACTCGTTCCAAAAATTAAGAAAGGTCAAGATTAATTCGACACGAAATGGCCCATATATACCTCGCACTATTTAGTATCTCACGAAGATAATGGTTTATCGCATATTCAGCGCGAGTTCGTCGTAACGATCGCGTAATTGCGCGAAAGAGCTCGTGAGGTTTCCCTCGATACGTACCACTCGCTCTTATACAAACGCGACGAAGCACCAACAAACACACGCTTATATATCTTTACGGTAATGCGAATCGGTAGGGGCTCGTCCCTCGTCGAGACCAATCGTACCGCTTGGAAATCGATCGTCGTGCCCCCGAGTCGACGTATTATATCACATCTCTCCAGACACTTCGGCACGAAAGAAACTTTGCGGGTGGTGCATTGGTGCAAACCGATGCGAAGTAGCACGAGAAGATTCTCAGGTGACCGCAGACCCCAGGTTTCTTGTCGTTATCGTAACATAATTTTTTGACAAATTATTCGCAAGAATTTTCTCAACGAATTTTCGCAACGATTTTTCACTTTTCTCTCTTCTCTTCTTCTTCTTTTTGTACCGGAGATACATTATTCGACTCGATTTTTATGATTTTTTTAATCTTTTGATTTTGAGCTTGATTGTTTTTGTTATCATCTGTGATCTTGAAAGTCGGACGTTGAAGATTACTGGAACACCGATAGGAAGGATAGTCATCTAAATGTGAAATTTTGTTATCGTTAAATAATAGATAACGGTGCATCGATGACCTTATGCAGTTGCAACAGAGGGCATGAAAATCTACATATTATCTGTAGCACATAGATTATACCTGTGGCGACAGAACGATATCTCGTCTCGTAAATGAATTAAATGATAAAAAATCAAAATTGCAGATCGTTGGTGAAAGAATTTTCTATTTTCGTCACATACCAGTCACATTTTTGCATTATTTTTCAATGAATTTAGAATACATTTTTCAGAGTTCGACTCACGTTTTATTTTCTTTTTTTTCTTTTTATTAAGTTTGGGTTCGTCGCCTGTGAGCGATCCTCTCCTCAGGTTCGCGTCGTTCAGCATTCGACTCTGCACTTTTTTTTCAAACGCTGACCTAGCTGCTCACCCTGCTCACCTCATACACATCGTCATCCGAGACTATTCTTTCTTCCCACTCCTTCTCTCTAGCTCTTTTTCATGTTTCTTTCGACTCCTCTTCCCCGAAAATGGTAATGGACACCTCGAGCAAATAAGAGCTCATAGAAACTTTTCAAACATTTTATTTTAACCCGCGTGTCTACTTCAGTCAGGAATATATATTTGAAATCGCGAAGCAAGATTTGAAAACGAAAAAATCGTGTGGAATAGGAAACGAGATTTACGCGTTGGAAAAAAATATAATTATTACAACCATTCAAAGTCCACCTGCGTGACGTATCGCAGTCCACAGTCCGAACAAACTGACGTCAAAAATTCTCTTAACTATAACTTGACTGATAACCATAAATCGAATATTAACATTACTCGCAAATATAATTTTTGTATTTGAAAGAAAAATATATAAAAAACATTGACACTTTGGCCAAAAAGTAATTGCGTTTTTTCCAACAAAGCGACACGAGTGCTCCTTTATCAGAAATTACTTATTGGCCAACTTGATCCATTCCTATAATTTGTCTAACGATAATAATTTTTTTATTTTACCATTTGCTTCATTTTTTGTATATTTTGTTTAATTCGCGAATATATAAACGCACAGGTGACAGCGCATACGTAGGTGGTAGAGGAACGCGAGATATATTTGCGGGTATGTTAAAGAGTATTCTCGTGACTTCGCTTGAGTACATATTCGATGCGTTATAAAAGCTTCGACTGGGGTGTCGACCCATCAGTCTACGGCACGTGCTGCACCGGGAAGGAAAAAGAATATTAAAAAAAACAAACGGTTTATCGGTGCTTAATGATCGGCTACAATTAAATTTATTGTTAAGAAGTACAAGTTGAACAAAAATTGTGATTAGAGTTTTTAAGAAATCGCACGTTCCTCGACGACAAATTGAAGAGATAACAATATCGAAGATTAAGGATTATTAAAAAAAACGTCGAGGCCTTCGCGTAACGACGCCATGCCGTATATTCAAAGAGCGGTGAGGAGAAACTTTTTCTTTTTTTATTACGGATGCAACACACCTGCACTGCGAATTGTGAACGCAAAGGCGAATGAGGATAGTGATAAAAATTATCTATGTCTCAGTATGCGATGGAGAAAAGTAGAACGAAAATAAAGAAATAGAGAAATTTTTATTGGAAAATATTTTTTTTTTTTTCATTTGAAAATTAATTTATTTTTATCGACTAGATGCTTGTTCTGAAAGGGAACATTTTTTTATAATGCTGTATGTTTATTGGTCAAACAGCGAGGACCAGGAAGTGGAAGTTCTTGAAAAATATTTTTTCTTTCATTTGAAAATGATTTTTTTTATTGACTTGAATATTTGTTCTTGACACCAAGGTCAACTTGTTAATTTGATTTTTTGCAGTGTACGGTAGATCTGTTCAGCAATGTAATTTTGTTTTTATTGTCGAAGAACAAAAAATGTTTTTTTTTACGAATGATATGAATTTTTGTTGTAAGATTGAGATAAAAAAGAATTGTACGACCTCTTACACTCTAGGTGAAATACCTTCTTGGCTTTACACATATAATTATACTTTCTAATGAACCCATCACCTCGGATAAGTGCGTCGCGACACGTCTGTAAATTCATCTTGTACGATACACACTCTTGGATTCCTGAATTGCGATTCTTATCATCGCGACGTTTTACCATCGCACTGTTCGATTGATGACGATTAAACAATTGTAGAGAAATGAGGATACGACCGAAATCGGATTGAGCAGGGGTTGTCAAAATTACACTGTACCAAAAAACATTGTTCGATAAAAAATTGACAATTTTTAGAAAATATAATTAAAAGATAATTTTATTGGGAACAAATATTTGAGCGTTATGCAAATTTTCATAACGTTATGCAAATTTTCATATCTCATAGTGTTATTTTCTTCCTTTTGGATTAAGAATTCTCAAAATTATATTGTACCAAAAAACATTGTTCGATAAAAAATTGACAATTTGTAGAAAATATAATTAAAAAATGATTTTATTTGGAAACAATATTTGAACGTTATGCAAATTTTCATAACGTTATGCAAATTTTCATATCTCATAGTGTTATTTTCTTCCTTTTGGATTAAGAATTCTCAATATTATTTTGTACCAAAAAACATTTTTTGATAAAAAAATTGACAATTTTTAGAAAATATAATTAAAAGATGATTTTATTAGGAAAAAATATTTGAACGTTATGCAAATTTTCATAACGTTATGCAAATTTTCATATCTCATAGCGTTATTTTCTTCCTTTTGGATTAAGAATTCTCAAAATTATATTGTACCAAAAAACATTTTTTGATAAAAAAAATTGACAATTTGTAGAAAATATAATTAAAATATGATTTTATTAGGAAAAAATATTTGAACGTTATGCAAATTTTCATGATCGAGCGACATGATTTTATTCGTGAATTAATATTCACAGGATGTTGCGAGAAATGTACCGAATAGCGTTATTTTCTTCCTTTTGGGTCAAGGTTACTATCGCGAGGACGAGGCTGTTCGAGGCGAACGCGAGTCGCCTATTAATTTGTTGCGTCTCATTGTTATCGAATGATTAATCGAGACAAACAATATCTCCGATTATCCTTAGTATCGTCGATGTAGCACAACACACGAATTAGACAAGACTCGTTGTTTGACTATATTTGGTACACCGAGTAGCAATTATCATCAACTAGTCCAATCTCACTAGCTATGTCCTACTTCACATTCTACGTTGAAACTCGTCATCGGTTCTCTCACGCGTTCCTAAATGTAGCTATACGTTAATTAAATGATTGGGTCTCGTTTCACGATGTCGCTCGTGCAAACAACAACTGTGAAACCGAATGTAGAAAAATGTGTATATATTATGATTAATTATAATAATTACTTATAGTACA
Organism: Netelia fuscicornis; assembly: GCA_946811545.1. Lineage (NCBI taxonomy): Eukaryota > Metazoa > Arthropoda > Insecta > Hymenoptera > Ichneumonidae > Netelia > Netelia fuscicornis. Next base: position 38,901,775 of record OX328012.1, read on the forward strand.
ATCGTCCAGAGCTACCTTGTTGAATTAATTTCTCGATTTTACCTTGTAGTTTGGTTTTTTATTGACGCAAGCAATTTATTTGTCTTTTTCAGGGTCTCAATGGCCGGCTTCTATTTGCAATTGCTGCTGCAGCGCTTGGTTCCTCATTCCAGCATGGTTACAATACCGGTGTCGTCAATGCGCCACAGCAAGTAAGATATATTTAGATTCTGTCTTTTTTTTACAAATATTTAATGTCCCAGAGTGAGATATGGATGATTATTAATTTGGCAAAAAGAAAATGGTTCTAACTATGAAACAGAATAATGGATAACTAACAAGATTGTTTCTAATAATATTTCTTATTTTTTCTGTCGTTTTCGATAGCTCATTGAGGAATGGATAACGCAATTGAAGCTCAATAGAACCGGGGAGATGCCGACACAGGGAGACGTAACGATGATATGGTCGATAGCGGTGGCGATATTTTGCGTCGGTGGTATGATCGGAGGTGCTCTCATCGGTACGATCGCCGATAGATTTGGTCGCAAAGGTGGACTTCTACTCATCAACGTCCTCGTACTAGCGGCTGTTTTTCTGGAGGGTTTCTCAAAGATAGCTAAATCTTACGAGATGATAATAATCGGTCGATTCATCATTGGTATAAACGCCGGTCTCAACGCCGGTCTCGCACCGATGTATCTCGCTGAAATATCGCCGATTCATCTTCGCGGTGCCGTTGGCACGGTGTATCAATTGGTCATCACGATCTCGATCCTCGTAGCTCAGATCCTTGGCATGCAACAACTTTTGGGAACCGCCGAACAGTGGCCATTGCTGTTGTGTCTGACGATCGTACCTGCTATCTTTCAACTCTGCACTCTACCACTGTGTCCCGAGAGTCCGAAATTCTTGTTACTCGGTCGTGGCAAAGACATGGAAGCACAACGAGCTCTCTCGTGGCTTCGTGGTACGATTGAAGTTCACGACGAGATGGAAGATATGAGAGCGGAGTACGAATCTGTTAAACTCGTACCTAGTGTCACACTCAAAGAATTGTTCGTCAATCCAACACTGAGAATTCCACTCGTCATCGCGATCATGATCATGTTCGCCCAACAATTCTCTGGTATCAACGCGGTCATGTTCTTCTCGACGAAAATCTTTATGATGGCAAATCTCGACGAGAGCGCGGCACAATCGGCGACCATGGGAGTTGGTGCTATGAACGTCGTAATGACGCTAGTTTCTTTGGTTCTCGTTGAAAGAGCTGGCAGGAAAACTCTACTGCTGTTCGGATTTTCTGGAATGGTCATCGTCACTTCGTTACTCGCTGTCTGTCTTGTATTCGCTGTAAGTATATTTTATTTCTTATTTGTACTGCATAAATACGCGTACAAGCAAAGGATGGATTTAAAAAAGAACTTATTAAAATGTTGTTATCTTGGATTTCAGAGCGAGTCGAAAGCAGCGGCGTACTTCTCTATCGTTCTCGTCATTATGTTCGTCGTTCTGTTTGCCACCGGACCCGGAAGTATTCCATGGTTCTTGGTTTCCGAGTTGTTCAATCAGTCGGCGAGACCCGGTGCAACGTCGGTGGCAATCGCGATCAATTGGGCCGCAAATTTCCTCGTGTCCGTAGCATTTTTGCCACTTCAAGAGACTCTAGGGCCCTACGTATTCATCTTATTCGCTGCTCTTCAAGCTTTCTTCACCTTCTTCATATACAAGAAAGTACCGGAAACGAAGAACAAAACGGTGGAGGAGATCAGCAGCATGTTCAGACAAATATCGTATCAGTGAGAGAAGAACAAAGAAGTAGAAATCGGTTCCTATTATTATGCCAAATAATACTGGAACGAAAAAAAGTGCACACAGGGGTTTGTCCTTCCAGACGTTTTTCGCAGTTTGACGAATGTCTCATTTTCTTCTATTTATGTTTTCTGTCACGTCTGCAAAGAATGCAATTTGAGAAAAATTGAATGAACGATCCGGAGACGTTGGTCAACCTGCGAAATTCACGAACGAAAGAAAAAGCCTGGTTCTTACGTAAAGTTATAAACTTAGTTCCTATTTATTCCCGGCAGGGCAGTTGATCGACTGCCAAAGACAGAAACCGAATATCGAGTAAGCGAGAGCCTAGACTCACGCGATATGATAAGATCAAGGATCTTTTTATCCGGGTCTTTTTTTTTAATTAATTGATTTTATTGCTTCTTCTTTTATATTCATTGAATTTTTGCTTCGTTTTTAACTCTTAAAGAATCGACGACTCGACAGTATCAAACACACACATACATATAAATGTATCCATATATAAATATACGCTAGCGATTACCGATAGAGCTACGTACGATTCAAGGATTTCGACTCTAGTCACGAAAAAACGTACGTGTTGTTTTCTCGTTTTCTTTGTTTTCGTTCTTTTAAATTTCTCGTGATCCTTGCACGTGCTCTTCGGTACATCGATTTTGCGGCACATTCATCTCGTATATTTTTTAATTCTTTTTTTCCTCTAAACGAGCAACGAAGTGAATCTAATTGAGTTAATAGATTTTTACCACTGTGTAACGCAACAGAGTATAAAACAAACAAACAAACAAAAACAGAAGGAAACAAACAAAAAAGTCTCATGACAGACAGGGCTTTCGTCATATTCTAGCTTAGTGTGTACAGAGGCAGAAGAAAGCGAGATATTTTACGAAGCATCACCAACTCAAAGATGTACTAACCCTCTCCGCATCCCCGAATCCCATCGTACGATAATTGTAAATATGAAGATAAACGTGTTAGATCGTATGTAGAATCGTATACAATATAATAATCGTGTTTAGTTTAGATTTTGCGTAAGCGTTTAGTCGAAGATCCATGTTCGAACGGAAACATTGTAAAGAAAAGAAACAAAACAAAATAGAGAGGAATGAACAAGGGAGCGTTGTAGAAACAAACGATATTGAGAGAACGGTAATTGTGCGTGCTCTGATGTAAAAAATAGAAAACATAGATTCGTGTTCATGCGTGTCTCGAGAAATCAATGTGATTTTTGTTATGGCGTAATCGTTTTCTCATGTTACTTTTTCTTTGCAACGCCGTAAGTCATAAAACGTACGACTTTTCAAAACGAATCAAATACTCATACACTTTATACCATAACTATGATATATACGTATATAGTATATTCGAACGACAGCACAATTGGGTGATAAAAGAACTCGGTGATTCACCGTTTCGAATGGATCCGTCGTAAAGAAAACATATAGATATATATTGATATATATATATGTGTGAGAAAGAAGTTACCATTAGTTGCTCGTGTAAGCTTGGCGACCTAAAATGTAAAACAAAATCGATTGCAGCAAACCGAATGAATATTTATTCTAAAATGTACAATATACATAAATGCGAAACCTGGATAACGAAAAAAAGCACAAATTTCACTGCATAGCCATTACACGAGCCAGCGTGATGAAAAGAACATCTTAACAATATTTTCGAGAAACAAGAACGAACTTATCAGAGAAATAAAGAAATGAAAAATAAATCATATATTTATAGATGCCATAACAGATACATCCGAATGATTGTACGACGTGTTGTGCGCGTTTGTTTGTACCATACGTTTTCTTAGATGCAAACAATTGTGTATAAGAGGTCTTTGCAACGCAGTTGTAGCATTTAGTTCTTAGTGTGTTCTTTTATATTTTACGAAGAAAAAAAAAACAAAACAAGAAACCGTGTTTATAATAATACATATATACTGTAAAAGTTATACAACACGTTGAATCGCTCCTAATGTTCGAAAGAAAAGCAGATGTTTTTTTTTAGTACCGCAAGAAAAAAACAGCCCAAAATAATGTTTAATTCAAAATGATGCACAAAAAAAGATCAAAAATTGCAAGTGTTCCCAACCCCACCATACGTCTTTGTTTTCGTCGATATATATATGTGTATATATATATTCTGTATACAGTGATGATATTTGGTACAACACCCATCGATGCATCTGCGTGTTTCCTGAAAAAGAAATACATACTATGTTTAAGTCAGGGATCCTAAGAAGGAGAATATGTTATCATATCGTAAGGACGAAAATCCTCTGATTACCCTGATGCTGTACAACCGTAATGTATGTTGCGATATACGTATTTTTTGATGCCATTATATATAAATATAAATCACGTATACATATAATGTCCAAATAAAGAGCATTAATGGAATCGTTAAGACGCCAATGAATTCGGTGAATTTTTTGTTTATAGATACAAAATTTTGTGGTGATAGCTATTGGCAAGAAAGAATCTATTATTGGGCTTTCATAAATGACCGTCGTATATTTAGGGCTGGTCATATTATTTTTGGTTCACGTATTAAATTTTTGGCTCAAGAACATTTATGTATTTTTAATTTAACATTTACATGGTTTTATAAAATTGAAAGAAGATACTGAAGAAAGTTAGTAGTGTATTAAATAATGTTGTAGAGGGTAAAAATAACGTCCATGGGTGAACAATGGCTTAAATAAGAATTTGTCTGGATATCACTATTTGCTTTAAGCATTTTATATCTTTAGTATGAAAACAGACTTTTTTTTGCTGTAGGAAAGTATAGTGCATGTTCTTTGGCTAATGGAATTGTTTTGTTTGTGTGCTTTAAATTATGAATGCTACAGTCATGTTCATATTTTCGCGCGTTCCGTAGCACGGGTCATGTGACTGAGGAGGGTAAAATGGCGGGAAACGATTCTGTCCGGGTTATATCGACGCGTCGATAGATGTCGCGGTGAGCACGTCGATGCCGAAAGCGGCCTTACGCGATCTTGTCCGTCAGTAAACACGCTCGTGCTGAACAGCGGAGTGTACGAGTGAGCGAGATAGTGCGATAAAGTACAAGACAGCCGCGGACAAGGGCATTAAATCCGCAACGAAGGGAACGTAAAACCGAGACAGCGGTACGGTTGCGAGATACGCGCAGTTGCGATAACGCGTAGATAGGCAGACAGAGAGCAAGACAGATAAGTATCGTTGCGACAAATCGTAAATTTACTACAAATCGCGTCGTACTCCGAAATCCGCGTGCCCCGGGTCGAACTACGGGACGGCTGTCGGGGCGGGGGTAGCGGGCTGTGACGGGGAAGGGGAAATGGTGTGAGGGAAACAGAGAGAACTGTGCGAAGCATTAGCGCGAGCAAGAGGAACGCAACGATCGAGAGAAAGACGAAAGGAAAAAGAATAAAACAAGGAAGCAAGGGGTGGCACGTATTAAAAAAAAAAAACGCTTGATGTACGTGAGTCGGGCGCGTGGTACGCTCGTAGCGGCCACAAATGATTACTGGAGCCGCGGCGGCGCCACGGTGGGAAGATGTCAAACGCCTCGCCGTCGCGACTCGTTAATGGTGATAACAATAAGGCAAACATAAACGTATCGTCGTCGTCATCGTCGGGTCGTGTTTTGAGCATTGTCGGGCTGGATTATCGGGAGTTCATCGAAAATAACGCGAACGACGAAGACGAGGAAGAGGAGGAGGAGGAAGAAGAGGAAGAAGAAGAAGAAGAAGAGGAAGAAGAAGAAGAAGAAGAAGACGAGGAAGAAGAGGACGAGGAAGAAGAAGAGGAGGAAGAAGAAGACGAAGAAAAGGAAGAGGAGGAGGAAGAAGAAGACGACGAAGTGGTGAAAATCATAAACGAACGATCGTTAGTCTCGTGCGACAGTATTGTGGATACGACAACGGACTATCGCGAGGTTGTACTGACGTCGGTAGCTGCTTGCGCGGGGGGAGTCGTGACGACGACGCCGGTCGCCGTAGCTAGTGCTACGGCTGCGGCGCGTGCCGCATACAACATGGTAGCGGCGATGAACGAGCACCTGTCGTCAACGTCGTCGACGACAACGACGACGAACAGCACGAGATCCGTATCACAGTGCGTTACACAAAATAATCATAACAATAAACAGGATTACAAAAATCCAAACGAGAGTGGTAAGAGTACAGCCGCCGGTATAATAAGCTTTCCGTGTGACTTCGATCACATGTACGCTAGTATGACCGACGGCGGTACTGCCGCAGCAGCAACGGCAACATCGGCACTTGGCGTCAGCCCTTTGAGAGGCAACGAAGCACGTCAAAACGATCTTACCGAGGTCAAGCATCTCAAAGAATTATTGTTGCTTCATCTCGATTTGATACAACAACAATCGGAGCAAATCGTCACTAAGGACAAACTTCTCGCTGCGCTGCGACAGGAGAATGAGACGGTAGGCAGAGATTTGCCGATTGTAGATTCTTTTGTTAATGTCAAGAAAGGTGTTACAGACTTTCAAATTGCACAAACATACCACTCTTTAAATATGAGAGTTCTAGGAGAATTCTTTTTATTACTTGTTTGGTTAGGTTAGTCATGAAAAACATAATTACTTCAAATCCCTGGTTATCAACAAAACAGCATTGTAGCGGCATAAATTTTGCGACTACAAAATTATTATCCTATTTAGTATCGTCATAAATTTGATGTACTATCGAAATAATGCTTAATGTTATTGTGCGGGAAAAATTGTAGAACGTCAGGTTTTGTTATTCGTATGATCGGAATGTCATTCCTACGGTGTAAAGTGTTCCCAGCTATCCAGCTGAGTTTCACGTCTCGTTTCGCGCTTTCGATACGGCTCGTCGGAGGGCGCCACTGGTTTTCTCGCGCACAAATGTTCGTTCGTACTTTCTGACGTTTCAAGAGACAAACGGTCGCATGATTTTTTGAATAAATTGTTTTAACCGATTCTTTTAACGCTATTCTCGCAAAGCAATTTGTTGTTAACTCGTGAGGGTTGGATGTTTTTGAGAAATGGAATGATGGATGGGGCGAATGAAGAATAAGTGTCAAATATGATGTTTTTGTTGTTACAGTTAAAACTGCGGCTTGAGCGCATGGACAGACGTGTAAATCTACAAAAATTACGCTCTGAAAGTACGGAAAATTCTGTAGCATCCGATCAAACGGGTCCTTGTTCACCGCCCAATTTAAACTCTGTGGGTATACCCATAGCTACCAGCGAACAACAGCAGCAACATCACAAAATTGCTCAGACGCTGGAAAATTCATTGCCGTCTTACAACGAGAGTTTCAAAATACGATTGAACACGAGCGGTGGTATAACTACTGTGAAGCAGGAACCTCTTGATGGTACGAGTAAGGGTGATACGAAGCAAGAAAGCAGCGGTGAATCGAGGCTCGATTGGGACAACAAAAAGAAGAGACGGTCCGATCCGACGCCATTGGCAGGCTCAGGTGGAAAACGCAAACGAGGCGTATCGTGCTCGTCGTCGATAAGCAACGACACGACATCGACGATACCCGATGGTAAATCTTCCACTCATGAGTCGAGCAGAAAAAGCGACAAGAAGGGTAAATCCTTACTGAAGAAAGAACCCTGTCTGACTACCGAGGAACATTATTACACCGCTGTTGGAGATCCTACTTATCCTTTGAATCCGAAAGTAATGACACCCATGCATGACACGAGCTCGCTCGAGGTACCTAATTGGAGGGTCAAAATCTACACGAGCTGTTACACGATGGAGGGAACGGAAAATCTCGACGATGAGATATTCAACAAGAGGCATCTTAAGCTTGAGAACGACGAGAGACGAAGAAAACGTTGGGATGTACAGAGGATAAGGTGAACTGATTTTTCTTTTTTAATTATAATTTTGTAACCTGTTGGGAAAAAGATGAATTTACTAAGTCGGTAGTTACTTTAAATACTTGCAGAGAACAACGGCATATCGAGAAGTTAAAACAGCGTCAAGAGCGTCAGAATCATCAAGCAACGTGCTACAATACAAATCACACTGGACCCTGCGCTTCAAGCACGGAAGAGGAGACTGTTGTATCGTTATGGCCTGATGTTGACCAGATACAAAATCTTCAAGTCGATCCTCAATTACCGGTCTCGGCATTCGGGGCGCCTATACCCAGTTTTTCTTCCAGGTATCAAAAATGGAGCACCTTGACCAATTCCATTGGGCCAAAAAAGTTGTTTAACGTTCTTGTTTTTGTTTTTTTATTTTTCCAGTGAATTCTCGCTACCCTGGTTACACACTACGAGAATGAAGAGCCGCCGGCCCAAGAGATCCACGGGTAGACGAAAATCTAGAAGATAAACTTTTTTTTTATCTATCGTGCGTGCGCTTTTTTTCGATTTTCATTTAAATTTTGATCACAATACGATGCTTAGAACTCCGGCAGTAGAACTCAAAGACCATGATTCTTTTCTTACACTCTCTTGTGCGTTCACTTCGTTGTGGTAAACTATGGCACCAAAGATGTTTTTATGAATTATTTTTTTTCCTACATTTTTTTTTTATAACGAGAAATATATAATGCATAAAAACGAATTTTACGGCCGTAGTTCGTTATTCGTTCTTTCGTTTTTGTACGATCTTTTTCGCATCGACCGATCATATCGCGTAAGAAACTGTTGATGACGAGAACAGAAAAATATTGTATAAATGACATTTGGTTCTGTAGAAGGTATAAGCCGAGAGACCGGTGTGTTTTAATTCCGCAAATAGGCCGTAACGAACAATGATATTGAGCGTTTCTCGACGATCTCAATCAATTATATATATATTATTTTCGACGTGCGAAATGTAATCGCAAAAGTGATTTTCCATTTCATGTGAAAATTTTGACGTATGTGAGAGTATACTGTGCGTAACTTATTAAACCGATACAAACTCGTCGATGAGGAAGATTCGGCGCGATGAAGAAAACAAATCATTGATATATCCTTAGATCCATTAACTATAGATTGTATATTTTTTATTGATTGTACATCTCATACGAAAACACAAACACAAACACTTACACATGTGCAGATACATACATTTTTGCTACGGAAAAGGGTCAGAAAGGCAGTCGTCTTGTGTTAACGACGAACAAAATCGACGGATTAAAAAACAAAAAAAAATATTAGAGAAATAAATTCTGGTTAGTTCTTAGGTATAATAACGTAAAACCCAAAACTTCGATCAACGATAAAGAAGTTGAAGTATGTTTCGATATTTCGATGAAGGAAAATAATTTCACATTTCTTCATGAGAAGCTAGAATTTTCAGTTGAACGTTATATATTTTGAATATGATCTGAACCAGAAGATCAGGGAGAAGGGATAAGCGACGATACATGTCGATCGACCGTCCACTTAAATTATCATGGACTTTGTGAAACCAGATTTTTCTTCAACGAGGTTTGATTGAGCCTAAAGAGTACAATATATTGAAGAATTGTAAATAATGGACTTTTAGATTAAACGTTCATTTTCGTTTTCTATTTAGTGGTAACGTAAATTATCTGTTTTTTTAATAAAAAAAATTAAAAAAAAAAAAGACAAAATTGGAGCGCATTCTGGGTTTTGTCATAGAGACGATTAAACTAAAAATAAAATACTTCCCATTCGTGAAGTCGCCTATGTCGATTACCGAATCACGATAAATGTACAGAGAAAAATATTGTGAAACCAGAAGGGAAAGAAACATTTTCACTCGACATCCAGATCAACCGTGAATATTTACCGTCTATAAATAAATATATAAATAAATATATATATATACATAAATACATATATGTATATACATATATGCTAAGTATATTATATGAAATAAAATACGTATGGATTACAAAGTAGAGATGCTTATTCCACACCAAACGATTCTCATTTGTAAACTGTCCCTCAAGTGCGAATGAAGTGCGATAGAGAAATCGTAAGCTGGATAAAGACCAAAATTAGAGTGAAAATAAAATTTTGAATTACTTTAAAACCATGCGTACGACTAAAACATAAAAAGACCTGCAACATTTCAAAATTTGTATCCATCCGCTTAGTTTTCTCGTTAGCCGACAATAGCTATATATATAAATTAATAAATATTCTTAAATTGTTGTATTTAATTAAGAAAATTAGGGTCTTTGATCTCGATAACACCAAACGATCAATTTTCGTTGAACGGCCAATTAATTTTTGTTGATCATTCAGGATCTCCAAAAAAAAAAGCCAGAATACAATGAACGTTGTGACATAGTTTTAGAAGCATTTTCTGTGAACGATGGATGGTCCCGACTCGTCGTACTCCTGTTTGGATATCCACATCTGTTGGAAAGTGCTGAGACTGGCGAGAATCGAACCGCCAATCCAAACGGAATATTTCCTCTCCGGCGGTGCGATTATCTTTATTTTCATGGTTGACGGAGCGAGTGCGGTGATCTCCTTTTGCATCCTGTCCGCTATACCCGGATACATTGTCGTACCACCCGAGAGTACAGAGTTCGCATAGAGATCCTTTCGTATGTCGACGTCGCACTTCATGATCGAATTGTAAGTTGTTTCGTGTATACCGCATGATTCCATACCGAGGAAACTTGGTTGGAACATCGCTTCCGGGCACCGGAAACGCTCGTTGCCAATGGTAATAACCTGTGAACGAGCATTAAATAAATCAGATCGACACTCCTTAAATTGCTACTGTGCGCGGTCGAGTTCAATCGAATAATTATAAAGTTATAAAACCCGTTGGGATAAAAATTCCAAGACCAAAAGTCTCGCTCGTATTCTCTGTGAACTTGAACGACCCAGTTATATTGTTTAACCGTGTTTAATCGAATGCCGGTCTTTATTTGTTTATTACATTTCAGATAAGGCGGTTAATCGAAGCTAATTATATTCCCGCTGAGTGGCGCCACCCACCACCGGAAACGTCTTATTTACATATAGTTCGCTCACCTGTCCGTCCGGAAGTTCGTAACTCTTCTCAAGAGCGCTTGATTCTGCGGCTGTGGCCATTTCCTGTTGGAAGTCGAGGGCAACATAGCACAATTTTTCCTTGATATCGCGTACTATCTCACGCTCAGCGGTGGTCGTGAAGGAGTAGCCACGTTCGGTGAGAATCTTCATGAGATAATCGGTCAGATCCCGACCGGCAAGATCGAGACGTAAAATTGCATGCGGCAGTGCATATCCTGTTTGTCGGAATCATCATCGTCGTTACGGTTAAAAAATACATCTCTATTTTTTTCTTTTATTTCTATACAGGGATTGATACTATGTGCTATAAGGTGATGACAGCTAAAAAAGGACTTCGTCACGAAGTCGTCGATCCCAGTACATCCTTGCTCCACAAACTACTTTCCATTTAAAAACGTATGACTATGTTGGGCCTCATCGGAATGTATCATCTTGTTTTCTTTTTTGAGCAATGCGTCAGGAAAGGACTTCTTCGTTAACTTCTACAATTTGGTAACTATCTTGTTTTTAATTGTTTATTTCGGATAGCGGATTTTAATACTTGAAACGAGTATTTTTTTAGCTGTCCAATTGTCTTACAGTGCAATAATAATAAAGTTATTATAATAACGTATAGGGGATACATTGTTATAGTGGTTATATTATTATTGTCGTATTATGTCTTTCATAAATTGTAATTCAAGTTCTTGGGGAACAATGTTAATTTAGAACGTGCGAGACTGGAATGTGTTTATTCATTTTACCTTCATAGATTGGAACTGTGTGAGAAACACCGTCCCCGCTGTCGAGAACAATACCGGTAGTTCTTCCGGATGCGTACAGAGACAGAACAGCCTGTATAGCCACGTACATAGCAGGTGAATTGAAAGTTTCGAACATAATCTGAGTCATTTTTTCTCTGTTGGCTTTAGGATTGAGAGGTGCCTCTGTCAGAAGAACCGGATGTTCCTCGGGAGCTATTCTCAGCTCATTATAGAAAGTATGATGCCAAATTTTTTCCATATCGTCCCAATTCGTTACTATGCCATGCTCGATCGGATATTTAACCGTAAGTACACCCCTCTTACTCTGAGCCTCGTCACCCACGTAACTATCCTTCTGACCCATGCCAACCATTATACCCTAAAATCGCGAAATACAATTTATCTCATATTCACGAAAATATCGGTGCTTGACAGTTTATCGAGCACCCAAATAAAGATTAAATTTAAAAAATCATTAATGTTTTTATTTACTTGATATCTAGGCCTTCCCACGATCGAGGGAAAAACTGCACGGGGTGCATCATCCCCGGCAAATCCTGCTTTGCACATACCCGACCCATTGTCAACAACCAGAGCGGCCACATCGTCGTCGCACATTTTTAACTCACTGAGATGACAACAATAGTGAAAATCGACAAAAAACGCGTCACCCAATTATCAAAATTGATAACGCGATTCTTATTTGCTCGAGGATCGATGCGAAACAAGGTTTCAAACTATTTGAAAACGTTTGGAATTTTGTTAATGTATTGAATTGACTAGACTTTAACACTGTTTCCTAGCGCTAGCTCGGCTTCTCGAGCAATGATGTGCCACTGGGGCAACACAACGGCTTTATATCAACTCTCCTCTTCTCCTTACGATAAATGTTCTTGGACATATATGGTCAGAGTTCTGCACACACGTGCTCTAAATAACGGCTCGGTCATTTTGCACTTCGTAAGATCATTCACACATTTCGTTCTGATGTTGGATTTTGAAAAAAAAAAAAAAAAAAAAAAAAAAAAAACCCCGAACTTGCCAAGGATTTTATTTCCATTTACAGTTCTTCATAAAACACTTTATGATAACGACTGAAATATAAATTTCTCTACATTATAATTTGATATAATTCTGGAGGAATGATTCACTCCTATTCAAATTTCAATTTCTATTTTCACTATTTATAGTTTTTTTTTTCTTTTATGTCTCTTCCTGACATACACAACGTTCATTCGGATGCGTTGGAAAAAATGTTCTATTTTTCTTGGTTGCTTATGGGGCAATTAAGTGTATGAGAGTACAGGATCCGCCGAGTGAATGAAGTTTGCGATAACCAGAGCATGTTAAATGTATTTTCTTCTCTCGAGTGCTCCTATGGTCCAAACGAGAAATTGCATGTAATTCAGTTCAGCCGCAAAATCATGTTCTTTTTTTTTCGTTGTAAAAGAACGAGCCGAGAAGCGTTGGAGATGAAGGAAATCGTTTAAATCTCGATACACCTGAATTACCATTTTTGCCAAACGATCACACACAGACACAAATGTTTCATTCGCAACCTTGACCTCCTTGCGAATTCTGCAGGGACTATGACATTGGACATATTTTTCATGGTAAACCGCCTGTACTTTGGCTGAATGATCGAAAATGGTGCTTTGGAAATCTTGCTCCTTAAAAGGACGAAAAATCACGAAATCGTGCCAAATTACGGATCCATGATTGACCTTTCAATCTGTTAAGGTAAGATTGCTGCTAATTAGGAATATCAGAATGCATTACGATAAAAATTACATTCATTATAGAGAACGTCCAAGGCTAACAAAGAATTAATCTTGACTTTCAGCAAAATACTTTTTTAGCGTAAAAAAATAAACACCAACGTTTAATAAAATGATTTATCGAGGTTCTCTATTTCTGTAGATAATTTTACCACTATGAGCGTCCTGGGTTTTTTTCAGAGTGTCAATCGAACAATAACTACCACAAGGTCAAATGTCTACTGGCTAATTCGATCAACTCATTGGTCGTACAAAAAAATAAGTTGACCGTTAAACAAAAAAAGTCGGAGGTTCGGATGATTCCGACTGATTGATGGGAAGCCACACAATTCCGGTATATTTTTCGTTACCGAGTTATCTCCTCTGAGACTTGAAAGTTCTGTCTCGTGGCAAGAGAACGCTCACGCGCGAGAGGTTGCGAGAGATGGACCCTAGTATAACAGTGTCTGGTCCTGGGATTCGCTCTTCCGTAGACTAAACACGAGAGCCCAGAAGAATCGTTATAATCGCCGTATTACATACGTTAATTAACTGTTTGGCTAATTGCATTAATTAGGCTGTAAAGTGGTGCCTACTCCACTTCTCCGTTTTCCGTGTGGAATTGACAGCAGATTCCTCTCTTTATTCCACGAATTTTTTTTTATCAATGATCGCGTTTCATCATACTTAAATTTCATTTAATTTTTTCATTGTGTTAATTTCTTAGCATTGTTGAATCAATATTAGACACGAAACGATGATTTTTTTTAAAATAAAACGTACAAGTCTTTTAATGAAATTTTTGTTGAGTTCCATCGATGCTTATTATACACAGAAATTAGCTACGTTGTTAATAATTGAGTTTATTTAATTTTATTCATTTAATTAATCCTATTTGTCCCACAAGCCGATCTCCTTCATTCTCGTTTGAAAATACTTTTCTAGTGCATTTGCACATCTATAATATTCGGTGTCAGGACTATTGTACAATCGACAGTTTGTGAATATCCTAGTCATATCGGCAATAAATAATCTTCGGGTGACATAATATCGGGCTTTCAAGCGATCGGTCATGGTCTTGAGATCTGCAACAAAAAACGTATGTCAAGCGATCAAACTACATTAATGATCCAATTGTATAAGTGACGTCGAGCGATTGATTGGATGATCTTACCCATGGGATATTTTATGTGATCATAATAATCGGGAACATCCAGCTTGTCCACAGGTTTGAGAAATGGCCAAGCTGTACTGTGATTCTTCACGCTGTTTAGAACGTTCTTGAGGGCATTGTAGAGCGAATCAGTTATATCGAGACAAGCCTCCATAGGCTCTGGACCCTGAGTACCTTTGGCTACTCCGCGTGTTCTTGTCTGCGAATAACTTTTCCATCCTGTCTCGCGAATTCCAGGTATTGATTCTACCGGTATACCACGTACGCCCTCTTTGAAGCACGTTAATCCCGGATGTATTTTTTGTATCTCTTGCTGCCTCTGCTGTATCAACTTCTTGATAATCTCTTTCTGTTTTCTGATAACAGCTGTAAATTCTGTATATACAATTTTTGCATTAAGTTCGCAATGCATCAGTGTCGCCCCTTCATAATCTTTTATGTAGCCTTGATACATTGTACGCGCTAGTTTGATGTCTTTGCTGAAGCCTTGCTTCTTGAAATAGCCGATAGCGAATTCATCGGCGAATGTCAAAAAGTGCAATATATTGCTCTTTATGTGATAATCCTTGAGCATATTCATCAGATGTGTCCCGTAACCCTTCACCTGTTCCTGGCTCGTTACAGCGCAAAAGACAATTTCTGTGAAGCCTTGAGTGGGAAACATTCGAAAACATATACCACCTATGGGTCGGCCGTCTTTTATCAAGGCCAGCGTTTTGTGTTTTGGATCAAACACGAGCTGGGATATGTATTCTTTTGGCATCCTCGGCAATTGATGACTAAAAACGTTGTGCAAGCCTATTAGCCAGAGCATGGTTTGTTTAGTTACGGGTTGGGTCAAACTGTTGCCGATAACGTGAAATTCGATGATTTTACGGCTTTCTTCGAGTTTCGCGGTTTCGTCGCGCGGTACGTTGGGTGGAAATACAGCGTCGGGCCCACACATGTAATTAGGATCGTTTATAGTAGCGACAATCTCCGCAACAGTCTCCTCTGGTAAATCTTCAAACGCTTCTTCGTTTCTTCGTCTCTTAGCGTCAGATTTGCCTTCGGCATGAGGTCTTTTTTCGTGCATTTTTTTCATGCCCGGGCTTATGTTTATCGTCGTAAAATTGTCTCTCTCGTTTGGTGTTACGGTAACTTTTTCAAATTCACCCGTAGTCCCACGGGATCTCGTCAAATTTCCCTTTGATTCGAGGGCAACTTGTAGATGCGGTGGCGGTATTTGCTTGAATTCAGGATCCCAGATTGGAGAATTGTCCGAGTATATCTCGACTTCGAGCATCGACAGAAATTTCGGAAAATGCGTCAATACAAGAACACGTTTTTCCGGTGACATGCGATCTCGCTCCCCGTGACATTTGTCCATGAGTTGTCGACAGACGGATTTGAATACAGCCTGAAGCATCGTACGACCAAATACCAGGGTTGTATCGTAGTGCGGTAACGAGTCGCAAAACGCAGGAACGTGACAGAAAACAAGCCACCGTGTGTAATTTATCTTGTAAGCTGGGGCCTCATCAGCATTCACAGTTGTGCGACGTGCACTGGGTGTCTCGAAGTTCCAATGATTCAGACAATGGAGAAACATCTTTGCAAGATCATACATCGCTTGCCATTCGCGTTGAGGTAAATGACCAAATTTGTAGAGTACGAAATTTGTGATTGCCTTGGCTATACTGGGCCTTTCGAAGGGTGGCTGGCCAAGAGGACCCTCGATCGTTGGTTTTGTCATTGACAAAATACATTTTCGCAAGAGCTTGAACAGATAGTAATAAACTTTTTTCGTGTCGCTATCTTCCTCTCTGTGCATACCCATGAATATATTGTCAACGTCCACTACCATTCCCAACAGTTTATTTATCTCGTCGTCTGACTGGGTCGGCAAATGAGTTATATGATTCTCAAGTACGTGTGTACAACTTCGACACGGATCGAAGAAATTCGTGACGGGAAATTGTATATCCGCTTTAGGAGATTTCATTAGCGGCTGACTGTTCTTCCAACCGTTACATTTGCAATCATCAACTTGACACGCACTGTAATTTGCCAGTTTAAGGAGTTTCTTGAGTTGTGGCCAATTGAAGACTTGCTGCTTACGTTGCTGTATACGCTGTAGATTGTTTTGACGACTGGCCTGATCAGTGGGTCTTGGTGAATTAGATTCTGTACTGCTCGGTATATTCTGTGATGTACTTGTCACTGACTGACCAGCTTCGTCCATTGCTGAGCCTCCCATTCCTCTACTCATCTCGTCTGCTGACATTTTTGTTTATTTCTTATTTTTAATTTCCTCTTGGTCTTCTGAGTAGATTAATGAATCGTTATACTCAGTCGATACCCTTGGGCATGTCTATTGTTTCTCTCAAGCTCTTTAAATGTGACTCCGACATTGTTTTCAGGCGTCAAAACATTGCAGAGATATTTTCTCTCTGAAAATAAAACAACTGTTTAAATAGTATATTCAGAATTAAAGAAAAGTTGACTTTTATTTAAGATAGACTACACAAAAGCATCTATTTCCTTGTCAATATTTTATAGTCAATCATACACCAATCTTTATTAAATATTCTTTGGTAAGCACAGAAACAAGCATAACAATGTACCAATTGTTGAATAAATATTTCTGGAGTTATGCACCTGTGTATGAAAATGGTATTTTTATCTATGATTCATTTATTATTGACTAAAATAAAAGATTAATCTGCTACAATATCAATTGGTATGACAAAACACATCCTTACCAATCTGTCCATAAACTATATGCAACATCAAAGCAACTTTTGGAATACGAGTGACTATATGCAAGTCCCTGCAGCGTCCTAATAATCATCCTAAAATTTTCATAACATTACTACATTAATACAGTATATTCATTGTCGTTCCCGGGATGTTATAAACTATTTATCTCTGCAATTCCTCCGAAATGTATACTTACCAGTGGATTTATTTGGTTTACAAAATTCCGATGTTAAGATTCTACGACCGCCGTATTTTCGTCCTGCTTATAAAGAATCCTGAAAAATTATGAAACTTATTGATCTGCTTAAAATAAGTGAAATAGAGACTGTCGTTAAACAATACCTCATTCAAAAAGCATAAAAGGTCATCGTTGGACGTTTCAGTCAGTTGTAAATCAGAGGTAGTCGCCATTGTGGTTTTCGCCATGCTGGTATATAGTTTGTCGAAGGCCCGCGAGGTGCGCACTTGTCGTTGCTCTCGTGACTACTTGCGGCGAGAACCAACGCCTGTGAGCCTGTCCCATAGTTACCATGTGCAAGAGTGCAAGATTTGTATTGATCTGTATCATTTGTATCTCCTTAGCGGATTCTTAGAGTAGGGTGAAATTCTCGAAAAGAAAAAGAGTTTGCACACATTGTAGAATTAAATACCAAAAATTCCTCAAACTTTTTCAAATATGAATGCCTGGGATGAATTTTTTGGAGCAGTGAGCGATGTTAAATTCGGTTTTATTCTTGCCATGTGCGTTGGTTATGGATTCTATCGTTTATCTAAAAACAAAACGCACACAGAAAGCACAGATGATGATATCTCAAATTTGCCTGACAGTGAATTCTCGGTAATTTGTTTAGCTCTGTGAATCGCAGAGAAATATTTATGTTAATTTTTTCGGCGTGGTTGCATTACTGAGCTTTGATAATAGAAACAATTGCTCGCTACCATTGCATACCGGCAACAGAATTCTTATTATTTGATGACTTTGAGCATGCAGTATGATATGATGTAGATGAGTCCTTTATTGCATATTGGATAATAAGTTGACGAATGTTTTTCCACAGGACTATAGTGGCAATAATGAAGAAACCAAAATGGTGCTTGTCGTTAGGACAGATTTAAAAATGGGCAAAGGAAAGATAGCTGCGCAGTGTGCACATGGTGCGGTAGCTGCTTATAAAGCAGCCACAAAGCATCCAAAGTTATTGAAAGCTTGGGAACAGGAAGGTCAAAAAAAGATCACACTGAAGGTACTTGTTTTTATAATCAAAGGTAGATTCATTTTCTGCACTATTGCAAACAAAAATTCCCACAGGTGGATAGCGCTGCAGCTCTGAAGGACTTGACAAAGCAAGCAAAAGCCGTTGGTTTATTGACAAATGTTGTGCAGGACGCAGGTCGAACTCAGATAGCGGCAGGTTCTCGGACGGTCTGTGCAATTGGACCTGGTCCTTCCACCTTAATAGACCAAGTCACTGGACATCTCAAGTTGTTTTGAGCTACTGGGAGATTCATTGTATATCACATCGAATAAAGAAAACAAAAGAAAGTTCAAGGTATTGGATTTTATTTATTACTGACACTGCAATAGCAGTAAAATTGATAAATAACGTGCAATAACGTTGTTTACAATTGTAAAAAAAAGTAGATTGTATGCATAGATTTTTCTTTTTACCTTACTGTTTAGTTTACTTTGAACACATTTATATAGGACGGATAACGGTGAATAGATAATGAGTGGTGCAACGCACTACACCAGGGCAAGATTGACGTATTTTAATCTATCTAGAGGCATTCTCTGCTGAGGAGTCATTCCGAGCAATATTATTTTTTTAACCAACCTTAAATACATGCAGGTCCTAATCTTCCATAAAAAAACCGTTTGAGATATCGTGATCAAAATCTATTCCTTTATAGTCGCGTAAGATAATGTGTGCACACGATATCTAAAACAAACCATCTATAAAATTGCCATATCTCACATATACATTGTCTAGGATTAATACATATAGTACACCGTTTGTTATTTTCTCTCGTAGAATGAAAGTAAAAAGTATCGATTATCGAAATTGATGCTAGTCTTTTTTGTTGATTATTACAAAAATATTTCTGTTTTCTCTCTCACATCTCCATGTCGTATTGTACATTTTTGCTATTTAGGTTTTTACTGGCGACAACCGATACTATTATTTCGTAACGAGAACACCATACTTCGCGTTTATAAATACATTTTATAAATACCATTCTTCCTCAAATCTACCCGTTACTTTACACCCCATTATGTTCGTTTTCTCTAATGCGTGTGTTCATTAAGAAAACAGAAAATCGCTATACCGGTGGCGGTGGCGCTTTTCTGTGAATCTTATTTGAGCTAGTTGCACTGCATTGAGACTCGGCTATGGAACGACCATCAGCCTCGTCTCTTCGGCACAATTCTGGCTCGTTTTGTAGCCAATTTTGCGTTTGACTGTTACCAGTCGACGACAACTGTCCCTGTTCGCTCTCAGTAACGTTTCCCGCTTCTTCCAGGAGCTTGGACAACGAGGGCGCGAGGCCGAGTCCCAAATTTCTTTCATGATAAACTTCTGATATCGTGGGCGTCAGCTCACGCGTTAAACTCGTAAGGGACGTTGCGAAATTGCGCAAATTATGAGGAATTCCCTCTGTCGTTTGTGCATTCTCCGTCTGATGGCTGACGTCCTCGTTAGCGGTCGGATGTCGCGGCTTTCTAGGTGAGCTTGTACCAATTTCGGTTCTAACGCTCAAACGCTCGAGAACCGTTGCGGGCAAAGGTGGAAGTGGCTGACGACGAAGAACTGTCGCATGACCGGTTTCCCAATCGGTCACGGAACTACTCGAACTCGAGCCTGGTCGAACACTTTGATCCGGATACAAATTTCTTATTCTGGTCTGATGATTGAGATTCAGTGCTATTGGTGGGCTCGGTGTGAACGCTGCGTCAGATTCACCTAAAAAAATTGCTTTTTCCATGAGCCGACGAGTGTGAGTACTTATTACTATCAATTTTACTTGACAACATTTATTTGCTTGGTCGAAACATTGTTGTGCTCAAGTTTAATATCGTTCCAGTATCAAGTTGGATTTGTTTTAATTACCCAAACAAACCGTTTAACCGTGAACGATGAAAAATGAAATTTACCAAATTTTGGAAATCGTTCATAGAACATTCTTAAGAACTTAAAGAATATCGTACGTACCACCACCGTTTGGACATGTTTGTCTTGACACAGGAATGCTAGGTGGCTCGGTCGTCTTGCCATCAGGTTCACCACGATGTCTTACGTAACTAGCGAATGCACCACCGAGTTTTGGACGCTCCTGGATAGTTTTTTCCTGTTGCGTCACAGATGTCAGACTTTCCATCGAGCTTCCGGAATCGAGACTCAGGCTTTTCGGTGCCTCTTGCGTATCTGAATTATGAAATACGTTACATTCATAATTGAGAACGTATATACAATATCACCAAATATATTGCTTTTTAACATATGTTTGCCAACGCTCTATTTATATCAATTATTTTCAACAGGAGAACAAGAATATGAAACTTTTATTACCAAAAAGTGCGAGTAGAGCTTGAAGCGCGAACTGAACAGCCCGTCTCGAAGCAGCTTTTCCGGTGCGGAGTGTGACCTCCGATTGCCCGACCTCCATTAGATCGAAACCCAAGCTAGCGAATAGCTCGTGAGAGCCAGAAGCTCGCCATATTTTGACTGGTAACGTTACTTCCTGTCCTTCGGTAGCGCAGCTCGCGCGTCTCATTGCCGATATAACGTCCTCAGCAGCCTCGGGAACTTGAAGCAATCGAACAAGTGCATGAAGAGAGGATGGTCCCAGGCCCAACAGTGCCTGAAGGCTGGCGCTGCAACGCGTCAATCTTTCCTCCGGATCGCTCTGTGGAAAAAATACCGACGACGGTATGCCATTGCCAGCGGGCTCGAAACGAAAACCCACGGACATCAGTAGTTCCTTCCAACCAGGAGCAGTGCCAACTTTGTTTTCGATGCTTCGTTGTGTCGTGTACATTGCGTTTTTCTGTCCTCGATGAATGCGTTGCAATGATTTTTCCACGAGATGAAGAGTAACGCGAAGAGCGTCACGACTTTGCTCCGGACCACCGCGTAACAATTCTGCGAGTGCTTGTCCCATTAGAGCCACTTTGTTGGACAATCTTGCATCTCCGCCGAGCAAAAGCCATCCGGCCCAATTTGCCGGATGAGCAAAGTGTCGTGTATGTTGCACCGTCTGCATAGCTTCGGCGAGAGCTCTTGAGGCGCGAGCGCCTTGAAGCATCGCACTGTAGAAAGCACGCAAGAGTATACTTCCGGCTGTCGAGGGTACGGGCCACATTGCCACGAGAACACACTGTGCCCCGGCATTCAACAAACTCTTCGCTACTGTCTGAACACCTTCGGAGGTTATTTTTCCAGAATTTTCTCCGTTTGCCCAACAATGACCGCTCGACAAGACGACCAGTCGCGCGGTTAAACGGAGTCTCGATATTTCCGTACAATTTAACAAAAATTCCGAGCGTTCCGAGCCCTCTTCCGTTTGATCGGGTGTCAATGCCAAATTTCCTGAATTCCAGAGTATCGGTGTTGTAAGATGAACGCATTCTGCATCCGGAAGTGATCGTAGTACAGCTGATCTTGTAGCTTCGTTGCCAACGAGCGGACGTGCTTCCAATAATTCTGCAACTATACCGGCTTCGGTCTCCGCTGATGACGAACTCTCCGGCCAGTTGTTCTCGTCTCTCAGTTCTTCCGGGAGAACGGGATTGCCAGCTACCAGAGCTGCCACGGTTGCACCACCCTCGGGCATCGGTGTTCTGGATCTTTTCTTCAATGCTGCTAATGACGGCACGACCAGAAGTGAAAAACGCTCGCAGAGGTAATCCTCTCCCGGACTTGCTTGAAGCGCTGGTAGTGGCGCAAGATACAACGATTTTTCTACAACGAGAATGAGCTCTTTGCGCGCCGGTGGCAAAAGATCTTCGAATGGTGCTAAAAGAAGATCGTATAGTATTTGCAAAGGTTGAGGCGCTTGCCAGGCTGGTCCTTTAGCGCCGCGACCCCAACGCGCACTTCCGGCTCTCGAGCTTACCGAGCCAACGCTGAACAAACTACTCAGGCTGTACGAACTCGCGTTCAAATGATGTCCTCTAGCTGTTATCGTCGTCGTTTCATCGAGTTCACCGGTATTCTCACCGAGCAGTGCTTCGCGAGCTTGCAAAACTTTGTCGTCGAGAGACACATCGTCCGTGAGTCTTGTTGAGTGGAATCTCAATAGGCCACGACTGGGCGCGAGACACCAAGCGTGAAGTTCGTCATGCGTCTCGCTATAGTAGAGCACAATGCCTCTCTGACGGTCGACAATTTCTGAATAATGCGTCGCGTCGTCAACGTTATTCGTTCTCGTTCTTCTCGATCTTTCGGCCCAATTAAGCGCTTCTTCGGCACGATTCAAGCTAACCAATACTTTCTGCAATGTCCCATAGGTTTCTGTCAAAAGTTCCAATCTACTTGGCTGACCACACGTTAAATTGCCCGACGTTCCTTCTAATGATTCTAAAAGATTGGCAGCTTTTTCTAATTGCTCGACGGATATTGCAGGTTCACCAGCTTGCCAGTGTACCAGGCCGAGTCTGTGGCGTAATCTCGCAACTTCCTCCCTTCGTCCGAGGCCTTCGGAGAGCGAAAGGCCCGATTGGAGATAGCTGAGTGCTCGTGGGCGATCACCTCGCAGATGATGAAGTCTGCCGAGACTGGAGAAAGCTGCAGCGCGAGCGGGTTGATCCCCAGCCGCAGCCGCTAGACTCAACGATTGTTCCTGCAGTCTTATGGCCTCTTCGAGCTGCCCCAGAGCTTCCTGAGTAGCGCCTAGATTGGCACAAGCTCTGGCTTGAAGTCCAGCCGCATCGAGATCTTCCGCAATTGTTAATTCCAATTGGTGATGACGCAGGGCCGAGCTTGGATCATCCATGAGAAGATGTACAGCACCGAGCCCGCTAGCAGCTTCAGCTTCCGCTGCTCTGTCACCAAGTCCACGGGCAAGTGTCAATTGATGCGACAAACAACTGACAGCTTGCTCGTGATTTCCAATCGCCGCATGTACGCGTCCCAAGTCACCGTACGCCGCACCACGGGCTTCCGGACTATCCACTTCGTGAGCTGCAACAAGCCTCTTCTCAAAACATACAAGAGCTTCCTGCAAGTTGCCCGAAGCCTCACGTGCGCGGCCTAGACCTCTGTAAGCGCGTTCCTGATCTCGTATGCTACGCAATCTCACCGCTGCTGTCAGTTGTTGCTCGTGACACTTGATAGCTTCCTCAGGATCACCGAGAGCCTCGTAACAATCGCCGAGATTGCCAAGAGCCCGGGCTTTGTCGATCAACGCTGTTCCTGTGGTCAGAGGCTCGAGCGTTGCCAATTGTTGCTCCAAATAACCAATCGCATCTTCGTAATGCGCCATATTCAGTCTCGCTATACCAAGATTACCGAGTGCCTGCGCTTCGACACCCGAATCACCCAATTCACGGGATCTCTCGAGTTGTTCCTGATAACACTTGACTGCATGAGTGTATTGTCCCAGGGCCATGTGAACAGCACCAAGATTTCCATGAGCTCGGCACTCGCCGCGAAGGTCAGCTTCTTCCTGTCTCAGTGTCAATTCTTGGGTATGAAAGCCAAGTGCCTTATCAAGATTTCTTGTTGCTCGATGAGCTATCCCGAGAGCACCGTAAGCAGCCGCTTCTAGGCCACGATCAGTCGCTTGTCTTGCGAGATTCAACTGGCGCTGATGCATCTTTATCGCCTCGTCTATCTCACCGAGACGCAATAAACAATCGCCGATGTTACCAAGAGCCCGAAATTTTCCAGCCAAATGTTTCGTCATGTGAGCTATGGCGAGATAATACTTCTGGCACTCAAGAGCGGTGTCGAGATTCCCGAGAGCCAGATGAGCGAGACCAAGATTGCAGTATGCCCGACCCATCCCAGATTTGTCCTGCAAATCTTTGGCCAGCGCGAGATCCTGATCGTAATAACGCACAGCCTCACGATGATTGCCGAGACAATAATGAGCGTAACCCAAGAAGTGACAGGCTTTCGCTTCACCCTCAACATCGTGAAGCTCCTGCGAGAGCATTAGATAATTTTCGTAGTAAGGTACAGCCTCCTCGAATCTACCGCGCGACGACAGACAATTCGCCAGATTTAGAAGAGCACACGCTTCTCCAGCAGCGTCTTTGAGCTCACGAGCTATCGCTAGGTGAGCTCTGTAGTGTCGCAGTGCAGTCTCGTGGCCTTGAACAGCTTGATATGCCACGGCTAAGTTTCCATGTGTACTCGCCTCGGAACTCCGATCATTCACCTAGACGACCAAATTATTTTTTATTGTATTTTTATTTTCAACGATATGACGAATCTCACTCACCTCTTTACTTATCGTTAATTCCTGTTTGTGATATTTGATCGCTTGTTCGTAATAACCGAGAGCGTTATAAGCATTTCCGATGTTACCATAGGCTCGTCCCATGCCAGCTCGATCACCGAGCGATCGCGCGATTCCCAGATGTGCTTGGTGCAATTTCAACGCTGCATCGAGTTCACCCAAAAGCTGATAAACTATGCCGAGATTGCTGCAAGCACGACCCTCGGCCACTTTGTCTTTTGTCGTCAATGCAACGTCGAGCTGCCTCTGATGCCAAAGTTTCGCTTGAGCCAAATCACCTGTGAGTAAAAAAAGTTAATTGAATGAACACTCAGAGTTCAATGATTATTGATATAATATAGACGATGGTATATATTTATTTGTATAATTTTTCAGTTTCTAACCGGCACATCGCGCCGCATGACCCAAGCCAGCGTAAGCTCTCGTCTCGATAGCTCGATCGCCAAGTTCCTGTGCGATTCGTAGTACATTCTCATGATACGTCATGGCTTGTCCGAAGTTGCGTCGATAATGATGCGAAGAACCAAGATTACTGAATGCACGCGCTTCCTCGACACGATCGCCGAGTCTTCGGGCTATTCGCAAATGCTGAGTGTGACAATCTACGGCGCTCTCGAATTCTCCCATAGCTAGATAAACGGCACCGACATTGCCAATTTCGCGCGCCTCCTGAAGACGGTCTCCCATTTGTTTGACTAGCTGGACGCACTGTTTGTGAGAAGCAAGGGCATTTGGTAAATCACCGATAGCTGTGTAAACGTGCCCTAGACTCGTGAGAGCCGAAGCCGCCGCCTGAGCGTCTTTGCATTTCATCGCGAGAACGAGCTGATATCTGTGAGCGGTCAACGCCTCCTTGAACGTTCCCTTGCTGAAGTACGCCGAGCCAAGGTTACCGTGAGCTCGACATTCACCTTGAGTGTCACTCAGCGATCGTGCTACGCCTGTAGAAAGGTATATACGTTTTTAAGATCGCGATAATCTTTGCAAATTATAAAATTACACACTAGTTTCTGCATAATTGGTTTCATGATTTTGTTTTTTAACCGACCGGTAACGAATTTATATATAAACATACCCAAATCTTGTTGCATATAGCTGATGGCCTTGTCGAGGGAATTGAGTGCCCAATATGCGCTGGAAAGGGCCGAAAATACGGATCCTCGGAGTTTCAGGCTGCATGTGCCGATGGAAAGTGCCGCTTCGAGAACACCCGCTGCAGCTTTGTACTGTCCAGCACCAAGAAGTTCTTGCCCAACTACCGATATCACAACGAATGGTGACTCGTCGAGTTTCATGGCTCTTAGTTGTTGAAAAGTCGGCTCTAAAGTCGGACGCAGCGGTGATTTTAGCGAGGCCTCGACGAGACCCGAGAGCAGTTGTGAATTTAGCGGATCTCTCGCTAGGCCCGCGCTGAAAGCGACTAGCGCTTCTCCGTGACGACCGAGACATTGTAGAGCGACGCCTTGACGATAGTAAGCCTGAAACCGTTAAATTTTTAATTATTAAAGAACCGTGATGAGTTGAATAGATGAAAGTTAATCAGTTACTTTGAGAAATATAAGAGCTATGGTCAAAAATTGAATTAAAAACAGATTTCTTTTACCTTTGGCCATTGTGGTACTAGCTCAGTGGCCCGAACAGCATCTTGCAGTGCAAGTGCGAAAAGTCCCATTTTGAGGCGTGCTGCGGATCTGTTAGAATACAACACATGGCTGAGAGGGTCCAAGGCGAGGGCTTCGGTGTACAGAGTAGCAGCAAGTGCGTAATCTCCATTCTGGCATGCTGCATTACTTCTGCGCACCGTATCTAGGAATAGTGCCCGAGATCCTGCAGCCAAGGCCGACGTACCTTCGGGCTCCACCTATTCGACAAAAATCAATGGAATTAATAAAAAATAAAAAGTTAAGCATTCAGCAGGTTCGTTGTACTCACAATGCTCAAAAGAAGCATGAGAATAAAAGAGGAAAGTTCACAATAATAATTCGTGTTAATGTCCAAGTACAATTTTCAATTTTGCAGGAATTTCCAGAGAATTAGAAAATTTCATAAAATTCCAACGATGGTTTCTATCTGCAAGAATATCTATATCGAATGAAGAAGGGTAAGCCACTCTACTTGTCGGTAATGTTATAGAAATTCGATTTTCTAACTCGTCACACACATACGAATAAAACAGACCCATCCAAGCTATAAATTTTCAACTGTTTCTATTTTTTGTTCTCATCTTGGATTCCACTGTATATTCTGTATTGCACGTATGTGAATATACGATAATTTATACATCCATGAATGAATCGATCCGCGAGTGAAATCGATGAAGAAATTGCCAGAATGGAAATCTTCAATTCCAATATTTCAATTACAAAATTCAAGACTATTTTCCAACACCAAAATACGTATAAATGTAAAAATCATAATACAAAATTACCTCAGAGATATCCCTATGAGACATTGTTTAAGACGGGCCGGTACCATCCTCTTGCGTGGGCATTATCCGTGGCGAAGGAACTCCATTAGATAAGACCCAGCGTTTCTAAAAGTGGATATATGTATATACATAAGATCCGCATATACAGATACGAATAGAGATCTGTTTTCCTCGGTTCCGATTTCCGCACGATTTTAATCCCCCCACATTGTGTGCACTTTGCACTCTCACCTCTCTCGACGCTCACGCTCCGATACGATCACACCCCGGATTATCGTTGCTTCTTCTCTCACTCGATGATATTTTCACTATTAGAAATATGCAACAATAAAAAATTTAAAAAAAAATCCGTGCACCACAAGAAAAAAATAAGAAACTCGCGCCTCGACGAACGAGAACGTTTTAATACGCGTTGAACGATTGCGAAAGGGAAGAAAACACACGGGGCCCAGGACGAGAGCAACTTTGACCGGGTCCACCGGCCGCGAGACTGTCTCGTTGTGCAAAACGTTTCCCGGGGTTTGTTTTCGATAGGTAGAGGAGAATAAATTGCGTTTGATTAATAAAAAAGGAGGGAGTAAGGCGTCTTAGGGGGGCACCCACTGCATTCCTCAGGCACAGCCATCTTGGAATGTGACCCCGGGTCCCCCCGTTGGGCCTGAGGAGTGGGGCACCGGGCCCTGACGGCTCTCACCTGTACAGGTATATACTACACAGACATACTGTACAATCGCTTGTATTAGTGAACCCACACAATTCTTCTCTCACCGCAATAGTATACACACACTCACAGCCACGCTTTAACACGGTTCCTTCATTTACTTATTTTTTCAAATCAAACATAGACATTTATGATTTTTTAGGCGACAGGAATATTTTATTCTTGAAATTTAATCTACAAATTTTATGATCTTCTATTTTTTTCTACCTTTATTATTTTCTTCAATTGTTTTTACACTTGGACTTGGTTTCTTTAGAATTATTATTTTACAATAATGCTTGGGGTTCGAATCTTGGCAGTTTATCAAAAAATGTACTTCCTGTTATTTGAAATACACTGCGGATGCGCAATTTTATTTATGCTGGTTGAAAATGAATTTTATACGCTTGGATATTTATGTATAGTTTCATTGTAATAAATGATCGAAGGAATTTGTTACAATGATAGATAGCGATTCAAGTTTTTTCCAATTGTCATCTATCACTATATTAGAATACAAAAGCGTGCAGTTTTTTCTCGCACTCGAGCAGTATAACTTCGCATTTCGTTCGTCTCTTTCTCTCTCACGCTTCATTCTCTGCAGCAGCTGCACCTCAGAGTCCGGGCACCTCTAATATCCCCACCACGTAGGAATCCGCGAACCTCCTTAATGAGCTAATACCCATCTGGTGAATGTCAGTGTTCGAGCACCGACTCCTTCAGATCCTGCAATGCCAAGCTCTAATCACCTTTCTGCTAATTCGAAGACTCATTAATTATACGCCTATAATATTCATATTCGATTTTAATGCTGACGTCGATTGATGTCAAACTCGAGATTTCTGATTAATCTTATTATTACAAGAGTATCGAAACGCATTCGTATCTCGCATGTCCATGTGACTATCTGGATTATTTTGCAGAAAAGAGCCTCCTTTTTTTGTAAAGTTCTACCTAAGATGCGCTAACTTCAATTTTACTATAAACTCTTCAGTATTTTCCGCATCATCTGCAGAACGCATACAAAAATTGAACAATGAATATCTTCAAACGAAAGCAGTAAAGAATAATGATCATAATCTATCGGTAATTATAATTTCTTCGCACGTTTACAATCATCTCCAAATAATTTCATCTTTTACAGATTTCCATGTAATATTTTCCCTTTCACAGTATGAAGATATATCAAACGAACCAAAAATTCTATAACACGTGCGATATACTTGGACATGTAGAATTAGAAGAAAGAATTTCTTTCTTTGATTTGCAATGGGGTAGACTACGTCAGATTGATTAGAACTATGTACTAGTTCAATGTTGGAATATAAATGCAACAATCTGTCTCTAATTTATCGTCTACGATGATGTATGAAAATGAAAAGTATTATTTGGCTCAGCACAGATATGTAAGGGATACCAAAAATATTTTGGCATGGTCCTGCAAGTTAGGAAATAATGAAAAGCGTGTAAGAAGTTTGGAAAGACTTGACGGAGAATGTCTCGTACACATATGTGTGAGATGAATGCGTTATACATATGTATAACACATGTACATATAAAGATACATATATGTCCAGACTATTGGATAATGCAATGGGGGCTCCCATACGGTCGTAATATCTCGCCGAGGAGGCGCATACCCATAAACCCGTACGATTCTCACGTGGTGTAAACGGAATATCCCGCGCGTCGAGAGTTGCTCTCTTCCTATATAGTACCGTGACCTTTCTATGCATATATGTATACGTGTACATGCGAATACATGCACGCATCAGGGTTTTCGGGCCCCGGGGTCTTCTTTTCCCACCCTTTACGCGCAACACACCGCGGCTCTTGGGGCCCCGCCGTATATATCGGAGGCCTCACTTTTGTACCTTTTGGCGCACGGTGTATTATCTCGTAAGAAACGAACAAAAAAAAAAAAAGAAATTAAAAAAATTAAAAAAGAAACGCCGCTCGTGAAGATCTTTTGCTCTTTCTCTCTCTGTCTGTCTGTATGTCTCTCTCTCTTTCTCTCTTTCTCTTGGTACATAACATTTTTAGCTCACGTAAAGAATCGCGGGAAAAAGGCTTCGTAATAATATTCCAGATGTGAAGATGGATGCATCATTTTTTTCATACAAGCGCTATCTGTCTTCCTCTTTCTCTTCCTATCTCGGATCTCACGGAGAGTTTTTTTGCGAGCGCTAAAATTCTTCCCCAAGGTTTTTTAAATATTTTTTTTATCTTTTATCTTTGTTCTTTCGTACTTCTCGTTTTGTCCATAACCGCACGCGCCATTATGCGAAATTGGTTACGTTGAGGTAAAGAAGAGGCGGAGAGGAACCACGGTAAAAACGTGGGATAGCCTCGGTGCTTCGATATGCGCATTGCGATGGTGTATGTAGCGTGATTACAACAACCGTACCGTAACGCAATGAGCGACGAGTGTGGGGTAAGAATTCGCTACGAAGATGGTGGTAAATGGATATCGTTGAGAGTATTTATCACGAAGATCCGACGCTTCTGCGATAAATTCGTATTGCGACTGTGATAGCGAAACGATTTATTAATTTGGCCATTCGTGTAATGCAATGTACAAAAGTACTTCTCTGCAATGTTACTTCTTCTCTGGCACGACTTCGCTAATTCCATACATTCCAGCTAATAAACGACCGTGGGATATCGGTACTGGATCCTTCGGAGCGACGTAAGGTCCTTTTTCGCCCATATATACGTATCTGTTCGACGAAGAGTCAAGGAACAATATGTGTACATTTTTCGAAGACGCGTTGATACGATTTTGACCAAAAGTTGAAGGAAACTTCTACGTTTTGTGACGAAAGATGTTTTTTGAGGATACGAAAAATGTTCATCGATGAACAGGTGGTTAATAAAAAAATGTATCCATAATTAATTGAACTCTTTTCATTAAGGAAACAATGATTTTATAATCCAATGATTGATAGTAACGGTTGGTTAATTTATGAATTATCATTGTGATAAATTGTATAAAAGGATACGGCAGTCTAAGCACCCAGTATGCACTTTGCGAAAGTTTGATGGGCTCTTCACACCCTGTAACGAAGATAGGACAGGGAGCAGGTGCTGGTTGTACTCTTGGATTTAGCGTGACATGAACTGGTGCCTTTGGTGTAACGACGTGAATTCTCATAAGTTGTGCTATGAGAGGTTTTGGTTGTCTAGGAAAAAAATTCACAATTAGATCAAGAATTCGCTCTAGAGAACGATGAATAAATTCAACTGACCTGCAGGGACACGGAAAATATAGAGGCATATCAGCCGTGCTCGAAGTAACTTTGTTGCCGCTATCTTTGACGATTCCGTTTCCCGTTGCTTTCAAAACTTTGTCCGGTGCCGATGCCATGAATCGGTGACCACGCGGACACTCGTATTCTACACCGACGAATATTTTCACCACGAATTCTTTGCCACCCTTGGATTTTCGACATTTCATCGTATTGGCGCTTTGGAAATTTTTCCCACGCTGACAATAATTGCGGCCCTCGTGATCTCCAACCATCGGCCAATAGGATCCTCTATCCTTCTGATGTTCCAATCTGGAAAGGAAATTAAGCGAATCAGGTTTTGAATAAATGTTTATTGTTAGAAAATAAGATGCAATTCAAAATTTATGTTAAGTATATTTAGAGCACCTACCTGACTGTAACGTCCCACGGTAACAAAAATGCTGAAGTTGCCAAAACTCCGGCTTGATGCTGCAAGCCTAAATTATGAGAATAGAGGCTACTTGGCCCGAGACACACGAGCGACCAGCTTGAAAATTGTGGTAACAAGCCCGCCGGCGATTCGGTATGCAACATTCCAGGTAGGTATTCGGTGGTCGAAGGTTGTCTAACCAATGATTTTTCTAAGAAATCAATATTTTTAACAGTTTTCGTACAAAAACTAAAAAAACATAGAAAATAAATTTTTGTTTTTGCGGACCTTTTGCATTGTCGACTTCAGCATCAGTGACTTGTATAACGACTTTATGAGCATCGCCTGGCGTCAAACTCGTCTTGTTTGCGAGCCTGCGCGCTTCTTCAATCGCTGGATCGTTGCTCAATTGTGATCGACCACCACTTCCATATGCAGGAACCTCATCTTCACATGTGGCCAAAATTTATGAACAGATATTAACATTTTTTTACACTCGACTGGAAAACAGTCGATTAACAAAGATATGAAGTAATTTATGCGAAGAAATTGGTTCATTGGTACTCGATAATTGATATTATATGATTTAGTGTCGAAAAGAACTGTTTATGGTTTTGAGCATTATATAATTGTATACGCGAGTTTTTTTTATACTTATAATGAGATATTTGCACGATGAATATTGTTATTACCGTGTAATGTACTGTCAGCCAAACTGCAAGCTTGTGTCTGACCCTGAGGCGTGGATAATTCGACCCGCCCAAATGAGTCTTTACGTTTCCCTCCGGAAAACAATTGTGCAGCTCTGTAACGTTATTGTCAAAATAATATAATCGAGATCGATAAAACAAATAATTCCATACTATTTCTATTCTTCCTTCACCTGAAATTGTGTGTGCTTGGTTGAAAAATGGGGAACTGTATGTTCTCGAGCTGAGAGCATCCGCATTGTTTCGCCAGCATTTGAAAATAATCGTAATTGGCGTGGCGGAGATTGAACGGATCTTCTCGAGGGCCTTGGCAACGACCGCAGTTGCAAGCACAGACGTATCGAACACCACTGCAATGTTCCATAACGGGCAGATCACTGTCAACACCTCGAGTTTCAGTGTGTTCACCTCCACCAGCACCTGCGCTACCCCCCTTGTGAATAGGGTTTGTGCACGGATTGCCCGTCAATGACAGAACTTCACACATTTGTCTCCCTGCCCGCCAATAACAGTCACATTCGATTTGTATCTTTTCACTGAATTCCTGGAATAAAGGGCCTCGTGCATGCATCTCGAATACTGCCATTGCATGGGCCAACTTGGTTTGGTGGTAAGTTCTGTAATACGTTAAAAAATATTTTTTTTATACATTTGTGCTACATTTATTAGCAGTTTGATTGACATAGTGAAGGATGAATAATTAATATAAAAGCTCCGTTAGAATTTATAATCGAACATAAGAGTCTGGCAGAGAATGCCTTTAAGAAAATGAAATATGCTCCATTAATTTTCGATCTGATTTTCCTGCATTCCTAATATTTTTATCATTCATATTACTATTACTATATTAAACCTTCCATAATGTTGCGGTAAATTGTCTTGATAAGTTTGGACGGCCCTTGGGAGAACTTTGCTGCATCGACTTTTGCTGAATTCGACATCAGTATCGAGTAAGCCATGCAATGCTGACAGTGGTCTATTATCGCGATTGAACATGAAGAAATCGAAAACTTTGTTTGCATTTTCGAAGAACAACGCTAAAGTCGGTATCTAAATGAAAATGAGTAAAATTGCTATTACATTATTTGACAAATAATCTTTTTTCTAAATTTATGTTGACAAATAAATTATTTTGTGAACGTACTTCAAAATGCGAAGTCACACTGTGACGCCCAACATTGTCATCAAAGCCTTTCGAGAATGCGAGGTTAACGTGCTGCTGCAAAAACAATCGAAACGATCGTGTTTCCGTTTCTGTTTCGACGGTGTTGAAGATCGTTGGTACACTGTCTGTATGTCGGGAATTTGTACCACCTGAGCTCGTTGTACAGCTTTTGATCAAACTGCGTGTCATGTAACCGATGAGATCGCGCGACTCCGTGGAACCAGTATGAACGTAAACGAATTCCTGATTCGCTGGTATGGCGAATAGTGAATGGGAACTGCAGATTATTTTTTAAATAAGTCGGATGAATCAATAATTATCATTGAATTAACTGATTCGAAATTCACCTGATGTTAGTAACAATGAGATTTTTTCGAAGTACATGATATATCTGATCCTCCAGAGAATGCTCCAACTTTTTTATACTAGCACCACTATCAGGGTCTCTGAAAACTGATGGGCATGTTTCGAAATAAAATAAAACTCTGGGCGAACAGGGTCTACCATTTATCTCCCATCCTTTTGGTACGCTGTTCATGCTGTTGTGCATAAATTCGAAGGGAAAAAAAATGATCTGTTTTCTGGAAAAACGTAATTTCATATATCATGAGGTATCGATATATATAATCAAAATATTTTTATGATCGAAAAATTGTGACTCACCGAACAATGCTCAGGGCTCTGAACAGATGTACATAGCTGTAATCAAAGATGTGGGTTGGAAACGTCACTATAACTATGTGCGATATGTGGAAAAGAACCAGTAATGCTCTAGCATATTTGTCTCTCATATGAGCCCATACGCTGAGAAAATCTTTGCAGTCACAATTTTCAATGAAGCTCTGGTAGTGTCTGACAAGTGTGTAGGTATCCAAAAGACCTCTCAAATGAAGATAAACAGTTCGCTCCTGAACATCATGATATCCTTCGATTTCACACTGAAAGTTATAAGACAAGAAATACAATTAGTAAAACCATGATACCATAGATTTTTAACATCGATCGATTATTTTCGAGTGTCTATGTCTACCAATGTATCTTCGTTGACTATTGGGTCATCCAAGAGACCTGCCAGAAGGACAGAACTTAACATTTCCGTCTTACATCCTTTGGCTCTGTACTGAGATTTGCCAATTACCGAAACTACGACGACTTTTCGGTCTAAATTTCCGATACTAAAAATTGATGGAATGAATTTGATTATTGAATCACATAAATATATAGTAATGTGAAAAGTGAAAAGTTCGAATACAAACTTGTCATTATTATATGGTAAGGTAAACTTCGGTGGACGCATAATGAATGCGGGTGAATACAAATAATTTGAACATTAAAAATCTGAAAAATATTTTAAATTAAAAATATTCAATATCGAGAGCAAATGGTACATGAGGCAAACTATTCCTAAATATCGAACTCGTAGAGGTTATGTTCTTGTATGCACACTGCAAATGTTGTGACGTTCCGATTCCACGCCAGACGGGAATGGACCGCACAAAACAGCTGATTGACTAGTTCGTTTCTTCGTTCCCGCGGTTTTTTAGTTGTTTATTAACAGTCGTCTGAATGGTCTGAATTGTCTCTTCCGCGCGTTATTGTATGGCATTACACTGTAATAAACAAACACTACGAATAATAGTATTTACGTGATGACAGCGATCGTGACACGCAGAATATTGTCGCATTTGCGTGGAAGAAACAGCAGTAATTTATTGACCAGAGCTATTGTTATACGGTTCAATGGTACATTGCCGAATGAACAATTGTCGACTGAAGAGACGGGAAAGGTTATCATTCCGTCGCCCGAACCGGGGAAAATACAAGCCGCTGTATTAAACAAATTTAATAAATTACTTTCTATCGAGAACGTGGATCCTCCGAAACTACTCAAGTCCAATGAGGTCAGTTGAATTATAGCTTTCCATCATTACGGTGTATAAATCGAGCCAACAATTACAATCACAAAGTTCAGGGATATTTTTAAAAAAGAATGTCTTTTTAAAGAGTCGAGCAGGACACAGAATCAAAATGTTTATTTTAAAACTTATTAATGTAAAATATTTTGTCACCACATTCACGATATATCCCAATAATCACTTTTGCGTACATGTTACATTAAGATAATCTGTACATTCACAGGTCCTCATTGATGTTAATTACTGTGCCTTAAACGGGTCAGATATTCTACTGAGCGAAAATTCTTATTCCTATACGCCAGTTTTGCCAACAATTCTGGGTTATGAGGTAGTCGGAAAGCTTTTGCAGGTTGGAAATGATGCTGCGAAAGAAGGATACAAAGTCGGTGATCAAGTAGTAGCTTTGAATAGAGAACGCCTGGGGGGTCTTGCGGAACAATGTTCTGCTGAAATTGGAGTAAGTATAAATAGCACAGATATTGTAATTTGGGATTTCCTACAAATGTATATAGATAGTTTTGGTCTTGAATACTAAAATTATAGTCAGCAGTCCATACACTAAGTGGGTATTTTTTTTAATGCTATCTATTTACAGGATGTCTGGAAGATACCTGCATCAGTGAAAATGGTCGATGTTGTATGCTTGTTGAATTATTACATGAAGGCATTAATTGGATTGGAGCAACAGGCTCATTTAGAAGAGGATGAGATTGTGGTAGTTAACGTGGGATTGGGAGGTACAGGCCTCGCAGCTGTGGACATAGCAACGAACGTTTTTCGTTCACAGGTCTGAACAAATGACAATCTGTAGTTTGAAACTGTTGAGAAAAGTGA
Source organism: Netelia fuscicornis (assembly GCA_946811545.1). Classification (NCBI taxonomy): domain Eukaryota; kingdom Metazoa; phylum Arthropoda; class Insecta; order Hymenoptera; family Ichneumonidae; genus Netelia; species Netelia fuscicornis. The sequence continues at coordinate 38,937,841 of OX328012.1, forward strand.
CCTGCTCGAAAATAATAATATTAACTTAAACGAATACTCAAACATAGAATAATTAATAATAGGTAATCGGTGTATCAATGTCCGAGGAAACGGCTAAGTTTGTTCGTGACAAGGGAGCATTTGCCTCATTGAAATTTGACGATCGCAAATTAATGAAACAAATTGTTGAGGTTGCTGCTGAACGTGATATTGCTGGAGTATTTGAGGGTGTCGATGGAGAAAATTTTAAAAAGGTTTTGGATTGGTAGGAATCATACTTTATTTATCCATTTGCCTTGCCTCTGAAGATGCAGATAAATGGTAAATAGAAGCATTTTTGCTTTTGTAGCTTCACCGCCATTTACAGACCAGAATTCCAGAGGGATATGCTGAAAGATGATAATTTTGCTGTTTTGGTACAACATTTGTCACGGGAAGGTATACATCACGAAGCAACGATCTTACTTGAGTAAAGTAAGTAATAACGATTTAACGTTGATTTTCAAAGGTCGTGTAATTGTCACGGGTATAACACCAACAAAGACTGATGAAGAGGCAACAAAAAGTACTTTCACACCAAGTGGTATTGATATCCGAAAATACAGACAGAAAAATCATGAATCGTATTAGTAAGTACTCTTATTATGATCTTCAAATCTTAAGATTTTTAACATTATGTACTTTCGTGAATTCTGGATATTTCGTTTTCGAATATCCTGTGTCATTTATTATCACGCTCAAATACAGTATACCTTTATTGGTGTACTCGTGTTTTATGCAGAAATTATTGGAGTAGGTCATATTTTAAATGTGCGACCAATATGTTTGGATATGTCGTAATTATTTTTATTGCAGTGAGGCAGGTCGAGAAGTTTTGGAATATTTTGAAGAAGGCTTAATCAGACCATCACTTTCATTGATTACTGGGCTGTACCGAGTCAACGAAGCCATTAAAGTCATGAGTGATTTGAAAAATTTTGGAAAGGTATATTTTCATAATTATAAGTTGGTATGGTAATGAGCAGTGATATACTGCTATTTATTTTACAAGGTTTTTTCTAAGTATAATAGTCGTATTTGCAGGTCATCATCGATCTCAAGAACAGAGATATCCATTCAGAAACTAAAAAATGAGGTTAAATAAGCGAAATTATTTAAGAACTGTTGTTATTACCCTCGGTCATCGTCAATGATAAACAGACAAGAACTGCATGAGGGTGGTACAAAGTATCATTGATGTATCGTATCACGAAATTGCAACAAAATATGGCAAAAAACGATTTAGGGCAAATCGTTATTAAATATCACTGTTGAGCTTGTAAGGTAACTTTTTTAAACCAAATGAACTAATTGCGATTAATTGTATGATGTAATAAGCGTATATAGTGCCAGAAAAAGGATTTATAAATATATTCAAAGCTTTATTGCCTCGGCAGATTTGGGCTCTATTTTCGTTCATGTACTTGTGACAATTTCATGGCATATTTGAATTATTGAAAAAATAAACGGTTACGCCTATTCGATATGTTGTGAACTTGTCTAGTTTTGAAGGGGTAAAGAGTCGTCTCGAAAAACCAGAGGAACTAATTGTTAATAATTCACCAAAACGGTATAAGTCGCGTCATCTTTCGGCAAACCAGAGAAACTACTAATCGTTAATAATTCACTAAACGGTATAAGTAGCGCCATCTCTCGGTGAGCCAGAGAAACTAATTGTCAATAATTCGCCAAACGGTATAAGTGGCGCCATCTCTCGGTAAGACGGAGGAACTAATTGTCAATAATTCACCAAAACGGTGTAAGTAGCGCCAGCTCTCGGAAAACGCAAGAAGCTTAAAGAGAAATAATTCAGCGCGTCAATATTTTAAAAAATCCCCTTTTTTTTAAACTCTCGTTGCTTCAACTACTCCAAACGACTTAACACATCGGAAATTTTCCATAGAGTAATCAAAACCGAGCACTCGTACTTTATTTTTATTAAATTCCAGTTAGAGTAAAATAGAGCAAAACAATAATTTCCATAATCTACGGAAAACGTTTTATCAGTCCCGGACACAATTATTAATTTTGTTACCCTGTATCAGGAGAGCATAATGTCAACACAATGGGGACATACTCGAGCAACCTTTTCTCAACCTTCTCGAGGGAAGGATAAGAAAAAGAAAACAGAAATCACTTTGCATTAGAGGAACATAACGTCGAAAGAGGTTGCAAAAGATAAAAAAAAATCCTGACGGAATTCTGAGAAAGTTGAAAAGAAGAAACTGAAATTTGTTATGCTTTTTTTCATCCAAAGAAAAAGGCTTTTTCTATATTAAACAAAATAATGAATATTGAATAATGGTATAAGTAATAACTCACTCTGCCATTCAATACAGAGTTACTCGTGCAAAAGTTCTGAATATGTTTGATTATTCGCTTGTATCTGTGGGTATCCACGCGAGTACGTGCCGGTATTCCTGAGCGTACTCAGTGATCTTGTACTTTATTATTACGTGGAAGTACACGAAGCGCGTCTACCTATGATTTAGCGATTCGGGTATGAGTGGAAAAACATCCAGAGTACTTACCACAAGATATGTTTGCACCGTAGGTAGCTGCCGTAACAGTTTACATTAGCCATGCTGCTATGGTCATTATCGATTGCTCAATAATCTTTTATCGAAACCCGGAGCACTGAACATTTTGCTAGGCGCTCCCGTTCAGTGCCGGCCTATATGCAGTCAAACAGTTACGTAGATTTAGCTGGCCACCGGAGAGTAAAAGTCCTCACGGCCTCCTACGAGAAAACGACGGTCTCTCTCTCTCTCTCTCTCTTTCTCTCTCTCTCGTTCCCCTCCTCGTTTCTCTGTATATATGGTCAGAATTTGTAGTGGAGGTACAACCGGTGATTACGTTGTTTCGAGAACAAATGATAACAAAGAACACGGAGAAAGGAATGCACACCGTGGTGTGTTGGCTGTCTTGATGCTGCTGAGCAAAATACACGCTGGCGCAAAGACTGGAACGTCTAAAACGTGTGAAGTTGCGAATGATGAACCTTCTTTTTTAAACTTCTCCACTCGCATCGAGCAATCAGAGAAATATTTAGATAAAATCTGTGAGTACTTTACGTAGCGTAAGATCGTTAAAATAATCGCGGAACGCGTGTTAACTATTTAAATATCAAATTTATGTTTATTCGAGAGTATGGGTTTATCTTCCATATCGTACGTGAGTAAATATTTATAGGCGATAATAAAGTGCGTACAGGGTGTCCCATTTCAATTTATCGATGGAAATCCATTGAGAAAATGCGGATTTGTCGATGAAAATCTCATTTTCATCGACAAATTAAAATGGGACGCCCTGTATATAGATATAGAAGTATGTCAAATATTTTTTGTCAATTATTTGATATTTTACAAGCGCTATGGTACTTTTCTCGAAACCCTGGAGCCTCTCCCACGCTAAATTTCGCGCATTTTACTACGCGAAGTAATTTCGAACGTAAGGATTCAACCCCTGTCCGTTCGCGCTTGATTTACGAGCTAGTCAAACGTGAATATCGCGATTACGAGAAAAGACAGACGGTGAGAGAAAAAGAAAGAGAGAAAGACACTCGGATTCCCGTGGTTGTCCGTGGTTTCAATTTTCAACGGTAATACGTAACGACAAAGGATATTCTCGTTGTCCGAATGGAATCCTTTTCGTACCGAAGGATTCCGTTTCTTTTTTTTTTCTACGAATACACTGCAATCGCCCCGTCAATCACTCTTATGGCATTTTAGCGACGAAAAATGACAATCGAATGACAAGCATTGAACGCCGAGAGACATTTTGCTTCGAGAAATAAAAAATAATAAATTAGAAGTTCGTATCTCCGAGCTTTAAAAACTCGATCTTATTTTTTAACGTGGAAACACCGTCGCATTTGTAGACTGAAAAAAATCACCGTTGACTTTTGGTCCGGGGCAAATCAATTATGAAATGTTTATCTTGGAGTCTCGAGAGGCCAGACCTAAGTGGTTGTCAATAGCGGGTTTTGAATGACTCTTGCGAGTTCGCGATTTTGATCGATCTATAATAATCGCGAACGTTTCGCGATCGGGAGCACGGACGATAGTTCTAGTAGGTGGAGTCGTTGAAAAATCGGCTGTTGTGGGTGTTCCATATTTTACGGTACGCAACACCCTTTATTTATCGCACATAGCTATATTACCGATGAACGATCGCGATATTGACCTAACTTTCGCGATTGCGCAACCTTCAAAAAATACTGGCCCAATTCACCAGTAACTTGTGCACCAACGAAGGACGTTTTATATACCCCATATGTTCGAGATGTCGTTATCGTCGTTACGTAAAGAATAATTTTATTTATCGCAACTGTCGCACTGGACACCCTCGGGGTCTTCGATACTGGTTGACTTGATACTCGTATAAGGTATGTCGGCACGTTGCTGTGACTCAATATTAACAAAAAGTTAAAGAGTATGTTTTTTTTTTTCAAATCTATTCGAACTAAATTTTATTACAGCATATTTACTCGAGAACTAATCATTTTCACGAGTTTACCATTCGATTTTAAGCTAACTATCTACGGTTATCGTAATCATGAAAATAATTTCAAAACATAAATCATTTACAGTAATTTCGGGCAAGATAATATTGAATTTTATTAATTTGGACAAAAAACAATAAATATAAATAATCTATATAATAATAACTACAACTAATAAAATGTTCAATTTCTCACGAATTTCTGCAGGGAAGTTGACTCGACTTTCTTTTTTGATCGGCATAAGTTATCTTCGAAAGGATAATCATTTACAGTAATTTTGGGCAAAACAATATTGAATTTTATTGATTTGGACAAAAAACAATAACTATAAATAATCTATATAATAATAACTACAACTAATAAAATGTTCAATTTCTCGCGAATTTCTGCAGGGAAGTTGACTCGACTTTCTTTTTTAATCGCTCTAAGTTATCTTCGAAAGGATAATCGACCTTGATGGATGTTCCAGCGTTCTTCCTTACGCATAAAATATTGCATTACAAACTATCGCACATAAAAAATCGTATCGAATGACGTTGACTATCGATAAGGGCGTAATCCTTGAGTCGAACAATTCAGAACATACGCCCTTGCAATTCTAATCATGGAATATGATAAACGCGCACGAGTAAGCGAGTGACGTTCAGTTGTCGGAACTTATAGACGCCGTTTCGATCGGTTAATCCACGGGTCTTTACGAGACAACGGTGACAACGACGGGGACGTTAGAATAAAGTGTCTTGTCTTTTCGAGGCATATGTTGTCTATATACAGTAATAAATATATACATATATATATTATATGGAGGACAGGGTTCAAGGAAATTGCTCGAGGGTAAAATTGCGGGCGTGGTGAGAGCTACTAGATATTGCGTTGGCGGGTGCCCCTTTCGATATAAATTGATTTATCACTGCGAAATCTTGTTCTCTGGACCGAACAGGCCGCGTGTGTCCCTCGTCGAGCAGGGTTGAATGCAGAGCTCGGGTGATAGACAGCGGAGAACCGTCGATTATCCCGCAGCGGAGTTTCTTACCAAGGACGCGATATGCGCAACGATTTAATACGCCAGTAGCTACCAGGCGAATTGTGCGTGCGCGTTTAAGTACGTGTGAAACGGAAAGTTGAAAATATTTTTTTTCATTCGACACGATCCTTTCACCCGGTTTTTCTTTCTAGAATATTTCATTTTTCGACAATTTTTAAGGATGTCTGGTCAAGTATGTGAAAAAGCGAGGGTAGATTATGGAATTTAAACTTTTCGAATCTCTTAAACTATTTTGCTACTTTCCATTTGATGTAAAAATGTTTTATTTTCAATGGACACACCTAGATCTTCGGTAGAACAATATTAGAGAGAATTGTTGTTATTTTTATTTGATCTGAATTCGCTTTTTTCCTAAGTTAAAATCTTATTATTAGACGGTCGTAATATTACGATTTTGTTACTAATAATTAATATTTTTTACACCGATTATAAAAGAGATTTTGCCTGAAGAAGAATATTATATAAAATATGCACAATACTTATATATAAAGACCTGACCATCGAAAACTATAAATTCCATCAGACATTATTATTTTTCGTGCGACCTATATTTTTTGAGCCACGTTTGTTCGAAAAATTATTAAGTAATTTACAGAAATTCTCTTTAATCAGTATTGCAAATCGTTAACACAATATTTCCGAGGGGTGCAAACATCGAGTATGAAAGAAGCTAAGTTTCCATATGGGACGCTATGTATAAAAAATAGACGAATTTAAACAAAGGCATGTACTTATATATACATTTATTTGGGTCCAAGTTCCCAAATTCGCTAATTTTGATAAATCCATATTCTCACCAAATTGGGATACATAATACTGTGGGATTATAAAGGATCGAACATACCTGAGTTACGTAACGTTAAATGACCGAGGTAGCCAAGAAACTGCACAAAGCGAATAAACTTTCTCGCCCTCGTATACATACCATCTCTCTTGCCTGTCGTCCTTCGTTCGGATCGGCTTTTACCACTCAGTATTCACAGTGTCGCGGTGAATCTCGTGTTCCATTCTCATAGCTGAAGACTAATTCTTTTTTTTGTCGCTTATTTCACTCTTTCTCCGCGTTTGGCACGTCTGCGTGGGTGACCCGGTGATCTCTGAAATCACAAAAGAGGAAAAAAGGTTTTTAACGAAAGTGAATGCTTCGAGGCAATGAGTGCTTCTGACTTTTACCTGTCCTCGAATACTATGGGCGTATACGACGAGGGAGAGATACATCCTTGATGAGGTCACACGCGAGAGTGGAGGTGCAAGATCGAGATCCTGCGGTGGGTCATAGCGTAGAGCCAGGGTCCTCGCCTCGAATTCCTCCCAGTCTCCGACCAGCAAACTCGACGAAAATTGATCGAACCTTTCGAAAGTGGACCACCGGGTCCAATTTTTACGAAATCGGGCACGTTCGAGATTCCACCCTACGTTCGCAGGGATACGCCTTAAAATGTCGACACTCCGAATACCACCGAATCGACTAAACTGCCCAAATTATCTTCCTATAAAATATCAAGCTCCCAGAAAATTTCGGTTCCCATTCAAATGTTAACTTTTAATTACGTGAATTAATTATTTCGACGTATTTTTAACGAATAAAGAATAATTGTTTTCTGACAACAAATAATGTTAGTATGTTAGATGACAACAATCTTACTTGTTTACTTTATTACTTAATGGTTCGATTTTTTCCTAGTGAGAAAATCGGTACGATTCGAAAAGTGCGTAAATAATTGTGAATGAAAAGTAAAAGTATGTGGCACCGAGAAACGTCACGAATGGGACAGTCACTATCGGTGATTATTAAGAACGTTTCGTTAAAAAAGCCCATAGGCATGTTACACATATAGGTGTGTATATGATGTATAATACGTGGACCAGGTTCGTGTTATCGGCTCGTTAACGATCAAAGGGGAACGGCTCATACTCGTACGTAATACGAAGTGAGAAATTAGGTGCACTATTGGCCGTACTCTCTCTCTCTCTCTCTCTTTCTGCCTCTCTTTCTCGCTCGCTCTCTCTCTCTCTCTCTTTCCCTCTCCCTCTCTTAGTCTCCTCGTTACACACCAATATGCGTTTTTTTCGTACAAACGCGAGTCATCTAATTCGGCGATGTGAAATCCTTCAGTCGTGATAAAATTCGGAACAGAACAAAAATTATTCCGTTCGAAATTTGTCTTAATTAAAATTCTTCCGTTAAAAAACTTACTTTACGATACTTCGCGTCAGTTCGACGATCTTGCGTCATTAAATCACGAAAATCGAACGCCGTACCGACGATTTTTACAATAAGCGCAATTGTCGTGAAACCGCGATATGAAAAATAAATCCTGGAAGAAAGTTTTCGAGCGCTTGAAAATCGTTAAAAAAAAATATAAATGCTCGATCTCGGTGTACGTACAGATACGTACGAGCGAGAGAACCGCAACGGCGTTTTACGACAATCGCAGGCAGGCTAAAATCCAGCTCGTGTTGTTATCGTCGGTGGCGGTGTTAACGATAAAAAAAGGGAGGGGACGGATATTATTCTCGCGGGAGTCCGATGCTGTGGGGATTGTACAGCGGGGGTCCAAGGTGCGTTGCAATTCTAGGTATATTTCCTCCGGTATTTCGCTACGGTTCTATGAAGTGCGTGTATGTGTCTCTACGGTCATTTATGAACGCACGTCCTACTATGATACATTAACCGAGCCATATTATATGGGTATGTATATATAGGTACAAAAATAAATACACAGGGTGTCCTAAAAGTCCGATACCTTCTATTATCCACGTGTAGTTTGTGGTATAACGAATCCACCTGCGGAGTTTGGGAGGTTAATTCGCGATAGTTCTTGTTCCGTCGCGGAAGGAATATTCCTGCACATAGATATTGTAAACCGGGGTTTTCTTAGCTGAGTCAAAAAATGTAAAGGTACCTCGTAAAATCCCTCGTCCAAAATTGAAACATTTGCAGAACAGATGAGAATCGAAAATACCCTTCTTTCAATCCGGTAATCATTCAAATTAGCACGTAAAGCATTATTTCAGAAATCGCCCTCGGCGAACAAAAGGGGTACCGAGCCGCGGCAAGGGCCTCATACGACGCGGGGAAACCCGCAGCCGATAGTTCATATTTTTAGCAAAGCACCAATCAGAATAAAGGAATTTTCCACAAGCAACCCTACACCCCACTCCAAAACCAATCTTGTTAGTTGTTAACACTTTTCGACAAGTCAGTCGTCTTAACTTTGCCAACGAGAACAGACACTCCGAGAATCTGCTCGTCAGAATCAGCTACACAGAGTCTCGTATCGTGAAACCCATACCTTTCTTTCTCACTTGTCTTATCCGTACAATTTCATATCATTTTAAGTGTAATCACATGTCAACAGTTATTTTTTGTGTTAAATAAATTTTGTCGTTATTTCAAATAAATACTCTCGTCATCTTAGTTGATCGCGAGAGAGTTCGGCGTTCGCGGTTCATTACAATTGAGACGCGGATTTACAACCCGCGTCGGCTCGAGCTCAACGGAGCCATCCGCGTTACCGAACAGTTCTCAAACGACAAACTATCTAAATTGTCCGATCGCAGGATCGCGATCGGTCGTGTTCGAAAGGGTATCTAAAGAATAGCGACGTGTATCCGAAGGGACATCGATCGTCACCGGTATGAGAGTAGGTTGAAGATTATAACTATCGACACGAGCTATAGATCGTATTTTATTCGGACTTTGCGCTAGCACTTCCATAGCAAGAGGAACGTGGCTTCAAATGTGTCCAATTCAAGCTCTCTCCCAGATTGGACAACGTAAATCATCTCTCATTTCAAAACTATTGCGAATTGACCGTGCGGACTTTGCACCTGGATTCGTGACACCGTTGGCCACCCGCAAGCACTAGATGATCCGTGATTTCTGGGACACCCTGTATATGCAAGTATGTATATATATACGCAACAATATACGCATTTGTACGCGAAGTTAATAAGTAGTATAGACATATATGTAAGTGTGCGCTCGGCACGTACAAAATAGCGCAACATTACGACACCGTAACGTTCGGTAAGTATATCTGCGTTCGTGGGGTATGCCAACCGGGTCCACAATAATCCACCTTAGGTGTATCATATGTGGGAGCCGTTACCATTGTCGCCCATGCGACCGCGTCTGTCACAATTCCCGCATAAGTCACGTGGAGCAGTGGCTGATAAATTCAACTATATAAAACATTCACATTTTACCTAAACACCACAAACCTCACCCATTATTTCCCAATTATAAAATACTCTTATCATTGTATTTAAAAAAAAAAGAATAACAAATTTCATCCAATTTTGTTCCAATTATTTTTTTCACACCTCGTATTTTAAATTTATTTTTTATAAAAACACAATCCAAGATGTGGTTTGAAACGGGACGGCTGAAAACATTGCGAAAAATCGGCGGAAATTATTTCGAAGCGGTACAGCGAGCTGAAGAAAGTATGGGAACGCATTGGGGAAGGTTCTTAAAAAAAGTGACCTACTTTAAAGGGAATGGCCCATATAGGTATATTTACGTACACGCCGTTCTGTATACATTGTACCTACGTATACGCGACTACGGATATGCGCTCTAAACTGCAAAGAGCGAGTAACAGCAGATACACGCTGCTTTACGGCTATAAGAGTCTACCTATATGTATATCGGCACTGCGCATACCTAACGTTCAATTATGTAATGCCCAACGACCCTAATAATAACGGGGCTGCAACGTCGTCATTGTCATCGTCGAATCGGGACTGACGGGTCGAGATGAAAAAACAAAAAAAAATTCCATCCAATAAAGTTCATACGATATCGAGGGAAGTCGAGTGATTCGAGATCGCAGAATCAATCGCACATGAAAATCGACAGGCGGACTTGGACTCAACGGTAGAAGGCATTTTTTTTTCGCTACGATACGATTTTATCTGTTTAATAAATTTCCGATCAATCACGATCTTTCTATCGCTCTTGACGTATAAAGATTGCCCGGACCCCCCGTACGTGACTCGATCGAAATTTCCTTCATTTATATGTTATTCGGTACTTCGCGCCGCCTCGTAGCAATTTCCTGATTCTCTAATCGTTCATCTCATCGCGCACGCATAAATACGCTCTCTCGTACGCGTGACACACGTTGAGGTATTATCAGCGTGATTTAAAAAGCGACCGCCGCGCGCAACGCGAGACACACAGCGCCGTTCTTGCCGCCGCCGGTAGAGAAAGGCGGCCACCCACTAGCTTACACAAGACCTCTTTGCTCCACTTTTATCGGCGGTGTCTCCGTAAGATATATATGCATCCTTTAAAAAAAAAAAAGAAGCATATTATATCTCATTTTTTCTTAATCAATCTGCGCTTTGACGTCTATATTTCTGCGAGTTACGGTACGTTCGAATTCACATACCAATCAACCCGAAAGGGAGTTAAAAAAGTTGCTCGCGAGATTCGCGAACGGATAAAAACTCTTCGCGAAACATTGATTCATCTCACAAAAGATGATAAATAAAATGGCGAACGTTTAAAGTAATAAATTGAATTTGAAAAATCACAGAAAGTACGGGGTAAGAATGATTACATAATTAACGATCCGTGAAATAACGTACGATTATTGCACCAAATGGGTTTGCTCCACTTCTACTCGCGCAAATGGACGTTTTACGCTTTTCATTTTTTTTTTTTTTGATCAAATAGAGAAAGAGAGGCGAAGAAAAAAAAACACACAGTCATACGGAACTTATATTGTCGTGGGAGAGGCCATTCGCGAGTGATTAAACGAAGAAAAAAAAGGTAACAATGAAAAAAGAAAGAGAAAAAGAATCGAGCGTCGGTCGATTGGCAAAAGCCTCGAATACTTCGCGTGACTGGGAACGTGTAATTGCCGCGGCCGGACAGAAATGAATTCCAGTCGGAATGAATTCAGCTGGTCAGTCGCGAGAGTGTTGTAGCGACTGCGGAGAGTAAGATCGCATATACATATATATGTGTGTGTGTACGTGTGATATCGCGAGAATAGCGTGTGTCGCGAAGGCCAGCCAGCTTACTTTTCCCTCCGTTCCCAGGTTAGCCCTGTCCACGTCCGTCTGTCCGTCCTTATATCGTAACGCCGATATCCTTTCGTTCCTTTCGTGAGTTCCCGTTGTCAGCCCGAACTGGGCTCGAGTAATAATAACTTAAGACCGGACGTGGAGAGTTTAATGCGCCCGATGGGAGGACTTTGAGTCGATAAACGGAAATCTCGATGGCATAATGTTTGTTGTCTCTATGAGACATCGATGGGGAAAGAAAGAACGAAAAGTAAATGAAAACGATAAAGAAAAAGTCATTTAGACAGAGCGAATGACGAAGTATCGTTGTTGCGACAAAATGATACATTTTTTTTTAAAGAATCGAGAATAGGTTGAAACGATTGTCTTTGCTTCGAGGCTTTTTGTATTTGTCTGAAGGTCTTTAATTATCGAAATTTCGATCGTATTTCGTCTCTGGGATAATTTCATATCGTTTTTCTATCGTATTGTTAGATCGTTATTAGTTTCAAATTTGAATTGTCAATGGATTAATATCGCCGAGCAATCGCCTTCGGTGCAACAATGAGATAAAGAGCGATAAAGAATAAATACAAAATTAAAACGAAAGCGTGACATAATCGAAGAAAGTTGGATAGTTCAAGGATGCGTGACTAATTCCAGGTGGAATTTCACGTATAAAGATTCGAGGTATCGACACAAAATTGATACAAACAAAAATTCAAAGTTTCAAAAAAATTTGTCAATATTTTGTCATCGCAGAAAATGTTCATCCATTCCGTAGGTAATAAAAGTCAAACGTTTTTAATACAAAACTGAAGAAACGTAGGCGAACAATTCGAATCGTTTACGAAGCTGTGTTCGCGAGTTTCCTGAAACCGATAACGTCTATATGCGTCTATGAAATCATCGATCGGCACGATGGCGAAAGGCAATCGGAAAAAGTTATCGAAGAATATTCGATGTTATTCTCCCACCTTTGATCGTAGAAGAATCGTTGACGAGGAGAGTATGAGAAAGAAAAAGAAAGGGGAGAGAGAGAGAGAGAGAACAAGAGAGGGAGAGAGAAAGAGAGAGGGACCATCTCCGGTCGCGCCGCGCCGGGAGGACCCGTGTTCTCCCGGCGTTCCGCGCTCGTCCCACAGAAGAGGGACCAGGAGGAACAGTAGGGGATAAGAAACGCGTGCACGTACGACGGGCAACGCTCGCCGGACTAACTTAGTCTACCGATCGCTTCCTTGCAGCGAGGTTGGCAAACCCTGAGGAGAGCACGATACCCGTATACTCGAGCGACGAAATACTAATTTAAATCAAACAGACACGAATTAATTAACAGTGCCGAAAGACGTACAGTATTATTATCATTATCAAAAAAACAATAAACCAAACATCGCCGTGTCAAAAATAATTAAAAATCGGTCTTGGCTACAAAGTGCGACAAAAATTTGGAACACTCTCGATCGAAGGAAAAGAGAGAACGAACGTATTAAACGAAAACAAAAATCATAAAAATTGACGCAGCGTCGGGGACACGTTTATCGTGCAACTTTCGCGACGCGTCTTGGCCGAAAGAAAGTGAAAGAGCGCGATACGAGTTCGCAAGAAGACGAGGAAAACGAAAGCGAGACAGAGGCAATTCGATATTCGACGGTCGAGATGAGGTCGTACTATAAGAGACCCGGAAGCTGACCCCGTTTATCGCCTTCTTCAAAATTATTTTCTAATTAAACGTATCGATTCGTATTCGAGAATCGAGCGTAAGGAAAACAACGCGAATCGAACGATAAGAGAGAATAAATTTAAAAAAAAGAAAAGAACGAAGATATGTCATTCTTGTCGTCGTTCGCTGTAGATGGCGTTACGACTGTAATGAGAAACGATTGGTGACAGACACTACGTTTATCTCGAACGATCGTTTCGTCACCTCGGAAGGTTCGATTGTTACCTTCTCGAAAAAAGATCGCACAATATAGACGATTGTTTCTCACTCGAGAAACGATATACCGGAAGTGTTTTCTGCAAACGGAAACCACGAAGGAACGAGGCTTTTCCGAGCCAACAGCTGCTTACTGGTACACGCTATAACGATCGTAACGTCTGCAGCCGCAATGCACCGTGGCTTTTGCTTGCTCGAGACCCAAGACTTTAGTAGGAAGTAAACACGCAAACTTCGCGCGAAGAAAACAATAAAAAAAAACAATACATATATATATCTATATAAAGTATATATATAAGGAAAGAAAACGAGCGTGCAGTCGTAGCGAAAGTAAATTAAAAAAACAAAAAGACAGCAGCGTAATCTTATCACTCAATTATATTCCATCGGATTAAACTTCCCAAACGTAACGAAATTCTCAAAGTCCTTTATCGTCGCTCTAGATTCCCTCGAGACCGACAAAATTTCACGATTCGAGGAAGTTACGTTCGACAGGTGCGAGACGACAGGCCGCGGCCACGTTTTCATCGAACCCGGGTGATCGAGATTTTCTTTTACCTCGAGACAAAACGAGGCGAAACAAATAAGAAGGAAGAGAAGATAAAAAAAAGAGACGTAGGAGAAAAGTTCATCGCGAAAAGGCCGGTTACCGCGGACTGACAACTACTACTGTGACCGTTACTACTAGAAATATTCCGGGGTCAAGATTCTCACGAAAGATATAAATCTTTACATACACATTATTTCCATAAATTGTTACTTCGCGATCGTCTCTCGACAAAATTGCACTTTACTGTCAGGTTGTGTGGTACAACTATTATCACACATTTGCAACTATATATATATATATATGTGTGTGTGTGTGTAAAAGACAGGAATCGAGAAGCGCCAAAAGATCGTAAGGATAAGCGCACGAGAGAATATAAATCCAGGTGCAATAATATACAACTTGTTACGTATATATAAATATATATATGTAGAGGGAGAGAAAGAGATATATTTACGTGGTGTTATTATCTCCATCTCCGGGGTCTTCTCGAACAACGAGAGTGCATAAGCCGCGCGCCATCAACGAGTGAAAAATTTGCCCTCTTCGAAACGAGAAAGTGTTGCACGGTCCCGGATAAGTTTTTCTCGGGATCGAACGAAAGAAAGTAAAACAGTGTTTCGCGATTTTGTAACTCGTGTCGTATTGTATATATATATATACAAGAGATATATCTATACATATAAAGAATCGTTCGGTAATATGACTCGATGTACGGTTGTCCGCGAGAAGTGATCGAGAGCGTCGACGAACGCATTGAGGTAACATGCTGGCCAAGTGCGTATGGAAAAATATGGATAGTTGTTGAATTGAGGGTTGAAAAAAGGAGGAGGGGGAGATAAACGTGTGAATTTTGTAAATAAAGTGTAGTGACGATCGGGATTTGAAGGAAAAAAAGAAAACGTAATTGTATGAAGTAAACGAGTGCAAAACAGGATACGTCATAAAGGAAGGAGTAAGAGCCAGGACGTTGGGATTTTGGGGGAGGAACAACGGACGTATCGTCGAATTATTTTAGCAAAAACGAAAAAAGAAAAAAAAGTTCAGCGATTAGATCGAGTTTACGAGTGGATAAAATCGATCGAAGGTGAGTTATTTATTTATTTATTTATTTATTTTCGTCTTATCGTCGATCTCGCAAGAAAAATATCCTTATCGTTTCAAATACCAAAAGGCTAACTAAAATTATATTTCTGGAAACCAAAAAAAGAAGATATCGTGTTGCCAATGATTTCGAGTTTCAGGAACTGGTTTACGAATCTTCTATAAATACTTTTATTTCCGTCCGATGATATTAAATATTATTACATAGGTAATTTACAGCTTTTGGTCAATGTAACGCCAAAAGGCACTTACGATATGGCTGGAATTGTAATTCTGCAGGTTGCAAAGGATTTTTTCTTCCTCGTGCACTCGAGTTCTCGTCGTGGGTTTAGAGGTCAGGATCGTGATTAGGGCTCCGCGCGTGCATCATCGTGGAATTCGTGCCGAGGGAGAGCTGCATATATATACATATATCTATATATTTATATAGACATATATAAAGTGCATGGGGGATCCGTTGTCGTGATTTCGCGGCGCAGAGACCAGTACAAGAAGCGTGCGGAGTCACAATCGCGACTATCACGAATTCTCTAGATCTCTTTCGTACTATATAGCTATATATGTATATATATATATATATAGGATTTATAAATGTAATACGAATTGCTGGTACCGCGCGACCATAGTTGTTCCTACGACCATACTACCTGTTGCGCAAGTATAGAACACCGTGCTGATTGCTCGTAAATTTTCTGTATTCGAGTTGACGTAAATACGCGTAAATATATACATAGAAAGAGGGGGGGGGGTATTGGTAGACGCGTGTGGATCTCCCGAGGCATTTCGCCGCAATGCTTGTTCTATTTTCTTTTTTTCGCCCAAACCACTCGAAGCGCTATTTCAATTTTCCGAGAAAAACTTAGAAACATATTTCTCCCTCTCGATATTTTATCACCGAGATTATCGCTGGTACGACGGTTGATAATGTCCGAGTTCGAGTAGAAAAAAAAATTAGAAACGAGCGCGGTAACGATTTTAAAACAATGGGAAAACATTTTCCGACGAAATGTTCCAATGTTTTTTTTGTGTTAAAACACGCCATTTTCTTTTTTTTTTAACGAACAATAGTATTTTTCAGGGTAGTAAATTTAAACTTTTTTTGGAGATCGTATGTTTCGGTTGTTTTCTATATAAAGTAATCGCGCGACGAGGAATTTTGTTGTTGAATTCTCACTGGTATCGCCGGTTATAGGTATGAAATATCATTTTCTTCTTTCTCTGTCGTTGCGAATTCCGGCCTCGTGCCGAGTATCAAGTATCGATATAACGTCTATATAAGTATATATATATACGCAGGTTCTCCCCGAGGGCTTTTTCCGTCGTCGTACGATCTATTCGAGGTAAATAAGTGAAACGAGCTCCCGTTGAATTTCTCGAAGCTCGGGCGTTAGGTAATGACGCGAGGAATGCGATCGACGTTCGCGAGATCGGTACCAACGGGTGGTGGATTAAAATTTCTAAAAACAAAGAACGAAATTTCGCAGAAAACGCGCATCAATAATGACGGCACAGACTCAAGGCGAGCAAAAAGGTAAAGAGACCTTCGACGATCGGTATCGCAGCTTTTAGCTCGAGTTTCGCGTTCGCTCGATGATTAGCGAGTGAGAAGAAATCTTAACGTGGAAGTAATAAAGTGGAAGGAGCAACTCCGGATAATTAACTAATATTCTCGATTGAATTACGAGCGAATCCAATCAGAACCGATACATTTTCGTGGAATCGAAATCTTTTATATGAAACTCGTACTTCCCGTTTCGGAATGTTATTAGAAATATACGTTACTAAAGATTATTATTTTTATTAACAAACGTATAATTATATTCTTCGTAACTCCCGATCGAAAATACGAGTGACAATTACTTTTTCCCGAAGCGACTCGATTTCGAAAACATTCTCATCCCAAAAATGTCAATTAAATTCGTACGAATTACGCGAATCGATTAATCTCACGATGTCTCTTGGATCCAGGAAAAATATGTAAGCAAAATGCATATTTTGTTCTTTTCGCATGACGCGAGAGATCTCTTTTCGAAATTTAAATTGTAATATCCGGTTCGAGGCGCGAGATACGAGAATAATGCTGTAATAACTCGTTGAGGTGTGAACGAGCCGCCCTCGCAAATCGCGTCCGGAAACGAGACTTAGAAAAGAGAAGGAGTGCGAGATGGAGACAAAAAGGAGAAAAAATACTTATATATATATACATATACACATATAAGCGCGCGCGCGCGCGCGCGCGTGTGTGTGTGTGTGTGTGTGTTGTCTAGAGCGCCCACAAAAGTGCTCTCGATAACGCAAGAGGTGGGAGAGTGTGGGTAACGTGATATCGAATATCCTTTCTCCGGTACGGTGGTGTCCACGCGTCGCACTCCGACTGATTTTCGTATTTTTATTTTATTTATTATCTCCTCGCCTATTATAACAGATACGCTCCTATAAAATAACGGGACGAGCGTATTACGAGTGCGTATACCTACGACACATAATCCCCGAACAATTAATTTTTTACCGTTCTCAACGAGCATCGTAACATATCGAGCTTCTATAATTGATTAACCTTGCGTCTCGACGTTGCGTTTTAAACGAAAAAACAAGTTTTTAAAAACGAATTACCAGTGGAAAAAAGTCAAAGATGCATCAAGCACGTGGGCTAGACGTGGCGCACAATCGGACGGAGGATAATACGGTAGAAAGTCATAATTATAATGATTCGCATCGTTCGTATTTGCAAGGAACGTGCGCTTCTTCGCTTCGATCGTTCCGCGAATGAATGGAGAACATTTCTTTTTTTGTTTTATTTCTTTTTTCTTTTCTATCTAAATGTTGCCGTCGCGTCGCACACGTTTCTCGCTCTCTTTATTTCTCTGTTAATCACTCCTTTCGCTGTGTGCATGAAAGGGCCGTCTCTCTCGCTCTCTCGATTTTTCTCTCTCGATCTTTCGCTCGATCTTTCGTCCCTCTCGCGCACACGCGGAATTCTTCTATATGTCTTCGGCCGAGTACTCGCGCGCAAACGCGTCAGCTGTGTGAGCCATGGCTCGCGAGGGAAAGTCGAATGCGTCCTCTTCCTTCTCGACTCGCTCTCGCGCATATGCGCGTCAACTGTACACGCTACTCTCACGACTCGATTATACCCGACGTTTTCCACGACCGCGCACCTCCTGCACGATTTGTTTGACGTTGCGATACACGCGCCTAATTACGAATTCAAAATCGTTCGAACGAATTAAGAAAAAACGAAAACGTGAATTAATCAACAATTGCAATTAAAACGTGATATTTCGCGGTAATACGTTTTTTCAAATGTTAAATCAAAATGTTTTAACTGTTTTTCACTGAAATTCTTATATTCGTGACAGTTTTTTAAAAATTTTTATATGGAATTAATTTCTTTTGTTTTAATCAAAAAATTTATTCAAAAAAACGTCAATAAACAAAAGTGACAATTAAATCGAGATAGTTCGCGTTAATTCAAATTTTCAAATGTTAATCATAATTTAAAAAATTGTTTTTCACTGAAATTCTTATATTTGTAATAATTTTTTGTTTTTTTATATAAAAAATAATTTATTAAAACAAAATCATTAATAAACAAAAATTACAATTAAATAGCGATATTTCGCGGTAATCAATTTTTTCAAATGCCAAATCAAAATTAAAAAAATGATTTTCCACTGAAGTTCTTATATTTGCACCTAATTGTTGCTTTTTTTAAATTTATTTATATAGAACCAATATTCTTTCTTTTCATCAAAAAATTTAATAAAAAAAACATTAATAAACAAAAATTTTAATTAAATAGCAATATTTCGCGTTAATCCATTCTTTCAAACGCTAAATCAAAATTTAAAAAACTATTTTTCACTGTAATTCTTATATCCGCGATAACTTGTTGTGGCTTTATTTTAATTTTGTATTTACAATTAATTTCTTTTCTCTCAATCAAAAAATAAAAGATCATAAATTTCGATAAGTTGTCCATCTCTGCTGGAAATCGCACGGCCCGTGTAACCGACGTCGTGACGCACTCGCGGCCGCGCGCGCGCGCGCGCGCCTTCATCACGCCCGCAAGGCCGTCGTCATACACATCTACCTGTCACATAACGCGACACGTACCTACTATACCGTACACGTATGCATAGATCCCGGTACGCGTTACCGATTAACACTCACACGGGCTTCTCGTCGCGCACGTTACCGAGAGTACCCCGTACCGGATAACAGTAAACGCGACGGCGATCTTGCTATCGTAAATCCGTACGTACTGTACAGCGGTTGAGGGCATGTCGTCGATACAGGTCGTGCTAAAATCTACGATCGATAAGAAAAATAAACGAACAATAATTTCCTGTACGTTTTTCATCGATTAAAAAAATAATTTATTCGAAATTGGTAATCGAGAATGTTAAGAAAAAACACGAGTTTCAAGGACGATACGTTTTTTTATTTAAAATTTTTTCGAACAGTTGTTTATTCGATCCTCTTTTTTACTCGTGAATCGATCGGCGTCGTTCGATCGGCCAAGCGCGAATCGATAAAACTGTCTTTATTTATCTACAACTTTCACGTATATCTATGTGTACGTGTGGGTTTGTGCAGGGTGTATGTGAATCGACACATCTCGTTGCCCGTCCTATTTGTCATTTCGAAATGCCACGTGGCGTTTCGTCTCTCCGCGTGGTCCTGGTACCATTCGAACGTGTCGTATAAACAGACGGATTTGTCGATTTATCAAACGATAAAGTGAGAGACGATCGAGTCGATCGATAAGAGCGTACGTACGCGCAAACCGAGACTACGCGTCGGAGAATCTGATCTCTGTAGACGATGCTCGCACACTCCCGAACGTAATTATATAAACAAAATTATCAAAGATACAACCAAATCAATTTCTCAGTGTTAAATCTGATGAAAAAAAAAATCATTTTTCGAATTTTTAAACATCGGGCAATTTGACGAACTTCGAGCGCACGAGGATGTAATGAAAGACATCAATAAATACAATTTTCAAGAAATTTTTGTGAATCTTTGATAAATAGCCCGGGTAAAAATAAAAGTTAGATATTCAAAATTTCTTATTTATTTTTCTCGGTATATTAATCGTTTGAATTTTAAACGTGTGGGTTAAACCGTGTACTTAATAAAATGAAAAATTTCGCTGACCATTGATGTATCATCGCGCTCTTTTGTATTACGTCAGACAGGACGGACAGACGTGGGTGTGCGTGACGAGGGCACGTGCGGGGCCTCGTCTGTCTCTCTGACATTTTATAATAATAAATTATCTGTCACATCGGGCGAGAGAGAGAGAGAGAGAAAGAGATAGAGAAAGAGGTGTATTATTCTTTCTTCGTCACTTTAATCGTATCGGTCTCGCTGTCCTTATCCTGGACCTGATGTAACCCTTTAATAATTCCTTTCTCCTCAAACTTCCTCTTTCCTTCCCGCCGCTGCTACGTCGAGAATCGCACGCGCTTTAAACTTCGCCATATATATATATATATATATATATATATACGTAGCTCATAGCGTACATTATAAAATAAAGTAAGAAACACCCTGGAGTCAGCTAAGCTTGGCTGTTACGTCTCGAGTCGATCGCGTGCCGTGCGCGCCCGCACTAACTTCCGAAACCAATGTAATATGCCTTTCTCCATCGTGTACTCCGTTTGTCGGCTCTCTGTTCTCCATTCTGTATATATATTTAGTAGCCCGCGCTCGCGATTTTCTCGTGTTTTGCTCGCGAACTACCGGGATTTCGATATTTTCGCATATTTTTTAACGTTCACCTCGTTATTATCTACAACGAAAAATAATTTCACGTCTTTTCAACTAAGAAACTAAACACGATTAGCTAATTTTTTATTTCTTAAATTCATCGATTTTGTAAAAAGGATAGGGAGGATAAAATATTCGTCATTTTCAAATAGGAATAAACGACGATTTAAATTATGGAAATGATAGGAGGAATAAATAATATGCATTTCTACGTAACGAGATACAACCATCTCCGCAGGCTGGACTGCGGCACGCACGACTGAGCAATCTCTACGATCCATCCCTCCTTACTCTCGCTTCCTACAACGATATATCTATATAGTTTCAGTTAAATCGAGACGAAATCGCGAATCTACGAGGCGAACAATGCAAGTGCAACACACGTTGAATTTTTTGTTGGTACTTCCACCTCGTGACAATAGGGGTCGTAGGAGGGCAAGGGGTGGTTACGCTTCGGCAACG